>CM022756.1:6227255-6257255 GCA_012411365.1 Ameiurus melas
ATCGGTCACAAACGGCTGAGCTGCCCGCGCAGAGCGGCGCAACCGGGGAGCTCCGGAGGAGACACGGCCGGGGTGCAGCAGCACGGAGACAGCTAGCAGGGGGACACTGGAGAACAAGTGCCTAGAGCTGAGGGGGGTAACAACACAGCGAGGTCACAGCAGGGAGAGGTCAGTGAGGAACACACCACCGAGGTAATCACGGCACCCAGTGACTGCATTGACACTCATGCCCATACCAGCGACAATACCGACACCCGTGCCCATACCAGCACAAACACCAACACCCGTGCCCATACCATCGATAACACCGATACCACAAAGCGTTCTCGGTCCAAACCCTACATAGCAGCTAAAGGTGGAGAGAGCAACCCCACACAACTGCAGAAGAAGAACCAAAAGGGCAAAAACGTTGTACATAATAATTCTAAACCGGAAATAACAGGGGAGAAGATGGAAAAGGTGGGGAACCCGTCCAAACAAAACCAGCGTAATGATGGGATGTTAGAAGACTCAGGCTCAGAGTCCAGTGAAGGATCCACAGGGGATGACTCCCTTGCAAACATGGAGGAGGAGGAGGAGGAGGAGGAGGAGGTCTCCACAGAACAGCCGTGTGTTTTTAACCGTCCAGAACAACCTGTACAACTTTACACAGCAGAACAGATTAACCAGATTCTTAAAATGACTAAAGGGAAACGTAACATCCTACTGACAAATTACTTCCTGGATAAGAGGGCCTTTATCAAAACTGCACAGCACACCATGGGTGTATTGTCACCTAGGAGGCGTTACAGATTACAGAAATGGGCAGCAGTTGCAAGAGAGGAAATATATTGCATGCAGAATGTCTTCGGGGTGTACTGATTAACCGTTTCCTAGACATGACTAAAGCAAGAGAGGACTGAGCATGTGTTCAGAATGTCTACGAATGTTTTTTTTTTTTTGGGGGGGGGGGGGG
This sequence comes from Ameiurus melas, assembly GCA_012411365.1. Lineage (NCBI taxonomy): Eukaryota > Metazoa > Chordata > Actinopteri > Siluriformes > Ictaluridae > Ameiurus > Ameiurus melas. The sequence goes on from CM022756.1 coordinate 6,228,211, forward strand.
GCGCTCTGTGAGCATTTCTCCTTCCTTTCTCTTTCCTTCTTTTCTTTTTTCTTCTTCGCATTCCTCTTCTTCTTCTTCTCCTTCTTTCTATCCTTATTTTTAAAGGGAAAGCAATCATTTTTATGAGTATGAACCTGTAAATATGTTAAGGAGTGAGTTTAATAAAGGTGTCTTAAAAGTGAAAAAAAATCTCTCTCTCTCACTTTCTCTCTCTCCCTCTCTCTCTCTTTCTCTCACTTTCTCTCTCCTTCTCTCTCTCTCTCTCTCTCTCTGAGGATTGTGGGGTAATGGATGAGAGTTCAGGTGGTTAGAACCCGTCTCTGAGTGTTTGTAGTGCTTTTTCAAATACTTTCTTTTCTATTTTCTTATTTAGTCTCTTTCTTCTAAAGTAAGTGTTTTAGTGAGGTTAACAGTGAGTGAGCCGACTATTGTCGGCAGAACTTACTCCGAAATGGAGTTAAACGTAGATTTCTCACGTCTGACCCTGAGACACGGGTGTAAATGCACGCCGGATCACTCCATACCAATTGAAGAAGTTCTCAGTGCTTTCAGTAATCAGGTTGGTGGTGTGAACATCAGATCAGCTTCTCGCATGAACAAAGCAGTGGTGGTTTTTCTCGCTGAAGTTGAAATGGTTGATGCGCTAATTGAACAGGGATTAGTGATAAACAATGAGTATGTTCGTGTGTTTCCACTCTCCGGGGTCTCTAAGAAAATCGTGCTGTCTAACGTGCCTCCTTTCATTCCCAATGAAACTTTAAAAAGTGTGCTCGAGCGCTATGGAAAGTTAACAGCACCGATCCGAATGATTCCTTTGGGTTTAAAAAACCAGGACATTAAACACGTCATGTCTTTCCGCCGGTTCACCTACATGATCCTAAACACGCAGCACGAGACGCTCTCTCTCTCTCTCTGTTAAACTAACGCTGGAGAATAAAGATTACACCGTCTTCATCAGCTCTGAACAGATGAGATGTTTTGTGTGTGGTGAACACGGCCATGTCAGACAGACGTGTCCGAGCAGACCGGTAGAGACACTGCCAGAGACACCGATAAACCCAGCGCGTGCCGAGCAGCCGAGCGTGTCTACAGATCGTGCAGTGCCGGTGCCGAGTCCTACCGAACTACCGAGGGAGAAACTCCCGCTAACCAACCCGAGACAGGTGTCACACCTAACGCTGACAACACTGCTGACACCCCGACGGGCCACAGCGCTGATCCAGTTCCACAGCAGAACCCCAGCGTTAAAAGGAAAAAAACTGTAAAAAAGCAAGAACCCCCACTGAGTTTACCGATGTGTGAGGGTGGGCAAAGTCTGGTCCATCTTCAGGCCAAGGTGAAGGCCCTGAGACTACAAACTGCTCAGAAACTGTTGTACTACCCGAGCACAGATGTTCTTGATGTCTAAAAGTGCCACAAAAGCTGTGCCTGTCAGTCAATATTATGGAACAGTTTTTAAAATCTGGGCTCAGCTTAGAACGCAACGGAAAGATCATTATGGTCTGAATGAACCACTCTTCTATAACACCTGGTTCCCCGAGCAAACTGAGTCTATAAGCGAGATCATTGCTTTCATCTCAGCAGGAGTAGTCAAGGTGGGAGATCTTATTGACCAGGATAAGCGAGAGTGGATAAAAGTACACCAAGAGAGATTGGACGCAGGTCAGAGAGGATTGTGAGGAATGTGGTAAGGACTTTGAAGGCTTTGTTCCCCACACCCCTACTGACGTTCATAAACAACTATATGACTGGAGATCCCAACCAAACGCCCTTTCCAGAGTTGTACATAACTCCCAGCGAAGCTCCAGACGACGATGGCACAGGCCAACTTCTCTTGTACGCAAGACTTAGAAATGTCCCCATTTCAATGATAAAAGACCAATTGTACAACTTCTGCATAAAAAATTAACTTTCAAGAGAGCTCAAAGGACGGACAGACACAAAGTGGAGAATACACCTATCCACTCCTCCGTCTCAGTCCCCTACGTGGAGGTTGCTCTATAAGAGACCCCTACCAAAGCGATCTGGAGACCTACAGTGGCGAGTTCTTCACTCTGCAATGCCGACCAATACCTTTCTGTTTAAGTGTAAGCTCACGGATTCTCCCCTCTGCAGGTTCTGCGGACTACCTGACACTGTGTTCCACTGTTTCTCCGACTGCCACAGACTGGATCCTCTTTTGAATATACTGGACCGAATAATTAACAGCCTCGGGTCACCGTTCTCTAAAGCAATGTTCATTTTTGTTTGCAAATATTCCCGTTCACGCAGAGAACGGTGTACATTGATCAACTTTCTAGTTGGACAGGCGAAAGTAGCCATCTGGAAATCCTATAGACTAAAAGCGGAAGGAAGAGAAATCAACACCGTGAACTTGTTCAAAGCTCTAATAGAGTCACGGATTAAACTTAAACATGAATTCCATATAATGAATGACAATGTGGGAATGTTTGAAAAGACATGGTGCGCAAACATGGGTTTGTTTTCTATGACGGACAATGGTGAAATTGTTTTTCACTGGTGATTTGTCTTTATTAATTTAACCAATTTTCACATCCATGTTTAAATGTGTAGATCCTTTCTCCTTTTTTCCTTTTGAATGAGTGATATTTCTGGTTTTCCCTAAACAATTGGTAAATAAATTGAGTTTAAAATTCAAAAGTCTCTCTCTCTCTCTCTCTCTCTCTCTCTCTCTCACTTTCTCTCACTTTCTCTCTCACTTTCTCTCTCTCCCTCTCACTTTCTCTCTCTCCTTCTCCCTCTCTCTCTCTCTCTCTCTCTCTCTCACTCTCTCTCTCTCTCTCTCTCTCTCTCTCTCTCTCTTTCACACACACACTCTCTCTCTCTCTCTCTCTCTTTTTCATTTTTTTCATTTTTTCAGACAGAACCATTAAAGAACTTTAACTATGTGTTTGACTAGAAAGTTTGACTTGTTAAACGCTCTAGCTCCTCAGCCATATGTATGAAAATCCATATTCGGATTTGACATTATACTTCAAAAATTCATTTTACAATGTTTTGCTAGTATGTAACACTAAAAAACAACTTAGCAACTGTTGATATTAATATGATTTCGTTTTTTTCATTACTTTATTAAAACCATTATTGTCTAGTACTTGCATTTACAAATAAACAATTTTAAAGCAATTCTTAACATCTGCATTTTGGAAACTGCATCCAATGCTTTCACTTTATTTAAAGCCATCAATGATGCGTTTATAAAGGTTATTTTTTGTATTATAACTCACAATAAGTATTTATAATGCAGCACAACAAATCTATCAACAATATAAAACAATTCACCTATTGGACATAAAATTTAATTTAACAAATTTAGCAACATTTATTTGTGTATCTGCAGTGAAGGAACAGACTTTGCATCTACAGCAGTGTAAGTCTCTCTCTCTCTCTCTCTTGCTTTGGCTGCTCGACTGCTTTTGTAGTACAACCCAGAAAAGTTGGGAGGCTGTGTAAAATGTAAATAAAAACAGAATAGAAACCTTTTTTCCCAAGTAACTCTTACTTTCCCTGGGTTTTGTTGCCCCATCCTAACTTTTTTGAGACGTGTTGTGGCCATCAATTTCTAAATGACCTTATTTTTATCTTAAAATGGTACATTTACTCAGTTTAAATATTTCACATGTTTTATGTGTTCTATTGTGAGTAACATATGGGTTTATGAGATTTGCAAATCATTGCATTATGTTTTAATTTACATTTATTTACATTTTACACAGCGCTCACACTTTTTTGGCATTGGGTTTTAAATGTCAATTTTTTTTTCTTTTGAAATGTAATCAAGGTTCACTGCTTTATTATTACAGTGTTATTGCATTGTTTGTGTTTCTGTAGCAAAGGAATTGGTTGTGGATCCCCCAAAGCAAGATTTTCAATGTAAGTCTCTCTCTCTCTCTCTCTCTCTCTCTCTCTCTCTCTCGCTCTCGCTCTCGCTCACTCTCTCCCTGAGCAAACTTCAGTATACATGACCTGCATTGTAATATGTTTGTTTAAATGTGTGATTGTAACATTTTACATTTCCATTGTAACATTCTAACTTTGTCCTGGATAATAAATCTGAATAGGATCTCACATCATGAGATAATATTACGAATATGGAAAATTGTAGGGTGTGTGTGTGTGTGTGTACATGCTTTCTGCTAAAACCTGCTCTTGAGCTGTTACCATTCCAGCTGTGTCTCCATCAGCTTCATCTGACAGTAATTCTCTATTTGATTGGTTAATTAAATAAGACTGATGATTTTGATGATGATCAAGACATTGAGATGGAGTCCAACTTTGTGTTTTTTAACTGGCATTTTATTTTTAATTTTATAGATTCTGAATAAAGATTATGTTTAACATTAGATTTTATGACAGCTCACCCTCATACTCTTTACTCTTTTCTCTTATCACTGAATCAGGACTCGGCAAATGTGAGAAACCTGCAGATCACCAACTAGTGATACTCTGTGAAACTCTACTGAACTCAGTCTGCAATCTCTCTCTCTCTCTCTCTCTCTCTCTCTCTCATTTAAACACAATTTCTCTTCTCACATGTGCATAGTGTGAAATAATCAGTGTAACCTTTATTGGAATGAATAATAATTTAAGGATGTTTATCTTGGATTTGTTGATATATATTGATGAAATCCTTACAAATGTATTAGTGCTTTGCTTTTGGTGTCTCTTACACAAAATATATTAATGTTGTTTTAGTAGTTTTTCATTTTTTCAGACAGAACAATTAAAGAACTTTAACTATGTGTTTGACTAGAAAGTTTGACTTGTTAAACGCTCTAGCTCCTCAGCCGTATGTATGAAAATCCATATTCGGATTTGAAATTATACTTCAAAAAGTCATTTTACAATGTTTTGCTAGTATGTAACATTATAAAAAAAACTTAGCAACTGTTGATATTCATATGATTTAGTTTTTTTCATTACTTTATTAAAACCATTATTGTCTAGTACTTGCATTTACAAATAAACAATTTTAAAGCAATTCTTAAAATCTGCATTATGGAAACTGCATCCTATGCTTTCACTTTATTTAAAGCCATCAATGATGCGTTTATAAAGGTTATTATTTGTATTATAACTCACAATAAGTATTTATAATGCAGCACAACACATCTATCAACAATATAAAATAATTCACTTATTGGACATAGAAATGAAGATGTATTACTAATAAGTCATTACAGCTACAATATAATAACATCATAAACATGCAGGCTGTATTTTTAGGAATACATTAATGGAACCATAAGACTAATTAATATTTATAAATTGGTGTATAATGCATTATGAGCATGGGCACTGAAAAAGCAAGATTAGAACTTCTAAGTAATTATACCAATAATATAAATGTAGCAATAACTTATTATAATGAAGTGACCAGCAGGGGGTTGCATCATCCAGGTGGATGCTTCACACTGGTGGTGGTTGACGAGATTTCTCTCCATACAATTTTAAGCCCTTTGAGTGTCTATATTAATAGAATAAAAGTTATAAAAGTGTTGGAATAAAAGTGTGGGTTGGTTTATTGAGGTCATGTAGGGACAATAAGCTTTTCATTCTGGCAGTGTTTCAGGATGCTCTTTTGGTGACAGCTTTAATATGGTCAGTTGAGTGTAGTAGAACCCCAAGATGTTTGACTTGGTTTTTAGCCCCATGAAATCGAGATCTGCAGTGATTCTGAGTCGGGCCTCCTTGCTATAACACATTAGTCTCTGTTTTGTCCTTATTTAATTGAAGGAACTTTTGATTCATTCAACTATTTATCTATTCCATACACTGACACAATGAGTTTATTGGTTTGTAATTGTTTGGTGAGAAAGCAATATATAGTTGAGTATCATCTGCATGCTATAGTAAGCAGTGTTGTTCTGTATGATTTGACATATATGGGAACATATAGTGATTGAATAAAATGGGTCCAATAATTGAACCTTGTTGCATTCCAAATCTCATTGTGTTGATGTCATTTAACACCCTTATAAGGGCAGTCTATGTCCTGTGGTGTCATCAGAAACCTGATAGAAACTTGTCAATATATTCATTAATATTACTTTCTTAAATATCTTACCAATGAAGGGAGAATTTGAAGGAGGTCTGTAGATGCTTAGAATGGAAGCATCCATGGATATTTTCTTTAAGAGTGGCTTAATAAATGCTGCTTTTTAATAATGTGGAATACCGCTGTAAATATTTTGTTGTAGTTCTGTACCTTATGTATCTTGTACCGTAATGTATCTTGAATTTCCCCTTGGGGATCAATAAAGTATCTATCTATCTATCTACCTATAGAGCTAAAAATGTGTGTATGTGTGTGTGTGTGTGTGTGTGTGTATGTGTATATATCCATCCATCCATCTTCAACCGCTTATTCCTTATTCAGGGTCGCAGGGAACCTGGAGCATATCCCAGGAAGCATCGGGCATAAGGCAGGGTACACCCTGGACAGGGTGGGGACAAATTTTTACCAAGACATCTATAAACGAGGAGATGAATATCCTGGTACAAGAGGTGGCTCAGCTAAAATCAGTGGTGTTAAGCAGTTTAAGGAATGCTATGTCGATAGCTGCAGTGGAACATTTGCCTGTTGACTGTAAACCAAGGTCTGAGCCATGACATATCTGGAATTGAACTGCATTTACCATTTACCAGCCACAGAGTCCAATGGCAGGCTCCAAACTCTCTGTGCCATAGTGTCAAAACTAGGTGGACAACCAATCAGGGAGAATACAAAAATGGTGTGCACAAACACAAGAAGTAAGGCCAGACTAGAAAGGAAGGAAGTTAATCTCTGTCTACTTTGTAAATTTTGTTGTCTAATACAAGATCTTGAAGTGTCAGAGTTCACGTTTTGGATTTGGAGGGGATTATTTATTTATTTATTTATTTTTTAACTGTTGGTTCAGTCTTACAAGTAGATTAAGCTGTTTGTTTCTTTCTTGTTGTTGTGTTTTTTTTTACACACACCTGGCAAATTTGCTCTTACTTTATCAGAAGTGAAAATAAAATTAAATTGTCCCAGTTCGTTCCGAGCATATGCTGAGTGCAGATCTGTTTCACCACTGTCTTTGAGGTTTTGCTGGTAGGCTTTGTGTGCAGAAGTATTTATAGAAACAGATATCACTGTTGTTATTTTTGTGAAATTTAAATCAGGTGAGTCATTCTTCCAGACACACCTGTTTGTTTCCACATGGCTTTTACAGACTGAACAAGGAAGTGTGAGCTGCTGTAAGTGACTGTGTGAGTTTATTTTTCACAAAATGGCAGAAGCGAATATTTTAGGACTTGAGGATCAGTTCAGCTGTCCAATCTGTCTGGATCTACTCAAGGATCCAGTGGGTCTTCTCTGTGGACACACTTTCTGTATGGTGTGTATTAATGGCTGCTGGGATCATGAGGATCAGAAGGGAGTCTATAGCTGTCCTCAGTGTAGACAAACCTTCACTCCAAGACCTGTTGTGAGTAAAAACAGTGTTCTGGCTTAAGTAGTGGAGACACAGAAGGCTGGCCTGTTCCCCATGAGATTATCTTTGATGATGAAGCTGGATTTAACTTGACCAAAAGAAGAAGAAGGGGGAGGAATATAATTGGCCATCTGGCTATTGTGAATGTCCCTGGCCAGAGAAAAGGGAACATCACTATGTGCACAGCCATCAGCCAATGAGGGGTACTCCACCGCCATGCCATTCTTGGACCGAGTAACACTTGTAAAATGTTCCTCCATGGTTTCCTTGATGGTCTAAGAGAGCGTGTGTTCCAGCTTGACCAGAGGGAGAGAGCAGCCTTGCTGCATTGTTGTTTGGGATAACAGATGCCAACATGTACTGTGACATACTGAACCGGATGATCAGTTAAGTTTGATCAGTATGCCGTATTCCAGCATGATAACGACCCCAAACAAAGACTTGCTAAAGAAGCTGATGGTGAAGAACTGGCCAACCTAAACCATGTTGAGCATCTGTGGGACATCCTATTTGGGGATGTAAATGGTAAATGTGCACTTATATAGCACTTTTATCCAAAGCGCTTTACACTGTGTCTCATTCACCCATTCACACACACACTCAATGGTAGCAGAGCTGCCATGCAAGGCGCTAGAGCTTGCCATTGGGAGCAACTTGGGGTTCAGTGTCTTGCCCAAGGACACTTCGGCATGTGGAGTCACCTGGGCTGGGAATCGAACCGCCAACCCTACGATTAGTGAACAACCCACTCTTCCAACTGCGCCACAGCCGCCATGTGGGACGATCCTATGTCCAAATCGCAATAAACCACTGTTACTGTTACTACACCGCAGAAGACTTTTAAAAATGGTGGTTGAAAAAAATGCTGCGTGTACTCAACTAATCAGGATGTTCAGCATGTTCATGTTTTGGGGGTTGTCCCACCCCCAAAAGTTCCTGGCTTTTGAAAAAGTACCATCTCTCGAGTAGGGACTTTGCGAGGGCTAAATATTTTACCTAAAACTTAACACACAGAGTACCTCCAAAAGTCGCTAGCTCCTGGGGAAAGTTCCTGTGGTGGAAAAGTGGCAAAAACAAAAACATCTTAGCTCCATCTTATTCTTAGCAAGCATCAGACTAATTTAGGAGTGAGGCCAGGTTGGTATAAAAGGAACTAAAGCTCTACTGTTTTCAAAATGACACCAATAAAAGTTTTCACTTTTGGCACCTACATTGGATTATTTGGTGTTAACAAATGTCAATGCAAATTATTTCAGTCATTTGTGGAATTGAGTGCAATAGCACCACCAATGGCCATAATGAAAATATATTATTAAGAAATGAGAAGGCTGGAGCTGATTTCTTTATAGCTCAAATGATGTATGTACTGTGAGTGTTTGTATTTTATATTAAATAATTTATATAGTGCTTAGGAGTGATGAGGAATACAAAATATGTTTAAGTGTATTAAAAATGTGACACTTGAGGATAGAGATATAGTACTATATACAGTTTATATACAGTATCTCACAAAAGTGAGTACACACCTCAGATGTTTGTAAATATTTGATTATATCTTTTCACGTGACAACACTGAAGAAATGACACTTTGCTACAATGTAAAGTAGTAAGTGTACAGTTCGTATAACAGTGTAAATTTGCTGTCTCCTGAAAATAACTCAACACACAGCCATCAATGTCTAAACCGCTGGCAACAAAAGTGAGTACACCCCTAAGTGAAAATGTCCAAATCGGGCCCATAGAGTCATTATTTTGTGTGGCCACCATTATTTTCCAGAACTGCCTTAACCCTCTTGGGCATGGAGTTCACCAGAGCTTCACAGGTTGCCACGGGAGTCCTCTTCCACTCCTCCATGATGACATCACAGAGCTGGTGGATGTTAGAGACCTTGTGCTCCTCCACCTTCCATTTGACAAATAGAGCTGGGTGTCATCAGCATAGCAATGACATGAGAAGCCATGAGACTCAGTCATCTGCCCTAGAGATATAGTGTAGATAGAAAAGAGGAGTGGACCCAGAACTGAACGCTGTGGAACACCAGTTGTGAGTTGTTGAGTTTCAGAAATACCTCCCCTCCATGATACCTTGAAGGATCTGTCGGAGAGATAGGATTACACCCAGTGCATAACCTTTCCAGTGATGCCCAGGCTGAAGAATTGACAGGAGGATCTGATGGTTCACAGTGTCGAAACCAGCAGAGAGGTCAAGTAGGATGAAGACAGATGATCTAGAGGTTGCTCTTGCTAGACGTAAGGCTTCAGTGATAGATAGCAGAACAGTCTTCGTGGAGTGATTGCTCTTGAAGCCAGACTGCTTGGTGTCCAGGAGTTTGTTCTGTGTCATAAAATTGGAGAGATAATTGAAAAAGGCTCTTTCAAGAGTTTTGGAGAGAGACGGGAGTAGTTGTCAACTACAGCAGGATTACATGATGGTTTTTTAAGCAGTGGGGTAACCCGGGCCTGCTTAAATGAGGTGGGGTATGCGCTAGTAGAGAGGGATGTGTTAATGATGTGTGAGTGCAGGTAATAGTGTGGGAGAGGTGGACTGAAGAAGGTGAGAAGGGATAGGGTCAAGAGCACAGGTTGTGGGATGGCTAAAGAGGAGGAGTTTAGAGATATTAGCCTCTGAGAGTGGAGAGAAGGAAGTCAGTTGGGAGTTACATGGAGGAAGAGCCGGTCTATGCATCCCTGTGGTTGAGAACTGGTTCCTGTTGATGTAACCTTGTTGGAAAAGAAAGTGGCAAAGTCATGTGCAATGAGAGAGGTAGGGGAAGGGGAGGAGCGGGACAGAGAAGAGAGGAAAAGGTTTTGACGAGAGTGCAGGTGTTGGGGGAACTACCAATCTTCTCTTGGTAGTATGTGGCTTTAGCAATGGAGATTCTATCGGAAAAAGAGGAGAAAAGTGTCTGGTAATTGGTTAGGGCAGTTGGGTTGCTATATTTCTGCCATTTCCTTTCAGATGCTCTTAGTATGGCCTGGATTTTACACAGAGCTTCTGAGAGCCAAGGGCTAGAGGGTGATATGTGAGCAGGTCTGGAGGTTAGGGGGCAGATACTGTCAAGAGAAAATGTTAGGTGGAACATAGCATGTCAGCTGCTCTGTTCAAGTCAAGTGAGGAGAGGTGACTATCAGAGGGAAGTAAGGTTGTGTGGAGATTGTGAAGGGGGTGAAGGAATAGAAATAGAGAGCTGGATAAAGAAATGGTCAGAGGCATGCAGAGGAGTAATGAGAAGATTGTGTTGGTGCAATTCCGTATGAGAATGAGGTCGAGCTGTTTGCCGGCTTTGTGGGTTGCTGGTATGGTGAACTGCTTGAGGTCAAATGTGGGGAGGAGAGCAAGAAAGTCAGCTGCGTAAGGCTAGTTTAGATGAATGTTGAAATCACCAAGGACCAGAAGAGGAGTTCCATCATCTGGGATGGTAGACAGTAGCATGTCAAATTCATCGATGAACTTCCCCATTTGACCTGGAGGACAGTAAACAACAAGAAAGTGCATTTTGGCAAGATCAGTGACTGCAACAGCATGGAATTCAAATGAAGTGTATGAGCAAGAGGGAGAAAGACAGGTAAATTTCAATATTTTGGAGAGAAGCAAACATGTATCACCCCCTCATCTGTTGGGACGTGAAGTATGGGAGAAGTTGAAGTTGGAGTCCAGGGCAGCGGGTGTGGCAGTGTTCTCAGCATGGATCCAGGTCTCAGTCAGAGCCAGCACACTGAGTTTGGAGTGGGTTGCAAAGGCAGGAATGAAAACTGCCTTATTGACAGCAGATTGGCAGTTCCAAAGTCCAATTGAGAATGAGAGGGAATCTGCAGAGGCCACATTCAGAGAGCGTAGGTTGTCCAAGTTGTGTACGTTTCTGGGAGTATGCCGCATTCTGTGCCTGTGGCAAATAACAGGGATCAACTGATGACACATGTTAGTGTGTGTAAACAGGTAACAGCAAGATAAAGTATAGAGAGATAGAGTATACTTAGCAGCACGTGTGGTGTCTTGTCGGTGTCCTTGCTCGGTGGACTCACGCAGGTAGACTCACAGCTCTTTACATGAACTCGGTCTTCACACGACAAGGGTTGACGCTTCACTGACGTTTCTGCCACAGCGTTTCTTAATCATTAAATATTGCTATGTTTCATAGCTGAGCACGCCTCTTTAATTAGCAAAAAAGATTAGTCGTGTGAACGAGCGACTACCGAACGAAACCAAATATGAATGTCGGAATTAGCTTTAATCTAGCAACTTGTATACAGCTCGTAGCAACAAGGAAGCACAGTTACAGCTTCTATCTGACAATCAGTTCTAAAACTAGTTTCAACTCAAAAAATCCAGAAAGAAACACTCACCAGTTACTGTTCGCCTGGGTCAATAATTGCTTTTGCATAATGCTCATGTTGCTTGGTGCTCATTAGCCCTTGAAATGACTCACTACAGCTCTTTTCACTAATATGAGAACGCATGAAGCTTTTAAGCTCAGAGAGGATCAAGTCGTCATTGTTAATCAACATATCCTTAAACTGTCCTGGTTTGATGATGTGGAGCACACCTTGGATGACCTCCCTCTCTTTATTGCCTGCCTTGAGTCCCTCATCAATCTGATTGCATAATCCCTGGTAGCTGATGTCTGCTGTGTTGTCTCCAACTTGACCTCAATGTACTTTAAATTCTCTGCGTTGGAGGAATGATAGGTCTTTCAGGGAGACTACATTGTCAGGTATACAGTGTTTTGGCTATGATTCCTAGTCGTGGGTCTAGAGTGTGTGGCTTTTTGGCAGTAGAGGTAGGTGTGTTGTGCTGGTTGTGTTATCTGAAACTCAGCTAGCTTCCTACCCAGAATCTCATAGTTAGCCATTAGCTTTTTGTACTCAATTGCTTGTAGGTCTACAGGAAATGTGTCTGTAATATTACTCTCTACAGTACCCTGTGAAGCTGCTACAGCCTGTGTGAGTGTTGGTGTCAGTGTAACAGCATCATCCCCTAATGCTGTAGTCTGACTGACTTCAGTGACACGAATAGCAATGAGTTCAGTAATAGCATCTTTCAAGTACAGCAAGTGAGAAAATCCCTGGTCCTCTAAATCAAGTAACGTTTTACAATTCAGGTAAGTGCATATATAATCAAAACAGCTTTCCTCATCACCATGGATTTCACTTGAAGAATCAAGATCTTGTACTGGTGTGATGTTCTCAACAACCTGAAAGAGTTCCTCTGCTGTCAGCTTGTGAAGAGTCTTCTTTATCTTCCAGGTCAGTCCCTTGGCCAGCAATCTCTCCCAGTCGAGCAAGCAAAACTGCATTCCTGCAGCTGGGGTCCCCTCACAATCTCTGGTCCTGAAGCTGCCTCAGTTGCACCGCTGACACTCCACCGTACTGGTCCTGCGACGTCTGCCTGGTTCGTAGGTTAAACGATCAGCACCAACTCTCATCAGATGCCAATCCCAGCGGTGCCTCCAAATTTCTGTTACAGGGCTCAAGCATGAATAACGTGTGAACAGATATTGTCTCCTGATTTGTGGAGGAAAATCAGACACAGGAGATGTTACTTGTGATCGCTCAGCATGCTGTTCCCTGTCTGAGAAGCGGAGGCATCGCGCAGCCCTACTAGCGCTCACATAAATGAACACTCTCCCTTGTGGCATAATCAAGCAATTGCACCCTCAAAAATACTACTCAAATCCGTTGCAAAAATACATTCAAATTGTTGCTTTTATACAGGCCAATACACAAAACAGCTTAACAATTGTGGCAATACACAGATTTTGTTATATAATGCATTAAAGTTATTAAAGTTATTAACATTAAAGTTGCTGCTGAAATTTACTTTACTATAATATAACCTATAAACTTTACTGCGATTGCAGACTTGATGCACTGTCATTGACTTATTTACAAACTGTCTCGAAATTCTTTCTTTTTTCCACGGTTATGACTAATTTGAACCTTCCTATTATTATTAAGCATTTATATAGGCTAGAAAATGTGGCCTATGTTCATTTCTTGCGCATTTAGTACAGACACAAATAACTCCAATTTACCAACCAGTCTGGCTTGCAAAAACCACAGACAAAAACATAAAATCAAGCTTGATTAAAAAACTGCCCACTGCCGTCGGACATTCACAGATATGGCAACCCAGAGAGTAGTGGCAAAGGATGAAGGAAAGCAGGAGCGGTTAATAACAGTTTGAGCATGTTTTTCAGATACAAATAAAGTTGGTACGATTTTGAGATTTTAAATGATTTTAAACTTTAAATGATGGCAATCCCATGCATAGTGTTTAGTAAAATTACTTTAAATAGGCTATAGCTACACTCACCGTCACTTTATTGGGAACAGCTGTACACCTGCACATTTATGTTTTTTTCATTTTTCATTTATGTGTTCCTAATAAAGTGGACAGTGAGTGTAGTTAAAAAGAATTCAAATAAATAAATGCATAAATAAACCTCAACCTTACTCTCATGCTTTGGCAGTTTGGTAATGCAGACTATGTCCTACTCCCTCTATAGAGCTACAGACCTCACAGTGAGAAGTGTAAAGTTGAAAATACTGGCACTCCACTCTCCACTACTTCAGCCAGAACAGTGTTTTTACTCACAACAGGTCTTGGAGTGAAGGTTTGTCTACACTGAGGACAGCTATAGACTCCCTTCTGATCCTCCTGATTCCAGAAGCCATTAATACACAACATACAGAAAGTATGTCCACAGAGAATAGTCACTGGCTTTTTGAGTGGATCCAGACAGATTGGACAGCTGAACTGATCCTGATCTACTGAAATATTCGCTTCTGCCATTTTACTGAAGAATAAACTCTCACACAATCACTTACAGCAGCTCACACTTCCTGGTTCAGTCTGTAAAAGCCGTTTGGAGAACAGGTTTGTCTGAAGAAAAGAAAAAAAAGTTCTGAAACAGATCCACCCTCAGACTGAACAGATACAGCTTAGTTTCAAAGTAAGAGTATAGTTACCAGGTCTGTGTGGGAGAACTGGCTTAATCTACATTTTAAACTAAACAAATAGTCAACGAATTGAACCCTATTTCAAATATTTTAACCTCTAAGATCATGTATTAGACAACAATATTTATAAAGTAACCCAACATACACACAGTTACTCAATGATTTTATCATGGCCTGAGAAATGGTCTTGAAAACACATATTTAAGTTTTTTTCATAATATGTTCCTAATAAAGTGGACAGTGAGTGTAGTTAAAAAGAATTCAAATAAATAAATACATAAATAAATCTCACCCTTACTCTCATGTTTTGGCCTCAATGCCTGATACGAGTACTGATGGACAGCAGGTCTCAGTGTTTTATGTTGTGTAACTAAAAACAAAAAACCCCACACGTGCTGTCCTTTGTCAGGGGTACAGAGGTTGAGCGCCCAATCTGAAGTAATGCAGACTATGTCCTACTCCCTCTATAGAGCTACAGACCTCACAGTGAGAAGTGTAAAGTTGAAAATACTGGCTGTTTCAAGTGCACTTCAGCTTCCCCCAAGCAGAATCTGGTGGGAAATGTGCTTGTATCCCTTAGGATAAGTGTTTTCAAGACCATTTCTCAGGCCTTGATAAAATCATTGAGTAACTGTGTGTGTGTTGGGTTACTTTATAAATATTCTTGTCTAATACATGATTTTACAGTTTAAAATATTTGAAAAAGGGTTGAATTCATTGACTATTTGTTTAGTTCAAAATGTAGATTAAGCCAGTTCTCCCACACAGACCTGGTGACTGTACTTGAAACTAAGTACTTTGAAACTAAGGTGGATCTGTTTCAGACAAGGGTTTTTTTTTTTCTTTTTTTTTTTTTTCTTCAGACACACCTGTTTTCCACACGGCTTTTACAGACTGAACCAGGAAGTGTGAGCTTCTGTATGTGACTGTGTGAGAGTTTATTTTTCAGTAAAATGGCAGAAGAATCAGTTCAGCTGGCTCCAATCTGTCTGGATTACTCAAGGATCCAGTAGCTATTTCATGTGGACACACTTTCTGTATGGTGTGTATTAATGACTTCTGGGATCAGGGTATCAGAGGAGTCTATGCTGTCCTCAGTGTAGACAAACCTTCTCAACAAAGACCTGTTGTTGAGTAAAAAAACTGCTTCTGGCTGAAGTTAGTGGATGGATACCGAAAGGCGGACTCCAAGCTACACATCCTGCTCACTGTTCAGCTGGACCTGAAGATGTGGGTGTGATTCCTGCACTGGGAGAAAATCCAAAGCCATCAAGTCCTGTCTGGTGTGTCTGGCCTCTTTCTGTGAAACTCACCTCCAGCCTCACTATGAATCTCCTGTCTTTAAGAAGCACAAGCTGGTCGAAGCCTCCAGACGACTCCAGGAGCAGATCTGCTCTCAGCATGACAAACTGCTGGAGGTTTACTGTCGCACTGATCAGAAGTGTATCTGCATGTTGTGTACCATGGATGAACATAAAGGACATGATACAGTATCAGCTGCAGCAGGACGAGCTGACAAACAGGTAACAGTATCTTACAGCCACCTTCTACAACTAGTAAAGGATATGAATAAACCTTTTTTTTTTATAATTTTTATTTTTAAATTAATTTAGCTTGAGTAATTTTGCTTCTTTATGATTCCAGTGAAATTTTATTATGCAATTTAAAGAATTTCTCTCATTTAATACCTTTAAAACACTGAGGGTGAATTGTGTGCTTTGTTTCTGTTTAGAAGCCGTTGTTGGATATGCACGGAAACTCCAAACAGAGAATCCAGGAGAGAGAGAAGGAGCTTCAGGAACTAATAAAGGCTATGGAGACTCACAAGGTGAGTTTTAAGCTGAAACAGCTGTTTCAGGTTCGAATATGCAGAATTTTATTTACCTCGTAAGTGTTAAGTCAGAGCTCAGAATCATGTAGTTTTGCTCTAACAAAACGTTGGGCAAAAACACAGATGCTTCCATTTTCCTCTTTTCTTAGCAACAAGCTACCCAGCTAATGCACAATTTCTCCTCAAATAGTGAACTGTATAATCAGTGTTACAGATTTAACAAGCAAATATGTGTTTATGTCGATTGATCTAACACTTAACACAGTTAACACTTTTAAAGGTAAATGGTGTTACTTTGTTTACTTCAGATGCTGTGCAAAGCCATGTTGATTTGGTGTAACACCTTGAACTGGGAGGAACTGATAGTTGAATAGATTACTTCAAGTTCATGAGTAGGGATTTCGAGTTGAGGGGTTTTTTTTTGTGGGGCCTTTTCTGTTTGGAGGTTGGGAATTACAGAACACCTTATTACCTCAAATTGAACATAGCATTAGACTTATGTCTGGTCATGTATTCACTGTCTCCCTGAGTGGAGTTCCAGTAAAATAGCTGATTTAGAAACATCCTCTCTCTGTGTGTCTCCTAACAGCTCTCTGCACAAACAGCAGTGAATGAAACCGAGAGGATCTTTACAGAGCTGATCAAATCTTTTGAGAGTAGATGCTCTGAACTGACAGCACAGATCAGAGCTCAGGAGAAAGCTGCAGTGAGTCGAGGTGAAGAATTCATGAAGCAACTGGAGCAGGAGATTGCAGAGCTGAAGAGGAGAGATGCTGAAATGGAGGAGCTTTCAAACACAGAGGATCCTGTCCAGTTCCTCCAGGTAACATCACTGTGAAAATTAGCAGAATATTCAGAATTTGGGCATGTTAGTCCAATCTTACAATACAATTTCAAAATGTTTAGGGATTCCAGCACTAACACATATCACTACAAGCAGTCCATGAGGGGCCATATTCATATTTAACAATATAAGTTAAAAGGTTACATCAATATTTATGCTAATGATTTTCTAATACAAAGTCAGATTATGAAGGTCCTTAAGTTGATTTTCTGATGAAAAAATGTCGGCGGTAGGAGTTCAATTGTGATTAAGTCCACTGCGTGCGAGTGAAAAACTAGCTAGTTAAAAGCTGAAAACATTTGGATATTTTTTACTACTCACAAACACCACCTCTAGGGGAAATAATAACCCAGTAAAAATGAACAGACGAAAAAAATGTCTGCCAAACTCACCTGGCAGGGATCCAAGCGGGACAAAACGTCCAAAATGGTTTCAAACAATATTTTTCACAGTCAAAATGAACAGACAAAAAAAAATGTTCCCGGAGCTCGCCTGGTTCAAGTTCAAGCAGGAGAAAACGTCCAATATTGTTTCAAACTATATTTTTTATTACTCACAAACAGCCTCTCAATGGAAAATAGAAACAATAAAAACTGATTAAAACTTACTTTCTAACCATTCAAGTGCTCCTCGATGTCACGTATCGAGGGGATGAGGCACGGAAGCAGAAGCAGGCGGCAGATGTAAGCGTAGTGTTAAAAGATGTTCAAGGTGCGTAAACGAGAAACAGGCAGTGGTCAGGTGATCGGACAAACAAAGCATAGAGGGCAAAACAAAAGCGTGGTCAAAGACGTAATCGAGGGTCAAGGTAACTAGGCAAACAAACGACAAGAGTAAAGGCTTGGAAACGCAGCGAACGAGTCAACTGAACGCATACTTTGCATTGACTCTAGGTGAATGACATCCCTAAGTACTAGCGGTGAGAGTGTGTGTGTGTGTGATTGGTGCCAGGTGTCTGAACTCCGGGGATGGTGAGCGCATGCGTGTATTAGAAGCGAGTGTTGCATCTTGGGAGTTGGAGCTCTGATCTGGCTGAGCTGTGACAGAACCCCCAGTCAAAGGGCTCACTCCGGTAGAAGAGTTCTTTCTAGGTCTCCCCCGGGGGCGAGGGGCCGGGAGATCAGGATGAGAGGTGTGGAAGTCTCTGATGAGTTACGGGTCCAGAATATCCCACTTCGGAATCCAGCATTGTTCTTCTGGTCCATAGCCTTCCCACTCAACAAAGTATTCCAGTTTGGAACAGTAGTTCGGCAGTTCTAAAGGCGGTGGGTAAGGCGGGCAGAGGGATGAAACGTACAGGTTTAGAGAACCGGTCCACTGTGACAAGGATGGTGGTGTTTTCTTTGGATTCGGGTAAATCTTTAGTTTACCAGTACGAGTTTACCAATAGGAAGTGTTCGTGGGACTTTACTCTGTGTGCATGAAGAACAGGATGCCACCATTCTGTGTATGTCCCTCTCAATGTTAGGCCACCAGTACTTCTCCCGTAGTAGGAGGTAAGTATGTCGTGCTCCAGGGTGACCTGTACCGACGGCTGCGTGTGCCCAGACAGTGATTTTTTGACGATGCTTCTCAGGTACAAATAGTCGGCCTGTAGGACATGCTTTTGGGATTTGTGACGAGGTGATGCTTTCTAATTAAGCTCCCATTCGAGGGTGCTGATGACACATGAGGGATTAATAATATATTCTTCATGGTACTTGACTACTTCTGGGTGATCCAGAATAGTGGGTGATAGGGCATCAGCTTTTGTGTTTTTGGATCCAGGTCTGTATGACAATGTAAAGTGGAATCTTGTAAAAAACAGTGACCATCGGGCTTGTCGAGGTGTCAGCCTCTTAGCTGTGTGCAAGTATTCCAAGTTTTTGTGATCTGTATAGATGAGAAAGGGATGTGCAGCTCCTTCTAACCAGTGACGCCATTCTTCAAGAGCTAATTTTACTGCCAGGAGTTCTCTGTTGCCAACATCATAATTTCTTTCGGACGAGGAGAGCTTTCTTGAAAAGAATGCTACTGGGTGGAGTTTAGGCTTCTCTCCGAACCTTTGTGAGAGAACCGCTCCTACCCCAGTTTCAGATGCGTCCACTTCCACGATGTATGGTCTGGATGGATCGGGATGTTTGATAATGGGGGCTGTAGTGAAGGCGTTCTTGAGCTGATCCAGAGCATTTTGGGCAGCTGCGTCCCACGGCAGAAGCTTGGGTTTCCCTTTCAATAAAGATGTCAAGGGATGAGCGATAGTGCTAAAATTGCGAATGAAACGTCAATACTTCGCATTCACTCTAGGTAAATGACATCCCTAAGTACTAGCGGTGAGAGTGTGTGTGTGTGATTGGTGCCAGGTGTGTCTGATCAGAACTTCGGGGATGGTGAGCGCATGCGTGTATGAGAAGCAAGTGTTGCATCTTGGGAGTTGGAGTTCTGATCTGGTTGAGCTGTGACACTCGAATTCGCTTGCAACCACAAGAAAATGGCTTCCCCTGGCTCTGCAAAAGCTAACCAGTGTGGAGGCGTGGTCAGGACCAAAACTTAATCATTTAACTTAAAATCATTCACACATTGAAATATGTCTACAAATGAGTAGAATCTACAAATTTGCATAGTAATGCACTCAAACTTAAATAATGTAAGTATGTTCTAATTAAAATGTTAAGTAGATTTTAAATCTGACCTAACAGTGTAAGTTCATGATTTCATCCATATAGTTCAATTCCAATGATATTCTCTGCCTCCTGCGACAAATACTATATGCTTAATTAAATGATGTAATACCATGCATAATAATTATAATTTTGCAGTAGAATGTCATTCCATAGTTTCTGAGTAGGCTTATAGTACAATTCATGAATCTAAGGGGAAAGTATTGTGTTTATATCAGACTGTCAGACTGGTGCTGGACTTCAGACTGTTCCTCCATTGAACCATATATTCAGCAAGAAAAGTTCATGGTCAGAATCACAAAAATTTTTGTTTCCTACAATTTTTTTTGGGAATTTTTTTTTTTTTTTCGGGGGGTGAACTCTGGATACGACACAAAACAATGGAAGAAATTAATGTTGCAATGAAGCTTTTTTCCCAGTCTAAGGTGAAGTATGTAATGACATGCTGTTACTTATTATCTATTTTTATTTTAATTCAGAACTACAAACTCTCTCTATCACATTTTAGAAGCAGTAGTCGGTGTGACGTGTCTGTTATGTTAACCAAATTCACCCAGTTTCTGGTTCCTTTTTTTTAATGTATTGTAGAGTTTTCAGTCTGTTGCAACTTCAGCTGGACCTTCAAACGTGCCCACCATCAAGTTCAGCTCTATTCTAACTTTTGAGGATGTAATAACATCTGTGTCTCAACTGAGAGAGAAACTTGAAGAGTGCTGTAAGGCTGAGTTTGAGAAGATATCAAGTGGAGGTAAGCTGTAATGTTATATTGTCTTAAAATACATTTAGCAGTATTTTAGACATTCGTGAAAATAAAAATTAAAAATCCATCAATGTTTAATAAACATTTACACACATCACAATGCACTTGCCAACTGTAGCAACTGTGTCTCTTAATAAAATTGCTGTAAACTTTGTGAAATGTTGGGGAAGTCTGTCTTTAAAAAGTCTTAAAATGTCTAAAATCCAATAATCAGAATTTTAGGACTAAATGCCTTAAAATCTTTTAAATATATAAAATGTCTTAAATACTTAAATATATATTTTGACAGGTCTTAAAAAGTGTTTGGTTTATGAGGTTAGTGTTCATTTTATAAAGTTCTAAACTTCCGTCTCACTTTTAAATGTGTTTTGGGGGAATTTTTTTTATTGTTTATGCCGTTACAAAATGGAACCAATAACCATTCATGCAAACTTTGCAGGCTGGTCAGAATTTATCAGCGCATTGTCACATCCCAAGACATAAAGGAGTAGAATACGGAAGCAATTGCTGTTAAAAGCTTTTATTAAAGGAGGCAGGCAGATAAATCCAAAACGTCAAACAGGTGCGTAGTCAAATACAGGCAGTGGCTTGAGTGATCGGCAAACAGGCATAAACGGGGCAAAGCAGGAATCGAAGTTGCGGTCACAGAAAACAGGGTCATAAAACACAAAATAAGAAACATGAACTATGACTATGAACTGGGAGCGCAAAACACCAGCGTGGTCTAGGTAAACTAATTTAACATTAACTAACTAAATCTATAAGCGTTCTAAAAACTTAGGGACATGGCGGTAGAGGAAGGACCCGAAGAAGGATAATTGAAGAAGGACCCGAAGGGTCAGGTCTGATGCTAATGTCATCATACTCACTCATGTCTTATCAGTAGACGAAACGGATTCGGAGTCTGTGTTCTCATGAGAGCACATAGTGGCAGCAGCAAGAACAGCAGGAGGAGAGAGACATTTTTTCTTCCTGGTTGTAGGTGTGTCTTTCGAAGCTCTGTGGGTGTGTCTTTACTCGCACAGGTGCAGAAGTGTGCACATAAGAAACATAAGTTTAGTTTTCCGTGTAAGTGCGCGGGGTGTTTTTTTCTTCATTAACAATAAACGCCTTAGATAATTTAGTTTTAACATTATAATGTTTGTGTCAATCTGGATCTCATTTGCTGTAATAAATCATCCGTTTAATCTGTATTAGAACTGTGAGGTTCAAAAGAGCCATGAAAATATATCATTTGTAACTTGGAAGAACACGCCATTGACCATCCATTCAAACAATCAAGATACAGATCAGTATATAAACATAAACATAAACATAAAACCCCAGAAACGGCTTCAGCCCAATCACGAGGAATTATTCCCCTCTGACTGAGGAGCAGGGAAGAGGAGGATCCTCCCATGCCTGGAAAAACACTTAACACTGAACGTACAAACAACAAACAAATAAAATACAAACAAAATACACTCCCTGACAAACCACAAAAGCACAAATGGGAAAATAATACCTATTTCTATTATAAGGCAGTCGTGGGTGTGACATTACAGAGGAGCTCACAGAGCACAGATTATCCTAAACCCAGACAATCACTCCCATTTAAAAGTTCGGAAATTCACCACATCAAGGAAGAGAACAAAATAAATGATCACTTACCCTCATTTGAAGAAATCCCACTTCTGACACCAAATTGTAAGGATAAAGCGAATAACAGCTTTGTCTTCACTTTTCCTCCATCAGCCTTTCTTGCCTCTGCTTCATTTACTCTAAAGAAAAACTAGCTCATGTGGGTTATCACAGAGCGTATACGGTGCCAGGGAGTCTAAATGAACACACTGGCAACCAGAGAAGTTCAAAGAGACGTCCGATTTATTCATAGAATAACACAGGCTTTTATAGGTACAAATAGCCGTGCATAGGCGTAGTGATGTTGAAATAATATGGCAGTTGAACTGACGGGACACATACATGATAAACATTTTAGGCAATACAAGAATGTACAGCTTTCTTGAACATATATGATCTGATTGTAAGGTTCGACTAACACAGATAAGAGGAAGTTCCTATAGTGACATGTTAAACTGGCACGTACACAACAGACAGATTCTGTAAAGTTCATGAGACAGAAATCAAACTATAACCTAAACATACTTATACATATCTTAGGGAATAAAGAATAGAGAGTTTCCAACACAGACCAATACCAAGTTCCAGTTCCCATTCATCACACCATATACTGTTGTCCAAGGCACTGCAGAATGTATCCCTCCACATTAGCTAGGGCACTGACTGGGTGATGTTCCTGGAGCAACCAAACAATACTTACAGATTTGACCATTCCAATTGGGAAAAGTCAAACAGCCAGAGAGAGAGATAGTTTGTATATTTTTAAGCTACCTAAAATCACTAATTGGATGTGACAGGTCAAGGTCATCATCAAATCTAATTATGTTGGCAGGTCAAAGGTCATCACCAACTGTCATTTTCATATTAGCTGTTGTTAATAGTCATCACCAACCGTGATTTTCTAATTAGCTGTCGTAAATGGTCATCACCAACCGTCATTTTCTTAAATAGTCTGCACTTAGATCAAAAATCATATTATATTGAGACATGTACACCAAAGATAACTGCACTTACATCAAGTAATCAGATTATGTTGAGACATGTAAACATATGGACTACACTTAGATCAAAAATCAGATCATGTTGAGACATCTGCTGGAATAAAGTTGGCTTGACATTGGATGTTCGATATTCGTGGATACGTGGAAATTTAGGGACCGTCTCTAAAGATACACACATACAGTGACTACGTATCACAGAACGTGACATAACTGAAGAAGGCAGGATGCAATCGCAGTACAGACGGATAACCTTTATTCACCACAGAGGAGAGCAGCCAAAAGAAACACAAAGGCAAAACCCCTAACACATGCCAAACAATGAACACTGTGAACTAAACACAAACCCAGGCATGGACTATACCTATGAACATGAACTAATAACATAACATAGCATGAAGACATTCACTATGTCTATACAAAGCCTCTCAATATCTATCTATATCTCAAGTCAATGCAGCTCGAAGTTAACCTATACACCTCTAGGCTAGAAGCTAAGCTAAGCTATGCTATTAGCTTTAGCTTCTATGCTAACTAGACTAGACCTGGACTATAACCTGGAACAAGAACAAGGGCTAGGAAACATGAACATGAACATGAACATGAACATGAACATGAACATGAACATGAACATGAACATGAACATATAATACTTGGCAAGTGCAAAGACTCTAGTTTAGTCTAGTTTAATTACCCGCGGTGTGTGTAGCACGGCTCCCAGTATATATGCACCCTTGTCTGATTAGCTCCAAACCACTCACAGCTGCGTGCAATAGCAAAACACACGTGATCCATGACAAGACATCAACTCGGAAGAAGCAGGCGCATGCGCGCTACTTCACGGGGGAATTATGACACTACGTTTACATGGACAGCAGTAAACTAATTATTGACCTTACTCTGATTAAGATAATAATGTGATTAAGGTGTTTACATGAGTCGATTTTAGAAAACTCCTGTCATGTTCCCATTTCATATGCCGTCTGACATCCCTCCAGAATTTCAATATCTACATACAGTTCGTCTTCGTTATGGTACCGTATACAGTTTTGGGTGTTTTTATTAATTTTTTTACGAACGCTTTAAGTGCAGTTAATTATTTTTCATGCTGTACGTGCTAATAGACAACTACTTGAAGCCGTGGCCTGCGTCTCAAACCGCGTACTTACCGTCTGTGTAGTAGCCGAGATATATGTATTTTTACTCACTACAGGTCTATAGTAGGAAAGTATGCGGTTTGGGACGCAGCCGAACTCTCTTGTTCACCGTAAAACGTAAAACTGCCGTGTGTGATCGTGTTCTGTCGCAAACTGCGGTGAAAACTCTCACACGACGTTCATAATGTAATACACGTCCATAATGCAACTAAAACAGGAGAACTCCACCTGTCTTAATTCGATTAGAGCTTAATTCGATTATGTAGTCAAAACTGTAAAAAATGCTGTTTACATGGTAGTTTCTTAATCAAACTATGGTCTTAATCAGATTAATAGTGGATTATTGTTGTCCATGTAAACACAGCTAGTGTTAAACACGTTTCTAACTTCAATAGCATTTGAAGGGAATGACTTACAGTCATGTAATCAACTGTAAAATTGTTCGTCTAGGTGTCAGCAATAATGCACACCTTTTAGATTTGTGATATTTAATAAAATAAACAATTAAATCATATGTAAATTAGATATGAATTTCACTACAGAATGGGCCAATACACAAAATATATCATAATTTAAAGCTCAATAGCATTTGAATGGAATGATGTAATTTAAGTGACAGTGTTCATAAATACATTTATTTGTGTTTCTGTAGTGAGGGATGTCCAGATCTTATCACCTCCACCTCCTGGTGTCTCTGTGAAGATGCTAAATAGTAAGTCTCTCTCTCTCTGTTCACTACATTGAAATTTTTTGTATGTCTGTAACTGTGTTCAATTGAATTTCTGTAGTTAATTATGTGACACCCCTCACATTTTTGTAAATATTTCATTATATCTTATATAATTATATATTATATATCTAACACTGAAGAAATGACACTTTGCTTTTAATTTTAAGTTTAATTGAATTTCTGTAGTTAATCTCCCTCCCCATGAACCTCCTACTCCTGAAGCCCAAAAGACAGATTCCCAATGATTGCATCTCTCTCTCTGTCTCACGCGCACAATCTCTCTCTCTCTCTCTCTCACACACACACACACACACTCTCTCTCTCTCACACACACACACACACACACACTCTCTCACACTCTCTCTCTCTCTCACACACACACACACACACTCTCTCTTTCTCTCTCTCTGAGGATTGTGGGTAACGGGCGAGAGTACAGGTGGTTAGAACACGTCTCTGAGTGTTTGTAGCGTTTTTTCGAATATTTTCCGTTCTATTTTTGTTATTTACTTTCTTTCTTCTAAAGTGAGTGTTTTACTGAGGTTCACAGTGAGGAGCCGACTATTGTCGGCAGAACTCACTCCGAAATGGATTTAAACGGAGATTTCTCGCGTCTGACCCTGAGATACGGGTGTAAATGCACGCCGGATGACTCCACACCGATTGTAGAGGTTCTCAGTACTTTCACTAATCAGGTTGGTGGTGTGAACATCAGATCAGCTTCTCGGATGAACATAGTAGTGGTGGTTTTTCTCGCCGAAGCTGAAATGGTTGATGCGCTAATTGAACAGGGATTAGTGATAAACAATGAGTATGTTCGTGTGTTTCCACTCTCCGGGGTCTCTAAGAAAATCGTGCTGTCTAACGTGCCTCCTTTCATTCCCAATGAAACTTTAAAAAGTGTGCTCGAGCACCTGCGTGAAGTTGGCCCCCCCACCAACGCAAAACGTCAGCAAAATAGTCTCAATCGTTTGTGCTTCGTTTGTGCCGGTTTGTGCTGTTAAAATGTCCGTTTGTGCTGCTTCGGTTCCGGAGATATTAAAATAATATTTATAGGTCATTCTGGGGTCACCCAGCCCCCCCACATGCTCCGAATTAACCCAAAATAGTCTCAATCGTTTGTGCTGCTTTCGATTTTAATATATTAGGGATTAAGTTCTGCTCCAATGCTCCAAATTGACCCGAAATGGTCTAAATCGCTTGTGCCGATTTTTGCCGACTGTCTTTTTTATTTTAACAATACAGTTGAAGCAAAAAGGTAAAAAAAATGGTAAAAGTTACCAGACATCGGACGCTTTGAACATCCAGTGTGCAGGGAGTCATCAGTGTTTTTAAGTAAACACTTGAGCACCATTGGGCTGTTCATTTCAGGCTCTCTGTCACATTTTATGTGAATGTGGCCATGACATTCCTTACAGTTGCCTCTGATTTCTAGGAATTTCTCTGTTACTGATGGATAGACCTTGGCTCTTTTAAAAACAAATGTACAGGGGCTCTTCACTTCTTCCCAAATGTGGTGATTTATTACATGTGTCCAGATGCCAGGCTTCAAAATAGTGTATTCCCTTTTTTGTGTTTTAGAGAACTTGTTTTTATATCGAACTGTTTCAGGCATGAATTCAATCCATGTCTGAAATGGAAGTTGAAGACCAAAAGTCCAGCAATCTTTTGGTCTTGGGGAAAGGGACCCTGGCTCAAAATCAGTGTCATCACTACTGCCACTTGTTTCATGATCACTTTTAAAATCAAACCCTAAAGCAGTCCAGATGTTGTGTCTGTTCAATTTAACAAAGGTATATAGAGCCTTTGCAGTGATCCTGTTTTCTAGCTGCTCACTAAGCTCTGTCCAGATGCTCTGATTAGGAGTAGCTATGTTGCCATTTTGGACTATGGCCTCTTTTGATGAACAGAGGACTGTGAAAATGGCACCCCTGTCGACCGCTGCTTTCTTCGGCATCTGGCATAAGCAGAACATAATTACCCACTGAAATAATCCTGGTCATACACTGCAAACTTGTTTTTGTGTATTACTGTATTTGCCAGAATACAAGGAAAATATATATTATTACTATAAGGATTAATATATTTATACTAGGACCAATATGGTAATGTTGACCCTTGGATGCACAACGTTTTCAAAAAACTAACATGGGTACCATGTGCAGCTGTAATTAGCATTGCATAGCTCCATTAACCATACTAGTATTAACAATGAGTTTTCTGTTCAAGAAATTCAACATTGACAATCTTAGCTCTTTGAAAGTTGTACCATTATGATTAAAGTTAACTAATAATATTGTAACTGATAGTGTTAAAAAATGGTACTTACATTGGCCAGACTTTTTATTTAGTAACTGTCGACTTTTCCTATACTAACAACACTAATTCCCACAAGAGCACCGTGAACAGAAGTGTTACACCTAGTGGTGGGAGTGAAGTGTAACAGATTATTCTCCTTGTAAATAAATGAAAAGTTCAATCATGAGAGACAAGTGAATGAAGTAAAGAGAATTGTTTATTGAACAAATGATGATATGATTTCTCTTTTAATATCTCCTGAACCGAAGCAGTACAAACGAAACTTTTATCAGCACAAACGGAGCACAAACGATTGAGAGTATTTGGGGTGAATTCGGAGCAGGTGGGGGGGCTGGGTGACCCCAGAATGACCTATAAATATTATTTTAATATCTCCGGAACCGAAGCAGCACAAACGGAAATTTTAACGGCACAAACCAGCACAAACGAAGCACAAACGATTGAGACTATTTTGGGTTAATTTGGAGCATGTGGGGGGCTGGTGACGTCACCGCGCCATAATTAAATGTCTAATATCTTAAAAACGAAAGCAGCACAAACGAAACTTCTATCAGCACAAACCAGCACAAACGAAGCACAAACGATTGAGACCATTTTGGGTTCATTCGGAGCATGTGGGGGGGCTGGGTGACCCCAGAATGACCTATAAATATTATTTTAATATCTCCAAATCCAAAGCAGCACAAACGAAACTTTTATCAGCACAAACCAGCACAAACGAAGCACAAACGATTGAGACTATTTTGAATTAACTTGGAGCATGTGGGGGGCTGGTGACGTCACCGCGCCACAATTAAATGTCTAATATCTTAAAAACGAAAGCAGCACAAACGAAACTTTTAACGGCACAAACCAGCACAAACGAAGCACAAACGATTGAGACTATTTTGCTGACGTTTTGCTGACGCAGGTTGCTCGAGCGCTACGGAAAGTTAACAGCACCGATCAGAATGATTCCTTTGGGGTTAAAAAACCCGGACATTAAACACGTCATGTCTTTCCGCCGGTTCACCGACATGATCCTAAACACGCAGCACGAGCCGCTCTCCCTCTCTGTTAAACTAACGCTGGAGAATAAAGATTACACCGTCTTCATCAGCTCTGAAGAGATGGGATGTTTTGTGTGTGGTGAACACGGCCATGTCAGACAGACGTGTCCGAGCAGACCGGTAGAGATGCCGGCAGAGACACCGACAAACCCAGCGCGTGGCGAGCAGCCGAGCGTGTCTACAGCTCGCGCGGTGACTGCGACGAGTCCTACCGAACAACCCGAGGGAGAAACTCCCGCTGACCAACCCGAGGGAGAAACTCCCGCTGACCAACCCGAGGGAGAAACTCCCACTGACCAACCCGAGGGAGAAACTCCCGCTGACCAACCCGAGGGAGAAACTCCCGCTGACCAACCCGAGGGAGAAACTCCCGCTGACCAACCCGAGGGAGAAGCTCCCGCTGACCAACCCGAGACTGATGTCACACTGACAACACTGCTGACACCCCGACGGACCACAGCACTGATCCGGTTCCACAGCGGAACCCCAGCGTTAAAAGGAAAAAAACTGTTAAAAAGCAAGAACCTCCTCCTCCACAGCCTTGGTCCATGTCTCAGACACAACCTGCCAGGAGTAGGGGGGTTCTCACAGCCTGTTCATCCAGAGGCTGACCCCAACGTTTCTCTAGGGCTAGAG
>CM022756.1:6259755-6279755 GCA_012411365.1 Ameiurus melas
CTCTCACACACACACACACATAGCCATTGCTTTGTTATTACAGTGTTATTGCATTGTTTGTGTTTCAGTAATAATGGGATCAGATATGGAACCCCTAGAATTAGAATGTAAGTATCTCTCTCTCTGTCTCTCTCTCTCTCTCTCTCTCTCTCTGTCTATCTAACGCTCTCGCTCTTCTCTCTCTCTCTCTCTCTCTCTCTCTCTCTCACACACACACACACATAGCCATTGCTTTGTTATTACAGTGTTATTGCATTGTTTGTGTTTCAGTATTAAAGGGATCGGATATGGAATCCCTAGATTTAGAATGTAAGTATCTCTCTCTCTCTCTCTCTCTGCTCTCTCTCTCACACACTCTCTTTCCCACACACACTCTCTCTCACACACACACTCCCTCTCACACACACACTCCCTCTCACACACACACACTCTCTCACACGCACATACTCTCTCACACGCAACCACTACACTCTCGCACAACATTACTCTCTCAAACACACTCTTTCACACACACACACTCTCTCACACACACTCTCTCTCTCACACACACTCTCTCTCTCACACACACTCTCTCTCTCACACACACTCTCTCTCTCACACACACTCTCTCTCACACACACACTCTCTCGCACACATCTCTTCACACTACACTCTCTTTCGCACACACACTCTCTTTCGCACACACACTCTCTTTCGCACACACACTCTCTTTCGCACACACACTCTCTTTCGCACACACACTCTCTCTCACACACTCTCTCTCTCACACACTCCCTCTCACACACACACTCTCTCTCTCTCTCTCTGTCTATCTAACGCTCTCTCTCTCACTCTCTCTCTCTCACACACTCTCTTTCAACACACACTCTCTCTCTCTCACACACACACACTCTCTCTCTCTCACACACACACTCTCTCTCTCACACACTCTCACACACTCTCTCTCTCTCTCACACACACACATAGCAATTGCTTTGTTATTACAGTGTTATTGCATTGTTTGTGTTTCAGTAATAATGGGATCAGATATGGATGTAGAATGTAAGTATCTCTCTCTCTCTCTGTCTAACGCTCTCGCTCTCTCTCTCTCTCTCTCTCTCTCTCACTCTCTCCCTGAACAAACTTCAGTATACATGACCTGCATTGTAATGTTTGTTGAAATGTGTGATTATAACATTTTACATTTCCACTGTAACATTCTAACAATCTCTATTATAAATCTATACAATTTCTATTAAAACGCACATATAAGTGCACATTTACCATTACCATTTACATGCCAGTTAAAAAACACAAAGTTGGACTCCATCTCAATGTCTTGATCATCATCAAAATCATCAGAATTATTTAATTAACCAATCAAATAGAGAATTACTGTCAGATGAAGCTGATGGAGACACAGCTGGAATGGTAACAGCTCAAGAGCAGTTTTAGCAGAAAGCATGTACACACACACACACACACACACTCACACACACACACACACACACACACTCACACACACCTGATTCAGTGATGTGTGCGTTAGAGCTTATTTTGATTATGTAGTCAAAACTGTAAAAAATGCTGTTTACATGGAAGTTTCTTAATCAAAGTATGGTCTTAATTGGATTAATAGTGGATTATTATTATCAATATTGGATTATTATAGCATCTCTCTCTACAGGAATAAAATCCTTCAGGAAGTGCTCTTATTGGTAAATAACTTTATATTTTATTTAACCAATTTAACTACATTTATTTGTGTATCTGTAGGTCAGGACCAGGTTATGAATGTAAGTATCTCTCTCTCTCTCTCTCTCTCTCTCTCTCTCTTTTATCTATCTATCTAACGCCTCTCTCTCTCTCTCTCACACACTCTCTCTCTCTCTCTCTCACACACACACACACTTTTCTCTCTCTCACACACTCTCTCTCTCTCTCTCTCACACACACACACTCTCTCTCTCACACACACTCTCTCTCTCTCTCTCTCTCTCTCTCTCTCTCAAACACACACACACTCTCTCTCACACACACTCTCACACACACTCTCTCTCACACACACCTCACACAACTCTCTCTCTCACACAACTCACACACACACTTTCTCTCACACACACTCTCTCTCTCTCTCACACTACATTCTCTCTCTCACACACACACACACACACACACTCTCTCTCACACACCTCTCACCACATTTTCACACTCTCTCTCTCTTCTCTCTCTCTCTCTCTCTCTCTCTCCCACACACACACACTCTCTCTCTCACACACACTCTCTCTCTCACACTCTCTCTCTCTCTCACACACACTCTCTCTCTCTCTCACACACTCCCTCTCTCTCTCTCACAGACACACACACACACACAGACACACTCTCTCTCTCTCTCTCTCTCTCACACACACACACACAGACTCTCTCTCTCTCTCTCTCTCTCCTCTCTCTCTCTCTCTCCTATTTTGGCTGCTCGACTGCTTTTGTAGTACAATCCCAATTCCAAAAAAGTTGGGAGGCTGTGTAAAATGTAAATAAAAACAGAATAGAAACCCTTTTTTCCCAGTAACTCTTACTTTCCCTGGGTTTTGTTGCCCCATCTGAACTTTTTTGAGCCATCATATTCTAAATGACCCTATTTTTATCTTAAAATGGTACGTTTACTCAGTTTAAATATTTCACATGTTTTATTTGATCTATTGTGAGTAACATATGGGTTTATGAGATTTGCAAATCATTGCATTATATTTTTATTTACATTTATTTACATTTTAAACCCTCACACAGCGCTCACACTTTTTTGGCAGTGGGTTTTAAATTTCAATTAATAATTTTCTTTTAAAATGTAATCAAGGTTCATTGCTTTATTATTACAGTGTTATTGCATTGTTTGTGTTTCTATAGTAAGAGGATTTGCAATGCCAATTTTGGAACGCCAAAAGCAAGATTTTCAATGTATGTCTCTCTCATTCTCTCTCACACTCTCTCACTCTCTCCCTAAACACACGCACACACACACAACCTACAATTTTCCATATTCGTAATATTATCTCATGATGTGGGTTAAACAGTTATTTATATATTAATAAAACGTATCCTATTCAGATTTATTATCCAGGAAAATATGTTTAACACTAGAATTTATGACAACTCTCTCTCATACTCTTTTCTCTTCTCACTGAATCAGGACTCGGGAAATGTGAGAAACCTGCAGATCACTAACTAGTGATACTCTGTGATACTCTACAGAACTCCTCAGTCTGCAATCTCTCTCTCTCTCTCTCTCTCTCTCTCTCTCTCTCTTTCATTTAAACACAATTTCTCTTCTCACATGTGCATAGTGTGAAATAATCAGTGTAACCTTTATTGGAATGAATAATAATTTAAGGATGTTTATCTTGGATTTGTTGATATATATTGATGAAATCCTTACAAATGTATTAGTACTTTGCTTTTGGTGTCTCTTACACAAAATATATTAATGTTGTTTTAGGTAGTTTAAAATTTTTTCAGGAATACATTAATGGAACCATAAGACTAATTGATACTTATAAATTGGTGTATAATGCATTATGAGCATGGGCACTGAAAAAACTAGTTTATCACTTATAAGTAATTATACCAATAATATACATGTAGTAATAACTTATTATAATAAAGTGACCAGCAGGGGGTTGCATCATCCAGGTGGATGCTTCACACTGGTGGTGGTTGAGGAGATTTCTCTCCATACAATTTTAAGCCCTTTGAGTGTCTATATTAATAGAATAAAAGTTATAAAAGTGTGGTAATAAAAGTGTGGGTTGGTTTATTGAGGTCATGTAGGGACAATAAGCTTTTCATTCTGGCAGTGTTTCAGGATGCTCTTTTGGTGACAGCTTTAATATGGTCAGTTGAGTGTAGTAGAACCCCAAGATGTTTGACTTGGTTTTTAGCCCCATGAAATTGAGATCTGCAGTGATTCTGAGTCGGGCCTCCTTGCTATAACACATTAGGCTCTGTTTTGTCCTTATTTAATTGAAGGAACTTTTGATTCATTCAACTATTTATCTGTTCCATCCACTGACACAATGAGTTTATTGGTTTGTAATTGTTTGGTGAGAAAGCAATATATAGTTGAGTATCATCTGCATGCTATGGTAAGCAGTGTTGTTCTGTATGATTTGACATATATGGGAACATATAGTGATTGAATAAAATGGGTCCAATAATTGAACCTTGTTGCATTCCAAATCTCATTGTGTTGATGTCATTTAACACCTTTATAAGGGCAGTCTATGTCCTGTGGTGTCGTCAGAAACCTGATAGAAACTTGTCAATATATTCATTATTACTTTCTTAAATATCTTACCGATGAAGGGAGAATTTGAAGGAGGTCTGTAGATGCTTAGAATGGAAGCATCCATGGATATTTTCTTTAAGAGTGGCTTAATAAATGCTGTTTTTAATAATCTTGGGAAGATACCTGCTATTAATATTTTGCTGTAGTCTGTACCTTATGTATCTTGTACCGTAATGTATCTTGAATTTCCCTTAGGGATCAATAAGTATCTATCTACCTATAGAGCTAAAAATGTGTGTGTGTGTGTGTGTGTGTGTGTGTGTGTATATATATATATATATGTGTGTGTGTGTGTGTGTGTGTGTGTGTGTGTGTGTGTGTATATATCCATCCATCCATCCATCTTCAACCGCTTATTCCTTATTCAGGGTCGTAGGGAAACCTGGAGCATATCCCAGGAAGCATCGGGCATAAGGCAGGGGTACACCCTGGACAGGGTGGGGACAAATTTTTACCAAGACATCTATAAACGAGGAGATGAATATCCTGGTACAAGAGGTGGCTCAGCTAAAATCAGTGGTGTTAAGCAGTTTAAGGAATGCTATGTCGATAGCTGCAGTGGAACATTTGCCTGATGACTGTAAACCAAGGTCTGAGCCATGACATATCTGGAATTGAACTGCATTTACCATTTACCAGCCACAGAGTCCAATAGCAGGCTCCAAACTCTGTGTGCCATAGTGTCAAAAACTAGGTGGACAACCAATCAGGGAGAATACAAAAAATGGTGTGCAAACACAAAGAAGTAAGGCCAGACTAGAAAGGAAGGAAGTTAATCTCTGTCTACTTTGTAAATTTTGTTGTCTAATACAAGATCTTGAAGTGTCAGAGTTCACGTTTTGGATTTGAGGGGATTATTTATTTATTTATTTATTTTTTAACTGTTGGTTCAGTCTTACAAGTAGATTAAGCCGTTTGTTTCTTTTTTTGTTGTTGTGTTTTTTTACACACACCGGCAAATTTGCTCTTACTTTATTAGAAGTGAAAATAAAATGAAATTGTCCCAGTTCGTTCGAGCATATGCTGAGTGCAGATCTGTTTCACCACTGTCTTTGAGGTTTTCCTGGTAGGCTTTGTGTGCAGAAGTATTTATAGAAACAGATATCACTGTTGTTATTTTTGTGAAATTTAAATCAGGTGAGTCATTCTTCCAGACACACCTGTTTGTTTTCACATGGCTTTTACAGACTGAACAAGGAAGTGCGAGCTGCTGTAAGTGACTGTGTGAGTTTATTTTTCACAAAATGGCAGAAGCGAATATTTTAGGACTTGAGGATCAGTTCAGCTGTCCAATCTGTCTGGATTTACTCAAGGATCCAGTGGGTCTTCTGTGTGGACACACTTTCTGTATGGTGTGTATTAATGGCTGCTGGGATCATGAGGATCAGAGAGGAGTCTATAGCTGTCCTCAGTGTAGACAAACCTTCACTCCAAGACCTGTTGTAGAGTAAAAACACTGTTCTGGCTTAAGTAGTGAAGACACTGAAGGCTGGCCTGTTCCCCATGAGATTATCTTTGATGATGAAGCTGGATTTAACTTGACCAAAAGAAGAAGAAGGGGGGGAATATAATTGACCATCTGGCTATTGTGAATGTCCCTGGCCAGAGAAAAGGGAACATCACTATGTGCACAGCCATCAGCCAATGAGGGGTACTCCACCGCCATGCCATTCTTGGACCGAGTAACACTTGTAAAATGTTCCTCCATGGTTTCCTTGATGGTCTAAGAGAGCGTGTGTTCCAGCTTGACCAGAGGGAGAGAGCACAACTAGAGCAGCCTTGCTGCATTGTTGTTTGGGATAACAGATGCCAACATGTACTGTGACATACTGAACCGGATGATCAGTTAAGTTTGATCAGTATGCCGTATTCCAGCATGATAACGACCCCAAACAAAGACTTGCTAAAGAAGCTGATGGTGAAGAACTGGCCAACCTAAAGCATCTGTGGGACTGGCCAACCTGTTGAGCATCTGTGGGACATCCTATTTGGGGATGTAAATGGTAAATGTGCACTATATAGCACTTTTATCCAAAGCGCTTTACACTGTGTCTCATTCACCCATTCACACACACACTCACACACTCAATGGTAGCAGAGCTGCAATGCAAGGCGCTAGAGCTTGCCATCGGGAGCAACTTGGGGTTCAGTGTCTTGCCCAAGGACACTTCGGCATGTGGAGTCACCTGGGCTGGGAATCGAACCGCCAACCCTACGATTAGTGGACAACCCACCCTACCAACTGCGCCACAGCCGCCATGTGGGACGATCCTATGTGGGACGGTCGTATTTTTTAAGAAACCCCATTGTGTTGATTCAAATCGCAATAAACCACTGTTACTGTACACACCGCAACAGACTTTTAAAAATGGTGCTTGAAAAAAATGCTGCGTGTACTGAACTATTCAGCATGTTCAGCGTTCAAGTCCCTCCCCCAAAAGTTCCTGGCTTTTGAAAAAGTACCATCTCTCGAGTAGGGACTTTGCGAGGGCTAAATATTTTACCTAAAACTTAACACACAGAGTACCTCCAAAAGTCGCTAGCTCCTGGGGAAAGTTCCTGTGGTGGAAAAGTGGCAAAAACAAAAACATCTTAGCTCCATCTTATTCTTAGCAAGCATCAGACTAATTTAGGAGTGAGGCCAGGTTGGTATAAAAGGGACTAAAGCTCTACTGTTTTCAAAATGACACCAATAAAAGTTTTCACTTTTGGCACCTACATTGGATTATTTGGTGTTAACAAATGTCTTAATGCAAATTATTTCAGTCATTTGTGGAATTGAGTGCAATAGCACCACCAATGGCCATAATGAAAATACACAAAATATTATTAAGAAATGAGAAGGCTGGAGCTGATTTCTTTATAGCTCAAATGATGTATATACTGTGAGTGTTTGTATTTTATATTAAATAATTTATATAGTGCTTAGGGAGTGATGAGGAATACAAAATATGTTAAATGTATTAAAAATGTGATACTTGAGGATAGAGATATAGTACTATATACAGTTTATATACAGTATCTCACAAAAGTGAGACACCTCAGATGTTTGTAAATATTTGATTATATATTTTCACGTGACAACTACTGAAGAAATGACACTTTGCTACAATGTAAAGTAGTGAGTGTAACAGTTAGGTATAACAGTGTAAATTTGCTGTCTCCTGAAAATAACTCAACACACAGCCATCAATGTCTAAACCGCTGGCAACAAAAGTGAGTACACCCCTAAGTGAAAATGTCCAAATCCGGGCCCATAGAGTCATTATTTTGTGTGGCCACCATTATTTTCCCAGAACTGCCTTAACCCTCTTGGGCATGGAGTTCACCAGAGCTTCACAGGTTGCCACGGGAGTCCTCTTCCACTCCTCCATGATGACATCACAGAGCTGGTGGATGTTAGAGACCTTGTGCTCCTCCACCTTCCATTTGACAAATAGAGCTGGGTGTCATCAGCATAGCAATGACATGAGAAGCCATGAGACTCAGTCATCTGCCCTAGAGATATAGTGTAGATAGAAAAGAGGATTGGACCCAGAACTGAACGCTGTGGAACGCCAGTTGTGAGTTGTTGAGTTTCAGAAATACCTCCCCTCCATGATACCTTGAAGGATCTGTCGGAGAGATAGGATTACACCCAGTGCATAACCTTTCCAGTGATGCCCAGGCTGAAGAATTGACAGGAGGATCTGATGGTTCACAGTGTCGAAACCAGCAGAGAGGTCAAGTAAGATGAGGACAGATGATCTAGAGGTTGCTCTTGCTAGGCGTAAGGCTTCAGTGATAGATAGCAGAGCAGTCTTCGTGGAGTGATGTGCTGCGAGCCAGACTGCTTGGTGTCCGGGAGTTTGTTCTGTGTCAGAAAATTGGAGAGTTAATTAAAAACGGCTCTTTCAAGAGTTTTGAGAGAGACGGGAGTAGTTGTCAACTACAGCAGGATTACATGATGGTTTTAGGTAAGCAGGGGGTAACCGGGCCTGCTTAAATGAGGTGGGGTATGCGCTAGTAGAGAGGGATGTGTTAATGATGTGTGAGTGCAGGTAATAGTGTGGGAGAGGTGGACTGAAGAAGGTGAAGAGGGATAGGGTCAAGAGCACAGGTTGTGGGATGGCTAAAGAGGAGGAGTTTAGAGACATTAGCCTCTGAGAGTGGAGAGAAGGAAGTCAGTTGGGAGTTACATGGAGGAAGAGCGGTCTATGCATCCCTGTGGGTTGAGAAACTGGTTCCTGTTGATGTAACCTTGTTGGAAAAGAAAGTGGAAAAGTCATGTACGAGAGGTGTAGGGGAAGGGAGGAGCGGGACAGAGAAGAGAGGAAAAGGTTTTGACGAGAGTGCAGGTGTTGGGGGAACTACCAATCTTCTCTTGGTAGTATGTGGCTTTAGCAATGGAGATTCTATCGGAAAAAGAGGAGAAAAGTGTCTGGTAATTGGTTAGGGCGGTTTTTGGTAGTATAGCACATTTCTCATTTCCTTTCAGATGCTCTTAGTATGGCCTGGATTTTACACAGAGCTTCTGAGAGCCAAGGGCTAGAGGGTGATATGTGAGCAGGTCTGGAGGTTAGGGGCAGAAACTGTCAAGAGAAAATGTTAGGTGGAACATAGTATGGCAGCTGCTGTGTTCAAGTCAAGTGAGGAGAGGTGACTATCAGAGGGAAGTAAGGTTGTGCGGAGATTGTGAAAGGGGGTGAAGGGATAGAAATAGAGAGCTGGATAAAGAAATGGTCAGAGGCATGGAGAGGAGTAATGAGAAGATTGTGTGTTGGTGCAATTCCGTATGAGAATGAGGTCGAGCTGTTTTGCTGGCTTTGTGGGTTGCTGGTATGGTGAACTGCTTGAGGTCAAATGTGGGGAGGAGAGCAAGAAAGTCAGCTGCGTACGTACTAGTTTAGATGAATGTTGAAATCACCAAGGACCAGAAGAGGAGTTCCATCATCTGGGATGGTAGACAGAAGCATGTCAAATTCATCGATGAACTTCCCCATTTGACCTGGAGGACAGTAAACAACAAGAAAGTGCATTTTGGCAGGATCAGTGACTGCAACAGCATGGAATTCAAAGGAAGTGTATGAGGCAAGATCGGAAAGACAGGTAAATGTCCATGTTTTGGAGAGAAGCAAACATGTATCACCCCCTCATCTGTTGGGACGTAAAGTATGGGAGAAGTTGAAGTTGGAGACCAGGGCAGCGGGTGTGGCAGAGTTATCAGCATGGATCCAGGTCTCAGTCAGAGCCAGCACACTGAGGTTGGAGTGGGTTGCAAAGGCAGGAATGAAAACTGCCTTATTGACAGCAGATTGGCTGTTCCAAAGTCCAATTGAGAATGAGAGGGAATCTGCAGAGTCCACATTCAGAGAGCGTAGGTTGTCCAAGTTGCGTACGTTTCTGGGAGTATGCCGCATTCTGTGCCTGTGGCAAATAACAGGGATCAACTGATGACACATGTTAGTGTGTGTAAACAGGTAACAGCAAGATAAAGTATAGGGAGATAGAGTATACTTAGCAGCACATGTGGTGTCTTGTCGGTGTCCTTGCTCGGTGGACTCACGCAGGTAGACTCACAGCTCTTTACATGAACTCGGTCTTCACACGACAAGGGTTGACGCTTCACTGACGTTTCTGCCACAGCGTTTCTTAATCATTAAATATTGCTATGTTTCATAGCTGAGCACGCCTCTTTAATTAGCAAAAAAAAGATTAGTCGTGTGAACGAGCGACTACCGAACGAAACCAAATATGAATGTCAGAATTAGCTTTAATCTAGCAACTTGTATACAGCTCGTAGCAACAAGGAAGCACAGTTACAGCTTCTATCTGACAATCAGTGCTAAAACTAGTCTCAACTAAAAAAATCCAGAAAGAAACACTCACCAGTTACTGTTCGCCTGGGTCAATAATTGCTTTTGCATAATGCTCATGTTGCTTGGTGCTCATTAGCCCTTGAAATGACTCACTACAGCTCTTTTCACTAATATGAGAACGCATGAAGCTTTTAAGCTCAGAGAGGATCAAGTCGTCATTGTTAATCAACATATCCTTAAACTGTCCTGGTTTGATGATGCGGAGCACACCTTGGATAACCTCCCTCTCTTTATTGCCTGCCTTGAGTCCCTCATCAATCTGCTTGCATAATCCCTGGTAGCTGATGTCTGCTGTGTTGTCTCCAACTTGACCTCCATGTACTTTAAATTCTCTGCGTTGGAGGAATGATAGGTCTTTCAGGGAGACTACATTGTCAGGTATACAGTGTTTTGGCTATGATTCCTAGTCGTGGGTTCAGGAGTGTGTGGCTTTTGGCAGTAGAGGTAGGTGTGTTGTGCTGGTTGTGTTATCTGAAACTCAGCTAGCTTCCTACCCAGAATCTCATAGTTAGCCATTAGCTTTTTTGTACTCAATTGCTTGTAGGTCTACAGGAAATGTGTCTGTAATATTACTCTCTACAGTACCCTGTGAAGCTGCTACAGCCTGTGTGAGTGTTGGTGTCAGTGTAACAGCATCATCCCCTAATGCTGTAGTCTGACTGACTTCAGTGACATGAATAGCAATGAGTTCAGTAATTGCATCTTTCAAGTACAGCAAGTGAGAAAATCCCTGGTCCTCTAAATCAAGTAACGTTTTACAATTCAGGTAAGTGCATATATAATCAAAACAGCTTTCCTCATCACCATGGATTACACTTGAAGAATCAAGATCTTTTACTGGTGTGATGTTCTCAACAACCTGAAAGAGTTCCTCTGCTGTCAGCTTGTGAAGAGTCTTCTTTATCTTCCAGGTCAGTCCCTTGGCCAGCAATCTTTCCCCCAGTCGAGCAAGCAAAACTGCATTCCTGCAGCTGGGGTCCCCTCACAATCTCTGGTCCTGAAGCTGCCTCTGTTGCACGCCTGACACTCCACCGTACTGGTCCTGCGACGTCTGCCTGGTTCATAGGTTAAACGATCAGCACCAACTCTCATCAGATGCCAATCCCAGCGGTGCCTCCAAATTTCTGTTACAGGGCTCAAGCATGAGTAACCTGTGAACAGATACTGTGTCCTGATTTGTGGAGGAAAATCAGACACAGGAGATGTTACGAGATCGCTCAGTACGCTGTTCCCTGTGTTTTCAAGACCATTTCTCAGGCCTTGATAAAATCATTGAGTAACTGTGTGTGTGTTGGGTTACTTTATAAATATTCTTGTCTAATACATGATTTTACAGTTTAAAATATTTGAAATAGGGTTCAATTCGTTGACTATTTGTTTAGTTTAAAAAGTAGATTAAGCGTAGCCGTTCTCCCCACACAGACCTGGTAACTCTACTCTTACTTTGAAACTAAGCTGTATCTGTTCAGTCCAAGGGTGAATCTGTTTCAGACCTTTTTTTTTCTTTTCTTAAGACACACCTGTTTTCCACACGGAAAACAGACGAGACAGACAGAACCAGGAAGTGTGAGCTGCTGTAAGTGACTGTGTGAGAGTTTCTTTTTCAGTAAAATGGCAGAAGCGAATATTTTAGGAGTTCGGGATCAGTTCAGCTGTCCAATCTGTCTGGATCTACTCGGAAACTGGCCCCCGCGGAAAAGAGGTACGCCGCGGTGGAGCGAGAAGCCTTAGCAATCAGGTGGGCCATCGAAGAGTTGAGGTATTACCTAGCGGACCGGCACCCGACGCGCAGACTAGAAGATTCGCTCCTTCCCCGACGCCTCGCGCCGGTCCCAACACTAACCGGAAGGACCGTCACGGCGGGGTGGAGCCACCAACGCCTCGCCGGCGGCTGATTGGCGAACCTGGAGCGAGATGTCCACCAATATAGTTCCAGAAGGAGGGGATGAAAGGACGCCCTTCCGCACGAGGAAGACTGAAGACCGACTCGGCTACGTAGGCTTACGATAGACGAGGTATTTCCACTGAAACCACGCAACACGGGCTTCTCTAATCTCTCGCGCTCGCTCGCTCCGCTCACAGAGGGCTCCGCCCCGGACGAGGACGAGGACAGTGGTGACGCTATGAAACCGGCATAGGGAACCGCTTCTTCCCAGCTTCTTCCGGGAATCCCGACACGCCCCCGAAGAACGCCGCTACGCCAGCCCCGCCCCCGCCGGGTTTCCCTCATAAAGCCACGCACACGCACACACCCACACGCACACACCACTTCAGACTGAAGGACAATAAATCCTTGTTTTTTTTTTTTTGCACCTCTCTCAAACCACCTGCCTCCCGTGTGTTTGTGCTGCGCCTCCCCCCCAGGGCTGATCCCGCTACTATATATATATATATATCTCTCTTTAAGTGGTTAAGCTACTTTAGCACTAAGTTATAAACACAAAACTGATAGACTGGTTGTTTCTGTAATGTTTAAGTCTGGAATGCAATTTTTTTTTTCTTTCCATAAGATTCGTGTCAATTGAGACTGAATCCCAACACAGCTAATAATCACCTCTGTCTGTCTGAGGAGAACACGTTGGTGACCTGCAGTTCAACACAACAGTCCTATCCTGATCATGCTGAGTGGTTTGACTCTTATCTCCAGGTGTTGTGTACAGAAAGTGTATGTGGACGCTGTTATTGGGAGGTTGAGTGGAATGTGGATTCTATAGCAGTGTTATATAAAGACATCAGAATGAAGGAAAATAGTTATGAGCGGAGTGGGAATGATGGGGTTTCTATAGCAGTGTCATAAAAAGACATCAGCAGGAAGGGAAACAGAAATCAGTGTGTGTTTGGATTCAATGATCAGTCCTGGAGATTGCTTTGCTCTCCAAATAAATTCATATTCCATCACAATAACAGCCAAATTAATTTCCCAGTAATACCCAGCTCCTCTAGAATAGGAGTGTATGTGGATCACAGGGCAGGGATTCTGTCCTTCTACAGCGTCTCTGACACGATGAAGCTCCTACACAGTGTTCACACCACATTCACTCAGCCTCTTTACCCCGGGTTTATGGTTTGTAAAGGATCAAGGGTTAAAATATGTCATTTAAAATAGATCATTTTCAGAGCTTTGTGATACCAGTGGATTTTTGTGTGTCTGTTTCTGCATGAAGTTTGATGGGGGTTACCTCAAAAGAACAGTTTACTGCAATAACCGAAGAAATATACAAAGACTTTGTTAATAAATTAAACAAAACTGATTTGAGACAAGAACTGACATCTAATAAACTAACGTCTTCATAAATTGTTCTTCAAAAATACAGTTTTATAGTGAAAACAAATGACACTGCTACAGATCTAAATAAATTAATTAATTAAAAGTAACACCTTCTCATCAGGCAACACTCCTCCATTATAGAATATTAAGAACAGTAGAAATTCGCCTTAAAAAAAACCAGTTTATAAAAACATGAAAGATTCTCACATTGCATTATATTACCTGTGGCAACATATTAGTTGTAACTAATAAATTGATCATTTATTGTAATTATGATGATAGTATGGATCGTGATCAGTCTGTAAACCTAAATATACAAACTGCATAATGCTACAATGTTGGTTTAAGGTAGCATGGGTTTTTACTATTTCTAATAACTGGATTATCAAATAGATTTCATTAGTTAAAATAATGCAAGCTAAAATAAATTTACTATTTACTATAAACGAGCTGTACACAGTAAACATAAGGTCTTTGTGTTGCTCCTAATAATATTACATTGATTTTATTCTCACACATCAGTATACTTTCTATGTA
The DNA here is from genome assembly GCA_012411365.1 of Ameiurus melas. Lineage (NCBI taxonomy): Eukaryota > Metazoa > Chordata > Actinopteri > Siluriformes > Ictaluridae > Ameiurus > Ameiurus melas. The sequence goes on from CM022756.1 coordinate 6,273,740, forward strand.
TAAATCATATTTTGAAACATTGTGTAATGCAATATTTTTGTGTCTTTTAACGTTAGTGTGTTGTTTGACCTTCAACACTCCACACTATGTTCATTATGTTTAGCATCATTAAGTCTATCAATGGTAAATGTTGGGAAACTCTCTATTCTCTATTCCCTTAGATATGTATAAGTATGTTTAGGTTAAAGTTTAATTTCTGTCTCATGAACTTTACAGAATCTGTCTGATGTGTACGTGCCAGTTTAAGATGTCACCATAGGAACTTCCTTTTTCTATGTTAGTTGAACCTTACCATCAGACCATATATGTTCAAGAAATTATTTAAAAAAACATATTGAAATGCTTTCCTTTTTTCACTGTTATGACTAATTTGACATCCATAAGACATCTAATCAGGACCCTCACATTATTAAACCTAAGACATTTGTGGTTACATTAGCATTTTTCACCAGCTTCTGCTTTGAAAATGATTTTTTTTTTTTTTGCCGTTATTTATTCATTTTCATATGATTCATTTACATGTGATTCATTTACATATGATTCATTTTCATGTGATTCATATTCATGCATGTGATTCATTTTCATGTGATTCATTTACATATGATTCATTTTCATGTAATTCATATTCATGCATGTGATTCATTTACATGTGATTCATTTACATGTGATTCATATTCATGCATGTGATTCATTTACATGTAATTCATTTTCATGTGATTCATATTCATGTGATTCATTTACCTTTTCTCCCCTCCCTTCCCCAAATATTTTATTGAGAAATAATAATAATAAATAATAATAATAATAATAATAATAATAATAATAATAAATAATAAATGAATTAATTAAAAAAAAATTATTGAAACCCCCGGCTCATCATGGGCACAATAGCTGTCGCTGGTTATATAAAAATTATAAAACCCAAGAACTAAAGTAAAAATAAGAATATAAATAGCCAATTGGAGCTGAAGAGGGACACACACCCAAAGTCTCCATAAAACAAAAGGAGACAGCAGTGTATCACCCCCTAGGGTTGTCCACAAATTGGACCTAGAGTAAGCTAAATAAAAATACTAAAAAGAAAAAGAAATTCCAGTAAGAAAAAGTCCCCTGCTGACTTCAAAACTAATAAATAGTCTGCGCACTTCAACAAATATAATGTCCTTACCTTTTAAAGACTTATACCTAATAATATTACACAGTGTAGCACATTAAAATAAAATACAAGAGAATAACAAGATGATAAAAAATAAAAATAAAATAAATAAATAAATAAATAAATAAATTTTGAACGAAGTAATGCACGATATCCACAATAAGAATTCGAATTCTATAGAGCTGGATGGCCGAGTGCAAATTAGAATAAAGAATATTATCAGAGAAAATAAACAAATAAAAATAAATTAATAATAATAATAATAATAATAATAGTAATAATAGTAATAATAATAATAATAATAATAATAATAATAATAATAATAATAATAATAGTAAATAAAATAAATACTGAATAAACAAACAAATAAATAAATAAGGAACACTACACTGTGTAGGTGATGCGGTTCACCCCGGTTTTAAGAGTTTAACGTATTCTGCTGCTTCCTCCGCTGAAATAAAGTCCTTCTGGACACCGTTGTATGTAATGCGAAGCCGAGCTGGATGAAGTATTCCATAGCGAGCTCCCTCAATATCACGAAGTTGACGCTGAACCTCGTTAGCGCCCTCTGGAACTCCGACTATTCTCACGTTATTGCACCGTGACCTTGACTCCAAATCCTCACATTTATTCTCTAATTGAGTCACGGTCGCAGTGAGAGACTCGATAGTATTCTTCATATGACCGATATCATCGGTGCAACCGGAGAGAGTGTGCCCCATTTCCCCAACAGAACCTTTCAGTGTTGAGATGGTGGCATCTCAGAAAATGATTCTGAAGTGCACTTGCAACAGCCAGTACTTTCACCTTTACACTTCTGACTGTGAGGTCTGTAGCTCTGTGGAGGGAGTAGGACATAGTCTTCATCACTTCAGAATGGACCCTCAACCTCTGTACCCCTGACAATGGACAGAATGTGTTTGCTTTTTTGTTTTTTAGTTCTGAAGCATAAAACACTGAAACCTGCTGTCCATCAGTACTGACTAAGAACAATCAATCAAACAAGTCCCTCAAAAAATTTATTTTAAAAACCCAAGTAACACTTTAATGAGTCATGGAGGCCAAAGCAGGAGAGTACGAGTGATGTTTATTTATTTATTTATTTGGATTATTTTTAATACTGTCACACACTGTCATGATATTATGCACTGCACTGCTGCCACATGATTGGCTGATTGGATACCTGTATGAATGAACAGGTGTTCCTAATAAAGTGGACAGAGAGTGTATTTTGAAAGTAAGTTTAATAAACACTACTTATGGGATTGGCGTCATTTCAACTGATGTATTGTACGGTTTGCATGTAAAATATTAAAATCGTATCATTATACTTTGCTATCTGAAGAACATTATCTGTATCTGTTATTAACCGCTCTCGCTTTCCTTCACCCTTTACCGCTACTCTTTGGGTTGCCAGATCTGTGTTTATCCCAAGGCTTTGATACACTGGAGCGAGGTTGTTTACATTTTTTTTGTCTGTGTTTTGAAAGCCAGTTGGAGTGTTTTTGTGTCTGTACTAAATTTGCAAGAAAATAACATAGTAGGCCACATTATCTATAAAAACGTGCTTGTGTCACTGAAGTGTTTTCCAAAGTCATTTCTCACCCCTTGATGAAAGCATTGATTAAGAAATCTGTGTGTATGTTGGGTCATTTTATAAATATTGTTATTTAATACAGGATTTTGAAGAGTAAAATATTTGAAATAGGGTTGAATTTGTTGACAATTTGTTTAGTTTAAAATGGAGATTGAGTCACACAGGTCTCACACAGACCTGGCAACTCTACTCACGTTTTATCGGAAACGAAAGTTAAACTAATCTGTGTCTGTTCAGTCTGAGGGCGGATCTGTTTCATCATCGTTTCCCCTTTTCTTCAAACACACGTGTTCTCCACATGGCTTTTACAGATCTGTAATGTTTTAGTAAAATCAAATAAACTTAGATCATACTGTCAATCTGTCTGATCTACTCAAGGATCAGTCTTCATTGGACACACTTTTGTATGTTTATTAATACTTTGGGATCAAAGCCAGTTCTCCCACACCTGGTACTCTACTCTTACTTTGAAACTAGCTGTATCTGTTCATCCAAGGGTGAATCTGTTTCAGACCTTTTTTTTCTTTTTTAAACACACCTGTTTTCCACACGGAAAAAGACGAGACAGACAGAACCAGGAAGTGTGAGCTGCTGTAAGTGACTGTGTGAGAGTTTCTTTTTCAGTAAAATGGCAGAAGCGATTATTTCAGTAGCTCAGGATCAGTTCAGCTGTCCAATCTGTCTGGATCTATTCAAGGATCCAGTGACTATTTCATGTGGACACACTTTCTGTATGGTGTGTATTAATGACTTCTGGGATCAGGAGGATCGGAAGGGAGTCTATAGCTGTCCTCAGTGTAGACAAACCGTCACTACAAGACCTGTTGTGAGTAAAAACACTGTTCTGGCTGAAGTAGTGGAGACACTGAAGAAGACAGGACTTCAAGCTACACGTCCTGCTCACTGTTCAGCTGGACCTGAAGATGTGGAGTGTGATTCCTGCACTGGGAGAAAATCCAAAGCCATCAAGTCCTGTCTGGTGTGTCTGGCCTCTTTCTGTGAAACTCACCTCCAGCCTCACTATGAATCTCCTGTCTTTAAGAAGCACAAGCTGGTCGAAGCCTCCAGACGACTCCAGGAGCAGATCTGCTCTCAGCATGACAAACTGCTGGAGGTTTACTGTCGCACTGATCAGCAGTGTATCTGCTTGTTGTGTACCATGGATGAACATAAAGGACATGATGCAGTATCAGCTGCAGCAGGACGAGCTGACAAACAGGTAACAGTATCTTACAGCCAGCTTCTACAACTAGTAAAGGAATAAACCTTTTCTCATTATAATTTTTATTTTTAAATTCATTTAGCTTGAGTAATTTTGCTTTTTTATGATTCCAGTGAAATTTTATTATGCAATTTATAGAATTTCTCTCATTTAATACATTTAAAATACTCATTTAAAACACTGAGGGTGAATTATGTGCTATGGTACTGTTTAGAAGCAGTTGTTGGAGATGCAGGGAAACTCCAAGCAGATAATCCAGGAGAGAGAGAAGGAGTTTCAGGAACTAATAAAGTCTATGGAGACTCACAAGGTGAGTTTGAAGCTGAAACAGCTGTTTCAGGTTCAGAAATACTGCATTTTACTTACCTCGTAAGTGGTAAGTCAGAGCTCAGAATCATGCTTCCATGTGTTCATGATGATTGATCTAAAGTTAACACTTTTAAAGGTAAATGGTGTTACTTTGTTTACTTCAGATGCAGTGCACAGCCATGTTGATTTGGTGTAAAACCTTGAACTCAGAGGAACTTATAGTTGAATAGACTACCTCAAGTTCATGAGTAGGGATTTCGAGTCAACCTTCTGGTTGGAGGTTGTAAATTACAGAACAGGTTATGACCTCAAGTTGAACGCAGCATTAGACTCATGTCTTGACTTCCTCTCTCTGTGTGTCTCCCAACAGGGCTCTGCACAAACAGCAGTGTATGAAACCAATAGGATCTTTAAAGAGCTGATCAATTCTATTAAGAGAAGATGTTCTGAACTGACAGCACTGATCATAGCTCAGGAGAAAGCTGCAGTGAGTCGAGCTGAAGAAGTCATGAAGCGACTGGAGCAGAAGATTGCAAAGCTGAAGAGGAGAGATGCTGAAATGGAGGAGATTTCAAACACAGAGGATTCTGTCCATTTCCTCCAGGTAACATCACTGTGAAAATCAGCAGAATATTCAGATCAATGCTGCTCTTCAGAATTTGGGCATGTTAGTCCAAACTTACAATGAAAGTTCATCTAAGACAGTGTTTCACGATTCCAGCACTAATACATAGATCACTACAACCAGACCATGAGGGGCCATATTCATATTTAACAACTTAAATGAAAAGGTTATGTCAATATTTATGCTAGGAACGATTTTCTAATACAAATTCAGATTATGCAGGTCCTTAAGTTGATTTTCTGGATGAGTCATAATTTGGTCAGGTGTGTAAAACACTGTCACCTACTGGGAGTTGCAATAAATGACTGGACAGGACACTAAAAGCTATTTATTTCTTATATTGTGTTCCAAAAGTTTATTTGTGCAAATAAGTTAATGTGGCCATGTGATGCTAAATCAAGGTCATGAAATTATAATGAGTCATGTTGTCCTTATAATGAAGGTTAGGATGCAAGTGCAGTTAAAGACTTTTATTAAAGAGAGGCAGGCAGACAAATCCAAATCATGAGACAATAGCGTGGTCAAAAAAAAAATGACAATGGGTCAGGTGATATACAAACAGGCATAAACTAGGCAAGGCAAGAATCAAGATGAGAAACAAGAACAAGATCAAGGAATATGAAACAAACCGAGGAACAGGGTATAAACCCTTGGTACTGTGATAACACTAATTCTTCGCACAGGGTTAATGCCTCGAAATTCCTTTTAAACTGTGGTGTGATTGTGTGTGAGATTGGATTCAGGTGTCTGTGATTACAATGAATGAATGTTCTGGGAATTGCATTCCATGGTGGCCATGTTTGTAGGTTGCAGTGCAGGATGGGAAATGTAGTCATTGGTTTGCTGTGATATCACATCATGTGTGCATGGCCTGTGTTATTACACCATGCTGTTCATTTGATATTTTGATTCATCATATTAATAAAATAAATGACAAGGGTTTGCTAATTTCTCTCATTTCAGTAAGAAATGTTCAGAATTTGATCAATCTAAAGTTCAGTCCGGATGATAACCCCTTCCTGTGGCAAATACAGACTATATGCTTAATTAAATGATATAATGCCATAATAATGATATAATTTTGCAGTAGAATGTCCTTCTATAGAT
>CM022756.1:6284755-6329755 GCA_012411365.1 Ameiurus melas
CGTTTGAGGATGCCTCAGATATACTCTATAGGGTGTAGGTCTGGAGACATGCTTGGCCAGTCCATCACCTTCACCATCAGCTTCTTTAGCAAAGCAGTGGTCGTCTTGGAGGTGTGTTTGGGGTCGTTATCATGCTGGAATACATGCTGGGATCGTGCTCTGCTTCAGTAGGTCACAGTACATGTTGGCATTCATGGTTCCCTCAATGAACTGTAGCTCCCCAGTGCCAGCAGCACTCATGCAGCCCCAGACCATGACACTCCCACCACCATGCTTGACTGTAGGCAAGACACACCTGTCTTTGTACTCCTCACCTGGTTGCCACCACACACGCTTGACACCATCTGAACCAAATAAGTTTATCTTGGTCTCATCAGGTCACAGGACATGGTTCCAATAATCCATGTCCTTAGTCTGGCTGTCTTCAGCAAATTGTTTATGGGGCTTTCTTGTCTTCATCTCTAATATCATTATAGACTATCTTCTGATGATATAATGTCGTAATATTAATGATCATTCAAACATTAAACTCCGTGAGTGTATTAGCGTGGCTTGTTGGGTCAGACACACACAAACATGTGTGTGATGTTTAATGTGTTCCAGACGTGTTTTCTTCAGCATATAAATGACATTTTTTATATCCTCATCTGTAAATGTTGGAAATTCACGCCAGTATTTCCATTTCACATAATGTCTCGTCCTGACAGCGAGTGAGTCTCCGTTAAACTTCACCAAACGAGCGCGAGCCTGCGTGTCAATTAAACTAAGAAAGAAAGGAGACGCGATAACTCTGACTAAAATATTCATTTTGATCAAATATGTTGTTTGATGCTCTATTTAGCGATATTTAGAAACAAAAGTAATTGTGTTTTTATGAGTGCAGTAACTGTAATGGGGTTAGAACATGTAATTGTATAGAAATATAAGAAGTGTGGTACATTTACAGACTAAAGTAACATGTTACTGGGTTCTGATGAGTGAATATGTGTGTGTGTGTGTGTTACTGCAGAACATTCAACCTCTTACCAGTTAACACTTAGTTTCTGCTTTTGTTTTTCTTTTTCTTTTTTTTTTTTAGCATTTTTAATGTAGTGATTTAACTTCTGCTTTAAAGTTTTCAATCAGTTTTTTTGTTTTCAAAATATAATGTTTTAAAAAATCCTTTCCACAATTTATAGCAGAGCCCACAATGACTATGTTTACATGGACAGCAGTAATCTAATTATTGACGTTATTCTGAATAAGACAATATTCTGATTTAAGGTCGCACGAGTCGTTTTTAGAATATTTTTAGAAACTGTTTCCAGCATTGACAGTATGACAGTCACTGACAAATCAGTGTGTTCTTCCAGGAATAAAAATACTTCAGGAAGTGCTCTTATTGGTAAATAACTTTAGATTTAATTTAACCAATTTAACTACATTTATTTGTGTATCTGTAGGGCACAGCAGTCGCTTCACCAGCAAAGTAAGTCTCTCTCTCTCTCTCTCTCTCTCTCTCTCTCTCTCTGTCTCTCTCTCCTCTCTCTCTCTCTCTCTCTCTCTCTCTCTCTCTCTCTCTCTCTCACACACACACACACACTCTCTCTCTCTCTCTCTCTCACACACACACACACACACACACACACACACACTCACATTCTCTCTCTCACACACACACACACAACACTCTCTCTCTCCCTCTCTCTCTCTCTGTCCCTGTCTGTCTCTCTCTTTCTCTCTCTCTCTCTCTCTCTCTCTCTCTCACACAGACACTCTCAATCTCTCTCTCTCTCTCTAACTTTCTCTCTCAATTTCTCTCTCTCTCACACACACACACACACACACACACACACACACACACACTCTCTCTCTCCCTCTCTCTCTCTGAGGATTGTGGGTAACGGGCGAGAGTACAGGTGGTTAGAACACGTCTCTGAGTGTTTGTAGCGTTTTTTCGAATATTTTCCGTTCTATTTTTGTTATTTACTTTCTTTCTTCTAAAGTAAGTGTTTTAGTGAGGTTAACAGTGAGGGAGCCGACTATTGTCGGCAGAACTCACTCCGACATGGATTTAAACGGAGATTTCTCGCGTCTCGCTTTAGAAAGATCACAGCGTGTTGGCTCAGAACGCGAACCTGAAGATCTAGAGAGCAGCTCTGATGAGGACGTTGACTCCTCAGAGATGATTGCTAGACTACACAAGATTTTCAGTAGTTCTCAGTTGCTTACCACATTACAGCTAGACACATTTTTGGATCTTACAAAAGGGAAACTCAAATTAAGAAACTCAAAGTCAGACACTACTTTCCCGACCTCCCACGTTTTTATTTGTCATGTCACGTAGCAATGCAAAACGCCACCCTTAAAGAACTTAACCAACAAAAACACTACCGTCTGAAAAAAATGATGCTGAAAGTGAGAAAGATGACACCACACAAGTTCAAACAGAAGGGGCAACGCTAATTCACATGCCAACAATACACGACAAACAGCACCAGAGGAATCAAGGAAAAGATCAACTTTCTTTGTGAAAAAAAAATAAATAAAAAATATCGGACCCAAGGGGCAAGGAACCACCGACAAAGATGACATAATTCTACAAGCGTTACCTTTTTATGAGGAATTGTACAACAGCCAGCCAAGTGATCCTGAAGCAACTGAAGAACTCCTGAATGGATTACCACAGCTGAGTTCTGCGGACTACCAGACACTGTGTTTCACTGTTTCTGCGACTGCCACAGACTGGATCCTCTTTTGAATCTACTGGACAGAATGATCAACAGCTTTTTTTTCCCTCCATGTTCGAATGTGTAGAACCCTTTCTCCTTTTTCTTCCCTTTGAATGAGTGATGTCTCTGTTTTTTTCCCGAACAATTGGTAAATAAAGTGAGTTTAAAAGTCAAAAGTCTCTCTCCCTCTCTCACACTCAGACAATCTCTCTCTCTCTCTCTGTCTCTCTCTCTCTCTCTCTCTCTCACACTCACTCACTCTCTCTCTCTCTCTCTCTCTCCTATTTTGGCTGCTCGACTGCTTTTGTAGTACAATCCCAATTCCCAAAAAAGTTGGGAGGCTGTGTAAAATGTAAATAAAAACAGAATTGAAATCCTTTTTTCCCAGTAACACTTACTTTTCCTGGGTTTTGTTGCCCCATCTGAACTTTTTTGAGCCATCATATTCTAAATGTACTTATTTTTATCTTAAAATGGTACGTTTACTCAGTTTAAATATTTCACGTTTTATGTTCTATTGTTAGTAACATATGGGTTTATGAGATTTGCAAATCATTGCATTATGTTTTTATTTACATTTATTTACATTTTACACAGCGCTCACACTTTTTTGGCATTGGGTTTTAAATGTCAATTAATAATTTTCTTTTAAAATGTAATCAAGGTTCATTGCTTTGTTATTACAGTGTTATTGCATTGTTTGTGTTTCTGTAGTAAAAGTATTTGGAACGCCAATTTTGGAACGCCAAAAGCAAGATTTTCAATGTAAGTCTCTCTCTCTCTCTCTTCTCTCTCTCTCTCTCTCTCTCTCTCTCTCTCACTCTCTCCCTAAACACACCCACAACCTACAATTTTCCATATTCGTAATATTATCTCATGATGTGGGTTACACAGTTATTTATATATTAATAAAACGAATCCTATTCAGATTTATTATCCAGGAAAATATGTTTAACACTAGAATTTATGACAACTCTCTCTCATACTCTTTTCTCTTCTCACTGAATCAGGACTCGGGAAATGTGAGAAACCTGCAGATCACCAACTAGTGATACTCTGTGATACTCTACAGAACTCCTCAGTCTGCAATCTATCTGCCGCTCTCGCTCTCTCTCTCTCTCTCTCTCTCTCTTTCTTTCATTTAAACACAATTTCTCTTCAGTGTAACCTTTATTGGAATTAATAATAATTTAAGAATGTTTATCTTGGATTTGTTGATATATGTTGATGAAATCGTTACGAATGTATTAGTGCTTTGCTTTTGGTGTCTCTTACACAAAATATATTAATGTTGTTTTAGTAGTTTTTCATTTTTTCAGACAGAACAATTAAAAAACTTTAACTATGTGTTTAACTAGAAAGTTTGACTTGTAAAACGCTCTAGCTCCTCAGCCGTATGTATGAAAATCCATATTCGGATTTGACATTATACTTCAAAAAGTCATTTTACAATGTTTTGTTAGTATTTAACATTATAAAAAAAACTTAGCAACTGTGTGTATTAATATGATTTCAGTTTTTTCATTACTTTATTAAAACCATTATTGTCTAGTACTTGCATTTACAAATAAACAATTTTAAAGCAATTCTTAACATCTGCATTATGGAAACTGCATCCTATACTTTCACTTTATTTAAAGCCATCGATGATGCGTTTATAAAGGTTATTATTTGTATTATAACTCACAATAAGTATTTATAATGCAGCACAACACATCTATCAACAATATAAAATAATTCACTTATTGGACATAGAAATGAAGATGTATTACTAATAAGTCATTACAGCTACAATATAATAACATCATAAACATGCAGGCTGTATTTTTAGGAATACATTAATGGAACCATAAGACTAATTAATACTTATAAATTGGTGTATAATGCATTATGAGCATGGGCACTGAAAAAGCAAGATTAGAACTTCTAAGTAATTATACCAATAATATAAATGTAGCAATAACTTATTATAATGAAGTGACCAGCAGGGGGTTGCATCATCCAGGTGGATGCTTCACACTGGTTGTGGTTGACGAGATTTCTCTCCATACAATTTTAAGCCCTTTGAGTGTCTATATTAATAGAATAAAAGTTATAAAAGTGTGGTAATAAAAGTGTGGGTTGGTTTATTGAGGTCATGTAGGGACAATAAGCTTTTCATTCTGGCAGTGTTTCAGGATGCTCTTTTGGTGACAGCTTTAATATGGTCAGTTGAGTGTAGTAGAACCCCAAGATGTTTGACTTGGTTTTTAGCCCCATGAAATTGAGATCTGCAGTGATTCTGAGTCGGTCCTCCTTGCTATAACACATTAAGCTCTGTTTTGTCCTTATTTAATTGAAGGAACTTTTGATTCATTCAACTATTTATCTGTTCCATTCACTGACACAATGAGTTTATTGGTTTGCAATTGTTTGGTGAGAAAGCAACATATAGTTGAGTATCATCTGCATGCTATGGTAAGTAATGTTGTTCTGTATGATTTGACATATATGGGAACATATAGTGATTGATTAAAATGGGTCCAATAATTGAACCTTGTTGAATTCCAAATCTCATTGTGTTGATGTCATTTAACACCTTTATAAGGGCAGTCTATGTCCTGTGGTGTCGTCAGAAACCTGATAGATACTTGTCAATATATTCATTAATATTACTTTCTTAAATATCTTACCGATGAAGGGAGAATGCCGTGTATGCCGAGAGAGAGAGAGAGAGAGGGGTTAGTCAGGTTACAGGGAGTACGGGTGAATACCTGTACGGGGGATCGTTTTCCGGACGCCAACCGTTTCAGTATGTCGGTACTCCCTGTAACCTGACTAACCTCTCTCTCTCTCTCTCTCTCTCTCTCTCTCTCTCTCTCTCTCTCTCTCTCTCCACACACGCCCCCCGGACCTACACTCTACCAATTCCAGAATAAAGCCTGAGTTTCTTTGCTTACTTCCGCCTCCTGTCTCTGTGCACCGCCCAGCCCGCTACACTGGTGGAGGATGCGGGCATGAGCACAGAACCGCCCCTCACCTAAAAAAAAAAATTAAAGGAAAAAAGAGAAAGAGACTATTATTACTTTTTTTTGGTTTGTTTCTTGCCTTCTCCGACGGAAAAAAAAAAAAAAGTTATTATGGAGCAGACATTACAGCAGCTGTTGCAGACCGCGGTACAGCAACAGGCCATCACCCAACAACTTACGGGGAGCCTCACCGTGACCTGCGTTCATGGGGACACCCGGGAAGTCCCGACAGCCGAGGTGCCGATTCAGGGCGAGACCGGGAGCTGGTTTCTCCACGTAGGCGTGATCCCTGACCTCCCCGTACCATTACTCCTGGGGAGGGACTGGCCAGGATGCCCACCGGGCCGGGACGCCGAGACAGGGAAGCCACGACGTCGGAAGCAGAGGACCCGGGCCCAGAACGCGTACCTGGCCCAGGACAACGGGGACGCCACTCCCGAAGGTGAGTACGCTATACCAACTAACCCTATGTCTGTTGTCGTCCAGCAGGTAAACCGAGAGGGGAGCTTCGGTCGGGAACAGAAGGAGGACGACCGACTCAAGCATTGCTGGGCCCAAGTGTGGGTTGTAGAGGGGGTCGACCAAAACCCCGACCTGAGACTGCCCACCTCGTACTTCCTTGTCCGGGGTGGCCTCCTCTACCAGCGGGCCTGCCGCCGCGGGGAGCCGGTAGATCTCCTGGTGGTGCCCAGGACGCAAGCACCACTCGCTACCCGGATGGCGGAAATAAAAGGGCGCCCTTCCGCCCCGGGAAAGTTGAGTGGTGGAATTCCTCCGTCGGATACTCCAATCCCCGGCCGGTACGGCATCGGCGGGTCCTCCCCGGCATGACGTCCTTTCCGGGTGCCGCAAGGCCCACTGCGGGGCTGCCTGCTTCGTGCCGGTACGGCAGTTGGAGAAGGAGCGATTCTCTTCATCCTCACACCGCGTGTTCGTCCGTCGCGACAGTATATATATATAGTATATCACATTTTTGTAAATATTTTATTATAACTTTTCTGTGACAACACTGAAGAAATGACACTTTGCTACAATGTAAAGTAGTGAGTGTACAGCTTGTGTAACAGTGTAAATTTGCTGTCCCCTCAAAATAACTCAACACACAGCCATTAATGTCTAAACCGCTGGCAACAAATGTTTTTCAAACAACCTTTTTTCTGAAGGCCTTATAGAACTCTTTAGATCTTGGCATGATGACACCACACACCTCAATAACAAAGGGAACACAAGACACTAGATGTGAGAGGTATAAATAAGACGGGTTCCACCTGCACTCCCTAATCAGGTTCTAAACACTGGCACCCAATCTTGAACACCTGGTTCTAATTTTATAATTTAACTTTTTCCATGTGACTGAGCTGTTTTATTTTTGTTAATTCAAATTGTGAAAATTACTACAAAATGTAAATGCTATGTGTCATATAGTGTATCACCTTTATTAACAGGTTAATAATCAAATGTTTGCTTGTCCAAATATCTAAAACAAAAATAATAATAAAATTCCATTTGGTGTACTTATTTTTGCACATGCTTTCATGTTAAAATAGAAGCCACACACAGTGAAAGCTCATGACCATTGGCGGAGCATCCAAAACAGGCCTGACGTTGGTTTCTCTTCATGTTCCACTTCTGGTGAGAATAAGGCTGTTATATCTGTGGTTGCACTAATAGGCTCTTAAGTCTGATGGGGAATCACTGGCAGAGTCACAGGTGACATTGGCATCTCCGGTAATGTCCAGGACTTAATCAGGCTTCCCTCTACCAGATTGTACATTAAGTAAAAAGGCTTAAAACTGGCCATAGTAGCAAAATATTATGTGGTGATGGGACAAATGTCCATTAATCCATCCATCTTCTACCGCTTATTCCTTATTCAGGGTCGCGGGAAACCTGGAGCCTATCCCAGGAGACATCGGGCACAAGGCGGGGTACACCTGGACAGGGTGGGGACAAATGTCTGCAAGAGAATTTTTACCAAGACATCTATAAACGAGTAGATGGATATCCTGGTACAAGAGGTGGCTCAGCTAAAATCAGTGGTGTTAAGCAGTTTAAGGAATGCTATGTCGATAGCTGCAGTGGAACATTTGCCTGTTGACTGTAAACCAAGGTCTGAGCCATGACATATCTGGAATTGAACTGCATTTACCATTTACCAGCCACAGATTCCAATGGCAGGCTCCAAACTCTCTGTGCCATACTGTCAAAACTAGGTGGACAACCAATCAGGGAGAACACAAAAATGGTGTGCACAAACACAAGAAGTAGGCCAGACTACAAAGGAAAGAAGTTAATCTCTGTCTAATATATGTGTAGGAAACAAAAATTAGTAAACCACAATTGTGATAAGAATGTAATTGTCTCAGGGAAGTGATATACTTATTCTCATAGCTGTTTATTAAATTTATGATTGTGTATATAATACCATGAAACCAATTCCATTCCTTAATAAACAAACTTATTAAGAAAACCATATGGTTTTAATGTTTTAACTTCCTTTTGAAAAGTATTTGGCTACTTTGTAGATTTTGTTGTCTAATACAAGATCTTGGAGTGTCAGAGTTCACGTTTTGGATTTGGAGGGGATTATTTATTTATTTATTTATTTATTTTTTAACTATTGGTTCAGTCTTACAAGTAGATTAAACCGGGTTTATTTATTATTTATTTTTATTTTTTTTACACACACCTGGCAAATTTGCTCTTACTTTATCAGAAATGAAAATAAAACCAAATTGTTCCAGTTCGTTCCGAGCATATGCTGAGTGCAGATCTGTTTCACCACTGTCTTTGAGGTTTTGCTGGTAGGCTTTTGTGTGCAGAAGTATTTATAAAAACAGATATCACTGTTGTTATTTTTGTGAAATTTAAATCAGGTGAGTCATTCTTTCAGACACACCTGTTTTCCGCACGGCTTTTACAGACTGAATCAGGAAGTGTGAGCTGCTGTAAGTGACTGTGTGTGAGTTTATTTTTCACAAAATGGCAGAAGCTAATATTTTAGGACTTGAGGATCAGTTCAGCTGTCCAATCTGTCTGGATCTACTCAAGGATCCAGTGACTATTTCATGTGGACACACTTTCTGTATGGTGTGTTTTAATGGCTGCTGGGATCATGAGGATCAGAAGGGAGTCTATAGCTGTCCTCAGTGTAGACAAACCTTCACTCCAAGACCTGTTGTGAGTAAAAACACTGTTCTGGCTGAAGTAGTGGAGACACTGAAGGCTGGCCTGTTCCCCACGAGATTATCTTTTTTTTTTTTTTACGTTTCATTTTTATTGAACATTTCTGCTGAAGTTCTGATGAACATTTCTACAGAACATTTCTACATTTCTACTGAACAATTTTTGCTAAACCAGTTCTGCTAAACATTTCTGCTATACATTTCTGCATAAAATTTCTACGTTTCTTTTTTATTAAACATTTCTGATGAACATTTCTGTTGAACTGCTAAGCCTATCTAAATCACCTTTCCTGTTCTGTCCTCCCTACCATTTCCCAAAAATACAAAATTAGCAACAGCAGTAAATATTCACAGATTTTTTTCTTTTTATACAAAGAAAAACAAAATTGAACCCACAACCCACCCCTCCGGCTCATCGTGGCTACCCATTAACTGTCGCTGGTTATAGAGATATTACAAAATTCAACAACAGGCACCAGCCTTTAAGTGGGTAGTGTCTGTAACTCCATAAAGTAGGCAATAAAGGGATGCCATTTATGAAAAAACTTATCTGTACAACCATTCATCGTATATCGTATATTCTCGAGCTTCAGAAAAAACATCACGTCCTTTATCCACTGGGAGATAGATGGGTATTTAGCAGACTTCCAATGTAACAGTAGGGAACGTCTTGCTATAAGGGATGTGAAAGCAATAACATCCTTTTGTACCGATCTCAAAGGAATTGAAGCTTGAGGAAACCCAAATATCGCAATCAATGGACAAGGCTTTAAATCTGCCCTGAGAATAGTGGACATGATGGTAAAAAAGCTAGACCAAAAACCATGGAGTTCAGGGCAGAAGAAAAACATATGGCCAAGATGACAGGGAGAGCCATGGCACTTATCACACTTGTCCTCTACATCCGGATACATCACAGACAATCTCGACTTGGACAAATGGACTCTATTTAAAACTTTGAACTGTATAAGTCCAAGACGAGCACAAGAAGTGGTAGTCTGTACCCTCCCTATAGCATGTTCCCAACACTCCTCACTTATTTGTACTCCTAATTCCGTTTCCCACGCATTCCTAATTTTATTACTCGACCCACTACTTTGTCACTACCTTCAAAATAAAATCATAAATCTTAGAAATCATTCCTCTCTGATGCGGGTTATTTGAAAACAGGTCTTCCCAAGCCTGTTCAGGAGGAGCAGAAGGGAAATCAGGAAAACATCTAGAAACGAAATTCCGTATTTGAAAGTACCGAAAGAAATGTGTCAAGGGGAGATCGTAAGTGGATGCCAAATTGGCAAAGCTATCAAACACACCATCAGAATACAAATTTCTAACTTGTTTAATACCCTTGTCTTACCACACTGAAAATGAGGAGTCCAAACACGATGGGGGAAATAGATGGTTGTTCACTAAAGGACACAAAGAGGATGCACCTACAAATTTAAAATGTCGTCTAAATTGATTCCAAGTCCTAAATGTGCTGAGGACAAAGTAGAGCAGGAAAAGAGGATTCCCTACAAGAAGATAATTCCAATTTAGACCAAGAAGATCCAGGAGATTGAACCCAGTAACAAAGTTTATGGATGTGTCCAGCCCAGTAATAGAATTGAAAATTGGGTAATGCAAATCCTCCCATAAGTTTACATTTCTGCAATAAAGATTTACTAACCCTTGGTGGCTTCCCTCCCCAAATAAATATACTAATTATCTTATCCAATGAATCAAAGAATGATTTTGGGAGAGAAAGAGGCACTTGTTGGAACAAGAAAAGAAACTTCGGTAAAATATTCATTTTGACGGCGTTGATCTTGCCAATTAGGGAAAGTGATAAGTTACCCCAACTCTGAATGTTAGATTTAACCTTTGAGATAAGGGGAGTAAAGTTAGCTGATAGAAGATTAGATAGAGAACGTGTCACGTTGATACCTAGGTATTTAAAACCTGACTGACTAAATCGAAATGGTAGATCTGACTGTTGGAGAGACAGAGCTGGAGTATTGACAGGAAAACAGTCGCTTTTATCTAAATTTAGTTTATAACCAGAGACAACACCAAAAGACTCCAGAACATCCAAGACAGAAGGCATAGAGGAGACAGGATCAGTTACATACAATAACAAATCATCAGCATATAGCGACAATTTGTATTCTACACCATATCGAACTATTCCTTTAAACAAGGAGGAAGATTTTAATACAATAGAGAGCGGCTCGATGGCAACAGCAAAAAGCAGTGGGGATAAAGGACACCCTTGGCGGCACCCTCGTCCGAGCGCAAAATAATCCGAATACGTATCGTTAGTCTGAACTCTAGCATAAAGGGTTGAGTAAAGGAGGCTAATCCAGGAAATAAACTTGTCCCCAAATCCAAACTTCCTCAGGACTGCAAACAAATACTCCCATTCAACCCTGTCGAATGCTTTTTCAGCATCTAATGAAATCACAATCTCAGGAAGCACAGCCGAATTCTCTGAATAAATTATATTAAAGAGTGTATGGGTATTGAAAAACATTTGATGTCCCTTTATAAAACCGTTCTGATCTTCAGATATAATATAAGGAAGTACATTCTCTAACCGAGATGCCATTACATTCGCCAACACCTTTACATCTGCATTCAGCAGTGATAGTGGTCTATAAGAACCACAGGAGGATGGATCCTTACCCTCCTTTAGGAGCAGAACTATCATGGCTTGTGTCAGAGTTGGAGGCAAAGACCCACGTTCCAAAGATTCGTTGAACATAGTCAAAAGCAATGGAGCTAATTTTCCAATAAACACTTTAAAGAATTCGATTGGAAACCCATCCGGGCCAGGAGCTTTGTTAGATTGCATAGATTTAACTGAATTTTAAATTTCTTCAAGAGAGAGTGGGGAATCCAATTGCATAGCAGTATTCGTATCTATAACAGGATTACAGAGGTTTTGAAGAAATGCGTTCACTTTAGTATTATCTGTTGGAGATTCGGATGACTCGGATTATCGCCATGTTCATAATATGAACCACGAGTACGTAACAGTAAGTGTTCCGCTTCTTTAGTCGAAATAAAATTAAACTCTGCCTGTAAGTCAAGGCGCTGTTTAAGAAGTTCTGGGGAGGGGTTTAATGCACATCTTTGATCAAGACTACTGATTGCAGATGCTAGTTTATTAACCCTAGCAGTGCGTTTTTTATTACAGCAAGCAGACTAAGAAATAACCTGCCCTCTGATATAGGATTTAAGTGTCTCCCATAACAGTGAATAAGAGGTGGAGTCATTCTGATTGATGAGAAGAAAGTCATCGATAGAACTAGAAATGAACTCGCAGAATTCACTGTCTGCTAAAAGAAGAGAATTAAATCTCCAAGGCGGTCGGCTACGTTTATAAGTAGAAAGATGAATATCTAATTGTAGAGGTGCATGGTCAGAAATTATAATACCCAAATAATCAGAAGAAACTACGCAAGAATCTAGAGTGCTATCTATGAAACAATAATCAATCCTTGAATAAGAATTATGAACCTGGGAGAAGAAAGAAAACTTTTTAAGAGAGGGGTTACGAGATCTCCAGGGATCAACGAGACCGTTCTGACTCATAAAATCGGAGAATGTTTTAGACATTGCAGATCGATTCTGAGTACGGGATTAGATCGATCCAAGTTTGGGTCAAATACACAATTTAAATCTCCCCCGAAAATCAACAGGTGAGTATTTAAGAAAGGGAGATTGCTCAACAATCTGTTAGCAAATTCTACATCGTCAAAGTTTGGAGCATACACATTAACAAACAATACCTGTCTTTGCATTAAAGTACCAGCAACTATAATATATCTACCGTTCACATCAGCAATAACATTAGTGGATGAAAACTGTAACCTTTTGTCGATTAAAATAGCAACCCCTCTTGCTTTCGAATTAAAATTCGAGTGAAAGACTTGACTCACCCAAGGGCAGTGTAACCTATGATGATCTTTAATACGTAAGTGTGTCTCCTGTAAAAATACTATAATGGAGTTCAAACGTTTCAAATGTGTAAAAACCTTAGATCTCTTAACAAGATTACCCATACCTCTGACGTTCCAACTAATAAATCTTAAAGGCGTGCCTGTACCAGTATCCATGTTACTACTAACCATTTAAATAAAGTAAACCATAGGAATATGAATAGCCAATGAGAGCCGAAGTAGGACCAGTTCCATCAAGAGAAAAGTCCCCTACTGACTTCAAATCTAATAAATAATCTGCACACTTAACAAATATGTCTTTACCTTTAAAGACTT
Source organism: Ameiurus melas (assembly GCA_012411365.1). NCBI lineage: Eukaryota > Metazoa > Chordata > Actinopteri > Siluriformes > Ictaluridae > Ameiurus > Ameiurus melas. The sequence continues at coordinate 6,297,919 of CM022756.1, forward strand.
ATAACTACTAATCTTACACAGTGTAGCACTTAAAAAATAAATAAATAAATAAAATGGTAATTTAAAAAGAGTAATAATAATAATACTAAATAGACAAGATGATAATAAATAAATAAATGAATAAATAAATAAATAAATGAGTGAATGAATAAATAAACAAACAAACAAACATATTCTGAACGAATGCACAATATCCACAATAAGATTTCGAATTCTATAGAGCTGGATGTCCGAGTGCAAATTAGAATAAAGAATATTATCAAAGAAAATAAATAAATTGATTAACAAAAAAATTTAAATAATTTCTAAATAAACAAATAAATAAATAAATAACGAACACTACACTGTGTAGATGATGCAGTTCACCCCGGTTTTAAGAGTTTAACGTATTCTGCTGCTTCCTCCGCTGAAATAAAGTCCCCCTGGACTCTGCCGTATGCAATGCGAATCCGAGCTGGATGAAGCACTCCAAAGCGAGCTCCCTCAATAACACGAAGTTGACGCCGAACCTCGTTAAACGCGGCCCGGGCCCGGGCTATACTGACTGTGCAGTCAGGGAATGGAGATGGTCAGATCCCTCACTTTAATCTGCTGGCGCTCTCCCGCACGGCGTAAAATATCAACACAGTCACTGTAACAGTGGAATCTGCACACAATAACTCGTGGTCGTTCACCAGGCCTCGGCCTCGGCCGAAGGGTCCGGTGGGACCGGTCCAAAACCGGCTCCTTTTCCAGACCAAACGCCTCCTTTAACAGGGCCGCTACAGCAGCGGTAGTACAGGTGTCCGTGCCCTCTGGAACTCCGACTATCCTCACGTTATTGCGCCGTGACCTCGACTCCAAATCCTCACATTTATTCTCTAATTGAGTCACGGTCGCAGTGAGAGACTCGATAGTAGTCTTCATGTGACTGATATCAGCAGTGTAACCAGAGAGAGTGTGTCCCATTTCCCCAACAGTACCTTTCAGTGTTGCTATGGTGGCCTCGGTAGCGACTTTATCACTAGCCAGCTGTGTTTTCATGGCCTGCAGGTCAAGCTGGATAGTAGACAGCGCATCCCTGAGAGTCTTCTGAAGATTCTGAAACTCCTTCCTAAAATCAGCGTTGTCCTTCCTCATTACAGCCAGCAACTCAATGAATGCGGCGAAGTCAGAGCCACCACTCAGGGACGCGGATGTGACCGCGGGTTCACAGAGGGAAGGGAGCGCAGCTACGGATTCCTGGGCAGGAGGCACGGCTGCGGATTCACGAGAAGGAGACACGCTCGCGGTGCGCCCTCCAGACCTCAGTTTTGTCTGAATGCTACCACCGGTTTTCAAGTTTTTGCCCGACATCTTTAACGAACAACCGAGTTAAAAGTACAAATAAGGAAACGAAGTAGAATAAGTCAAAATATACTATGTATATAATATTTTATATATAAATTATATATAAAAATATTATATTACAAAAGAAAGTGCTAATTAATTAAAATTTTTGATCGAAATCAGCAGGAGACTCAAACTTCACGTCTTACTCCATCGAAATCGAACCCTCCCCCACGAGATTATCTTTGATGATGAAGCTGGATTTAACTTGACCAAAAGAAGGAGAAGGGGGAGGAATATAATTGGCCATCTGGCTATTGTGAATGTCCCTGGCCAGCGAAAAGGGAACGTCACTATGTGCACAGCCATCAGCCAATGAGGGGTACTCCACCGCCATGCAATTCTTGGACCCAGTAACACGTGTAAAATGTTCCTCCATGGTTTCCTTGATGGTCTAAGAGAGTGTGTGTTCCAGCTTGACCAGAGGGAGCCAGCACAACTAGAGCAGCCTTGCTGCATTGTTGTTTGGGATAACAAATGCCAACATGTACTGTGACATCGAGGTGGGGGATGGAAACACTGGTCAACGGTAACTTAGTAAACACATGTAAAAAGGGTTTAGAGAATGGCTGAGAAACACATCAACAGAACATTACTTCACAAAGTCTCTTCGCTTCCAAAGTCTCTCTTATGCTGTGGTGTGATTGTATATGTAATGACATGCAGGTGTGTGTGATTAGAACTCCGGGGAAGGTGAGCGCATGCGTGTGTGGGAAGTGTAGTCCTCAGCGGCCATGTTTGTAGTTAGCGGTGCTTGCTTGGAAACCGAGTCGTGGCTGGGCTGAGATATGACACTACCACTGTTCTTTATGTAAACAGGTATGCAAAATGCTTTTCCTTGCGTTGTCTTTGCATTGCTTGATATAAATATCCTGCAGTTTTGGGAAAGCCATTGCAGTGAAGATTCTGTAGCCTTCATGACTAAGCCTCAGAAGGGAAGAGTGTTGTTTCTGTACCACAAAGTAATGTTGCCTGTCACGATGCTCTCTAATGTGCACTGTTAAATGTTTGTGAGAGTTTTTTTCCGCATAAAGAGGTAGTACAAGCCTTCTTCACTAACATCTCAGTATCATATGACCAGCTCAAATCCTCTGAGGTGTGATTGCTCAGGTATTCTCTCCTAAGGGCTTCCACTTACTCCAAGTAGGCCCATTAGTTATTACTGGTGATGAGTCCTAGTACAGAGGTGTCATTGACAATGATGTTGGAGCTGTTTATGGTGATACATCTGTATAAAAGTAATCAGTGTCTGATTCATTTAACGGTTGTACAGCAAAACAAGTGCAAATGATGAATCAGCATCAGCTGTGTGGAAACAAGCTCCTGTCCTCTAGTCACTTATTTATGTCATTTACATATGACCAACTCCAATTTACCCCAATGTACATCTAATTAACATGGAACACTCCCTAATGAATTCTAACTAATGTCACAACAGTTAGGAATAAAAGTAAAGTATTCAGGAGGCTACAGTCATCCAAGATCCAATGGAAGAAAATAATTGAGGGATTAGTGAACTAATAAAGACCCATGTCTGTATATTCCATGTCTGTGTATAAATGTTTCATTCAAGAATGTTTCATTTTTCAAGTTTCATTCCAGCACTCGATCTCCTGGTTGCAACACTGCTCCTTTTGTGTGTTGATCATAGTATTTTTTTTACCAAGAGTACTCAACATTTTGATGTTTCTGATGCTAACCAGTAAACTTTAGTCATCCGTTCTGCCCACTTTTCAGCATACCCTCTTGCTGTCTGTGGTAGCTCTCTGGTAGTCATCCTGAATAGCAGATCTATAGGTAAACATGGATATTTTCCAAAAAGCAGGAAGAAAGGTGAGTACCCAGTTGCTTCGTGGCATTTACAATTGTATGCATGGACAATCTGAGGAGGATAATCCTTCCACCTTTCCTTTTGTTTCTCACCTAGGGTCCTCAGCATCTGCAGCACAGTGCGGTTGAAACACTCATCTGGATTATCCTGGGGGTGGTAGGGGGTTGTCCGTAAGTGTCCCACTCTGCTCAGTTGCCGAATTGTTCGAAAGAGTTTGTTCTCAAACTCGCGCCTTTGGTCTTGGTGCAGCTTAGATGGGTAGCCGAACCTGGTAATGTAATCACTGAAAATGCTCTGTGAGCATGGGTTACCTTCAGTCATGGACAATGTCTCAGTCTTCGCTGTCTCTCACTCTCCTCACTAGACACTTTGTTAACTTGTCTTATCAGTGCTTCATCTGAAACAGTGTAATCAGACAGGAGAGGCCTGAGTTCATTGGGGACTCTCATGTTCATTAACATTGACATTTATTCATTTAGCAGACGCTTATATCCAAAGTGACTTACAAATGAGAAAAATACAAGCAAAGTGATATATCAAACAGAGAACAATACAAGTAGTGCTACCTTACAAGATCCATTAATTGAGTTCCAGATGAAGCAAAGTGCACAGAGTAGACGTGTAAATGCAAAAATAAAAATATATATATTTTTTTCTTTTAATGAGTTGGTTAGGTGTTCACGGAAGTGGTGGGTCTTTAGCTGTTTTTTGAAGATGGTGAGAGATTCTGCAGTCCGGATTGAAGGAAGGAAGTTCTTACCACCGCCGAGGAACAGTTAGTGTGAAGGTTTCGGAAAGGGACCTTGCGCCACACTGAACGGGAGCTACTAAACGTAAGTCGCCAATTGATCGCAGATTGCGTGAGCGAACAAAAGCCTTCAGGAGAGAGTTAAGGTAGGAGGGTGCTGTTCCAGACAAGGTCTAGTAGGTGAGCATCAAGGCCTTGAATTTGATGTGGGCAGCCACAGAAAGCCAGTAGAGGGAGATGAAGAGGGGTGTGACATGGGTTATCTTGGGCTGGTTTAAGACGAGGCGCGCTGCCGCATTCTGAATCATCTGAAGGGGTTTGATGGAGCTGGCCGGGAGGCCCGAAAGAAGTGAGTTGCAGTAGTCCAGTTTAAAGATAACAAGAGCCTGGTCTAGTATCTGTGTAGCCTGTTCGGTGAGGTATGGTTGGATTTCCTTGATGTTGTACAGGATGAACCTACGGGATCGTGCAGTTGTTGAGATGTGGTCTGTAAAGGTCAAGCTGTCATCGAGAATCACCCCAAGGTTCCTGGCCGTCCTGGCTTGCTTGAGTCCGGTTGAGCCGAGCTGAGCTGTACAGTGAGGTTGTGGTTGATTGATGGACAGCCTGGGATGATGTGAAGCTCAGATTTTGCCAGGTTGAGCTTAAGATGGTGTTCCCTTATCCAGACCGAGATGTCCGACAGGCAAGCAGAGATGTGTGCAGAGACAGATGGATCGTGAGGCTGGAAGCACAAATAGAGCTGGGTGTCATCAGCATAGCTATGACATGAGAAACCATGAGACTCCGTCATCTGCCCCAGAGATGTAGTGTAGATAGAAAAGAGGAGTGGACCCAGAACTGAACCCTGTGGAACGCCAGTTGTGAGTTGTTGAGTTTCAGAAATACCTCCCCTCCATGATAACTTGAAGGATCTGTCAGAGAGATAGGATTAGACCCAGCGCATAACTTTTCCAGTGATGCCCAGGCTGAAGAATTGACAGGAGGATCTGATGGTTCACAGTGTCGAAAGCAGCAGAGAGGTCAAGTAGGATGATCTAGAGGTTGCTCTTGCTAGTCGTAAGACTTCAGTGACAGAAAGCAGAGCAGTCTTCGTGGAGTGATTGCTCTTGAAGCCAGACTGCTTGGTGTCCAGGAGGTTGTTCTGTGTGAGAAAATTGGAGAGTTAATTAAAAACGGCTCTTTCAAGAGTTTTGGAAAGGGAGTAGTTGTCAACTACAGCAGGATTACATGATGGTTTTTTAAGCAGTGGTGTAACCCGGGCCTGCTTAAATGAGGTGGGGTATGTGCTAGTAGAGAGATGGATGTGTTAAAGATGTGTGAGTGCAGGTAATAGTGTGGGAGAGATGGACTGAAGAAGGTGAGAAGGGATAGGGTCAAGAGGACAGGTTGTGGGATGGCTAAAGAGGAGGAGTTTAGAGACATCAGTCTCTGAGAGGAGAGAGAAGGAAGTCAGTTGGGAGTTACATTGAGGAAGAGACCAGCTCTTGCATCCTTGGGGTTGAGAACTGGTTCCTGTTGATGCAACCTTGTTGGAAAAGAAAGTGGCAAAAGTAATCTGCAGCGAGAGAGGTAGGGGAATGGAAGGGCGCGGGACAGGGAACAGAGGAAAAAGGTTTTGACGAGAGTGCAGGTGTTGGGGGAACTACCAATCTTCTCTTTGTAGTATGTGGCTTTAGCAATGGAGATTATATTGGAAAAAGAGGAGAAAAGTGTCCGGTAATTGGTTAGGTCAGTTGGGTTGCTAGATTTGTGCCATTTCCTTTCAGATGCTCTTAGTTTGGCCTGGATGTTATGCAGAGCTTCTGAGAGCCAAGTGCTAGAGGGTGATACGTGAAGTAAAAAAAAAAAAAAAAAAAAAAAAAAATGAAAAAAAAATTTTGTTGTGTGCAGGTGAATTGATGAGAGGTGATTATCAGAGGGAAGTAAGGTTGTGAGGAGACAGTGAAAGGGGTGAAGGGATAGAAATAGAGAGCTGGATAAAGAAATGGTCAGAAGCATGGAGATTGTGCTGGTGCAATTACATATGAGAATGAGGTCGAGCTGTTTGCTGGCTTTGTGGGTTGCTGGTATGGTGAACTGCTTGAGGTCAAATGTGGGGAGGAGAGCAAGAAAGTCAGCTGCGTAAGGCTTGTCTAGATGAATGTTGAAATCACCAAGGACCAGAAGAGGAGTTCCATCATCTGGGATGGTAGACAGTAGCATGTCAAATTCATCGATGAACTTCCCCATTTGTCCTGGAGGACAGTAAACAACAAGAAAGTGCATTTTGGCAGGATCAGTGACTGCAAGAGCATGGAATTCAAAGGAAGTGTATGAACAAGAGGGAGAAAGACAGGTAAATTTCAATGTTTTGGAGAGGAGCAAACATGTATCACCCCTTCGTCTGTTGGGAGCGGAGGTATGGGAGAAGTTGAAGTTAGAGGCCAGGGCGCGGTCTGTGGCAGTGTTTTCAGCATGGATCCAGGTCTCAGTCAGAGCCAGCACACTGAGGTGGGAGTGGGTTGCAAAGGCAGGAATGAAAACTGCCTTATTGACAGCAGATTGGCAGTTCCAAAGTCCGATTGAGAACGAGAGGGAATCTGCAGAGGCCACATTCAGAGAGCGTAGGTTGTCCAAGTTGCGTACGTTTCTGGGAGTATGCCGCGGTCTGCGCCTATGGCAAATAACAGGGATAAACTGATGACACATGTTAGTGTGTGTAAACAGGTAACAGCAAGAGGAATAAAGGGAGATAAAGTATACTTAGCAGCACGTGTGGTGTCTTGTCGGTGTCCTTGCTCGGTGGACTCACCCAGGTAGACTCACAGCTCTTTTCATGAGCTCGGTCTTCACACGACAAGGGTTACGCACTTTACTACCGTTTCTGCGCCTCAGCGTTTCTTAATTATTAAATACTGCTGTGTTTCATAGCTGAGAACGCCTCTTTAATTAAGAAATAAAGAAATAGTCGTGTGGAAACGGAGCCGACTCCTCGAACGAAACCAAATATGAATGCGGGAATTAGCTTTAATCTAGCAACGTGTATACAGCTCGTAGCATCAAGGAAGCACAGTTACAGCTTCAATCTGACAATCAGTGCTAAAACTAGTTTCAACTCAAAAAACCAGAAAGAAACACTCACCAGTTACTGTTCGCCTGGGTCAATAATTGCTTTTGCATAACGCTCATGTTGCTCTGTGCTCATTAGCCCTTGATATTAACTCACTACAGTTCTTTTCACTAATATGAGAACGCATGAAGCTTTTAAGCCCAGAGAGGATCAAGTCGTCCTTGTTAATCAACATATCCATTTACCATTTACCATTTACCATATCCTTAAACTGTCTAGGTTTGATGATGCGGAGCACACCTTGGATGACCTCCCTCTCTTTATGGCCTGCCTTGAGTCCCTCATCAATCTGCTTGCATAATCCCTGGTAGCTGATGTCTGCTGTGTTGTCTCCATCTTGACCTCCATGTACTTTAAATTCTCTGCGTTGGAGGAATGATAGGTTCTTCAGGGAGACTACATTGTCAGGTGTACAGTGTTTTGGCTATGATTTCTAGTCGTGGGTCTAGAGTGTGTGGCTTTTGGCAGTAGAGGTAGGTGTGTTGTGCTGGTTGTGTTATCTGAAACTGAGCTAGCTTCCTACCCAGAACCTCATAGTTAGCCATTAGCTTTTCTACAGTACCCTGTGAAGCTGCTACAGCCTGTGTGAGTGTTGGTGTCAGTGTAACAGCATCATCCCCTAATGCTGTAGTCTGACTGACTTCAGTGACATGAATAGAAATGAGTTCAGTAATAGCATCTTTCAAGTACAGCAAGTGAGAAAATCCCTGGTCCTCTAAATTAAGTAACGTTTTACAATTCAGGTAAGTGCATATATAATCAAAACAGCTTTCCCCATCACCATGGATTACACTTGAAGAATCAAGATCTTGTACTGGTGTGATGTTCTCAACAACCTGAAAGAGTTCCTCCGCTGTCAGCTTGTGAAGAGTCTTCTTTATCTTCCAGGTCAGTCCCTTGGCCAGCAATCTCTCCCAGTCGAGCAAGCAAAACTGCATTCCTGCAGCTGGGGTCCCCTCACAATCTCTGGTCCTGAAGCTGCCTCAGTTGCACCCCTGACACTCCACCGTACTGGTCCTGCGACGTCTGCCTGGTTCGTAGGTTAAACGATCAGCACCAACTCTCATCAGATGCCAATCCCAGCGGTGCCTCCAAATTTCTGTTACAGGGCTCAAGCATGAGTAACCTGTGAACAGATATTGTCTCCTGATTTGTGGAGGAAAATCAGACACAGGAGATGTTACTTGTGATCGCTCAGCATGCTGTTCCCTGTCTGAGAAGCGGAGGCATTGCGCAGACCTACTAGCGCTCACATAAATGAACACTCCCCCTTGTGGCATAATCAAGCAATTGCACACTCAAAAATACTACTCATATCCGTTGCAAAAGTACATTCAAATTGTTCCTTTTATACAGGCCAATACACAAAATAGCTTAACAATTGTGGCAATACATTTGTAGGCGTCACACAGATTTTGTTATATAATGCATTAAAGTTATTAAAGTTATTAACATTAAAGTTGCTGCTGAAATTTACTTCACTATAATATAACCTATAAACTTTACTGCGAATTGCAGACTTGATGCACTGTCATTGACTCATTTACAAACTGTCTCGAAATTCTTTCTTTTTTCCACGGTTATGACTAATTTGAACCTTCGTATCATTATTAAGCATTTATAAAGGCTAGAGAATGTGGCCTATGTTCATTTCTTGCGCATTTAGTACAGACACAAATAACTCCAATTTACCATCCAGTCTGGCTTGCAACAACTCACAGACAAAAACATAAAATCAAGCTTGATTAAAAAGGCTGCACTACCGCCGGGACATTCACAGATATGGCAACCCAAAGAGTAGTGGCAAAGGATGAAGGAAAGCAGGAGAGGTTAATAACAGTTTGAGCATGTTTTTCAGATTTTGAGATTTTAAATGTTTTAAACTTTAAATGATGGCATTCCCATGCATAGTGTTTAGTAAAAATTACTTTAAATATGCTATCTACACTCACCTTCACTTTATTGGGAACACCTGTACACCTGCACATTTATGTTTTTTCATAATGTGTTCCTAATAAAAATGGACAGTGAGTGTATTTAAAAGAATTCAAATAAATAAATGCATAAATAAACCTCAACCTTACTCTCATGCTTTGGCCTCCATGCCTGATACGAGCACTGACAGACAGCAGGTCTCAGTGTTTTATGTTGCGTAACTAAAAACAAAAACCCATTGTCCATTGTCAGGGGAAGAGGTTGAGAGTCCATTCTGAAGTGATGAAGACTATGTCCTACTCCCCCTATAGAGCTACAGACCTCACAGTGAGAAGTGTAAAGTTGAAAATACTGGCTGTTTCAAGTGCATCTCTTCAGCCCCCCCAAGCAGAATCTGGTGGAAAATGTGCTTGTATCCCTTAGGATAAGTGTTTTCAAGACCATTTCTCAGCCCTTGATAAAATCCAAATTGTGTCATTGAGTAACTGTGTGTATGTTGGGTTACTTTATAAATATTCTTGTCTAATACATGATGTTATAGTTTAAAATATTTGAAAAAGGGTTGAATTAATTGACTATTTGTTTAGTTTAAAATGTAGATTAAGCCAGTTCTCCCACACAGACCTGGTGAATCTACTCTTACTTTGAAACTAAGCTGTATCTGTTCAGTCCAAGGGTGGATCTGTTTCAGACCTTTTTTTTTTCTTTTCTTAAGACACACCTGTTTTCCACCGGAAAACAGACGACGCAGAACCAGAACAGTGTGAGCTGCTGTAAGTGACTGTGTGAGATGTTTTTATTTTTAAGTAAAATGGCAGAAGCGAATATTTTAGGAGTTCGGGATCAGTTCAGCTGTCCAATCTTCCAAGATGAAGCTCCTACACAGTGTTCACAGTGTAGTAGTGCTACTATACAAGATCCATTAATTGAATACTAGAGGAAGCAAAGTCTACAGAGTAGAGGTGTAAGTGCATTGTCTGTGTGTTTTTTTTTTTTTTTTTTTTTTTTTAGGAGTTGGTTAGGTGTTCACGGAAAAGGTGGGTCTTTAGCTGTTTTTTGAAGATAGTGAGAGACTCTGCAGTCCGGATTGAGATCGGAAGTGCATTCCACCACTGGGGAACGGTATGGTTGTGAAGGTTCTGGAAAGGGACCTTCACACCTGCGATTGGGAACTACTAAAACGCCGTCGTGCTAGTCGATCGATGGTGCGAGGGAATGTATGCCTTCAGGAGAAAGTTGAGGTAGGAGGGTGCTGTTCCTGACAAGGTCTTGTAGGTGAGCATCAAGGCCTTGAACTTGATGCGCGGAAGCTACAGGAGCCAGTGGAGGGAGATGAAGAGGGGTGTGACATGAGTAGTCTTGGGCTGGTTGAAGACAAGGCGCCGCAGCACATTCTGAATCATTTGAAGGGGTTTGATGGAGCTGGCTGGGAGGCCTGAAAGCAGTGAGTTGCAGTAGTCCAGTTTAGAGATGACAAGAGCCTGGACTAGTATCTGTGTAGCCTGTTTGGTGAGGAATGGTCGGATTTTCTTGATTGTTGTACAGGATGAACCTACAGGACCTTACAGTTGCTGAGATGTGGTCTGTAAAGGTCAAGCCCTCATCAAGAATCACCCCAAGGTTCCTGGCCGTCTTGGTTGGGCATGAGTGTAAGTGAGCTGAGCTGTACAGTGAAGTTCTGGTTGATTGAGGAGTTGGTCTATGCATGTCTGGGGTTGAGAATTGGTTCCTGATTGATGTAACCTTGGGGAAAAGAAACTTGCAAAGTCATCTGCAGTGAGAGAGGTTGGGGAAGGGGAGGGGGGGACAGAGAAGAGAGGAAAAAAGTTTTGAAAAGAATGCGGGTGTTGGGAGAACTACCAATCTTATCTTGGAAGTATGTGGTTTTAGCAATGGAGATGCTTTTGGGAAAGAGGAGAAGTGTCTGGTAATTGGTTAGGTCAATTGGTTTTGATTTTTGCGCCTTTCCGCCATTTCCTTTCAGAAGCTCTTAGTTTGGCCCGGTTACGCACATGGAGGCTTCCAAGGCCGAGAGTAAGGTGTGCGAGCAGGTCTGGAGGTTAGGGGCATATGCTGTCAAGAGAAGATGTTAAGGTGGAACATAGCATATCGGTTTGTGTTTTACGTCAAGTGAGGAAAAGTGGTTGTTATACAAGTGGATTTTGTGTGTGTCTGTTTCTGCATGAAGTTTGATGGGGGTTACCTCAAAACAACAGTGTACTGCAATAGCAAAATAAATATACAAAGACTTTGTTAATAAATAAAACAAAACTGATTTGAGACAAGAACTGACATCTAATAAATTAACGTCTTCATAAATTTTTCTTCAAAAATACAGTTTTATAGTGGAAACAAATGACACTGCTACATATAAAAAAAATAATTAATTAAAAGTAACACCTTCTCATCAGGAAACACTCTTCCATTATGGAATATTAAGAATAGTAGAAATTAGCCTTTAAAAAAAAACAGTTTATAAAAACATGAAAGATTCTCTTATTGCATTATATTACCTGTGGCAACATAGTAGTTGTAACTAATAAATTGATAATTTCTTGTAATTATGATGATAATATGAATCGTGATCAGTCTGTAAACCTAAATATACAAACTGCATAATGGTACAATGTTGGTTTAAGGTAGCATGGGTTTTTACCATTTCTAATAACTGGATTATCAAATAGATTTCATTAGTTAAAATAATGCAAGATAAAATAAATTTACTCCTCACTGCTCCTCCTACGTACTTACTCCTACTATATTATTATTAATCAATCTTGTTATATTACTTAAATTTGTGATATTCTGGTGCTTTATTACAGCCAGACAATTGTGTTCAGTGGAGTCATGAGGAAACGAGCTGTACACAGCAAACATAAAGTCTTTGTGCTGCTCCTAATAATATTACATTGATTTTATTCTCACACATCAGTATACTTTCTATGTATAAATCATATTTTGAAACATTGTGTAATGCAATATTTTTGTGTCTTTTAACGTTAGTGTGTTGTTTGACCTTCAACACTCCACACTATGTTCATTATGTTTAGCATCATTAAGTCTATAAATGGTAAATGTTGGGAAACTCTCTATTCTCTATTCCCTTAGATATGTATAAGTATGTTTAGGTTGTTTAATTTCTGTCTCATGAACTTTACAGAATATCTGATTCTACGTGCCAGTTTAAGATGTCACCATAGGAACTTCCTTTTTCTATGTTAGTCGAACCTTACCATCAGATCATATATGTTCAAAAAAGCTGTACATTCTTGTATTGCCTAAGATGTTTTTCATGTATGTGGCCCGTCGGTTCAACTGCCATATTATTTCAACATCAGTACGCCTATGCACGGCTATTTGTACCTATAAAAGCCTCTGTGAATCTGCAATGAATCGGACGTCTCTTTGAACTGCTCTGGTTGCCAGTGTGTTCATGTAGACTCCCCGGCGCCGTAAACCCTCCGTGATAACCACATGCGCTAGTTTTTGTTTAGAGTAAATGAAGCAGAGGCAAGAAATGCTGACGGAGGAAAAGTAGAAAAATAAATCTGTTATTTGCTTTATTCTTACGAAACTTAACTAACATAACTCACAGTACAGGATGTACCAGACACATAATCCTATAAAGTGGATAGATGGATACATAATTCAAATAGGGAAAGAAAGGCACTAGATAATAAACACAAGAAACATTGTACTGAGCTATTATTATTATTATTATTATTATAATTATATATATTAATAATAATATACATACAGTCTGAAACCTTTCAACCAATGGGATCACAATGAGGTGTGAGTGAGCGCCCTGTTTTATTTAAAGAACAGGGATCTATCAAAGTCTGATATTTTTTATTTATTTATTTATTTATTTATTTTTTGTAGTGTATTATGGCGCAGAAAAGACTTCTGAAAACCCTAAGGAAAAATAGTTGCTGATGCTCACCAGGTTAGAAAATGTTACATCCCGGTCCCCAGCCCAAAGCAGCACCTCAGCTTGTATTTTATTACACAATTGAGGGATTAGTGAGCTAATAAAGAGCAATGTCTGTATATTCCACATCTGCGTAGTAACACAGTAGTGCTAACGCTGTTCAAACTACATTATCTACATTATAAACAAGACTCCTATTTGCAGAATAATGATTCTCAATGTTATTTCTGTATTTTTTTATTATTCCTTTTACACTTGTAAAAGAATCAGGAACACCTACTACTATATATTTATTATTTATCTATATATTTAACTATATATTTATTATTTATCGATGAGACAGGTTTTGATTATTTACCAAAAAAAATATTTTAAAAATACAAATCAAGCATTTTCCAGCTGGATAAAATATTATGCTCCAATATACCCTACAGGGATCCGGTCCAGGGTGTACCCCGCCTTGTGCCTGATGTTCCCTGGGATAGGCTGCAGGTTCCCGTGACCCTGAAAAGGAGTAAGCGGTAGAAGATGGATGGATGGATGGATGGATGGATGGATAGAAATCCTATAGGCAATCTTGATGTGAGTTTAATTTGACAGAAACACCTATGATGTAAATTATGGAGAGATTTGGTTGCTGTGTCGTCCACATGTTGTAATTACAAGTCCTAGATCCCAATCTTGTTAAAATCGAATGAGTAATAGCCAGGTGTTCTGTACTTTTACTGTATCTGTATTCTTTGACAGTGGGGCAGGTTCTCAAGCGAGGGGGAAAAATGCACCCTCTCACTATTATGCAGGAATTGGTAAATCAGCGGAATGTTGTGCATCAGTGACAGAAATGAACTTTTACATTAAGGGGTGACATTTACCCCCTTAAAATTATTTCCAGGTTTTTTATGTTTTTTTTTTTTTTTTTTTTTTTTTAACCTTTATAGGGTAAGGCTATAAAGTATTTTTTTCTAACCTTAAAATGCATGTGTCACCTTCCATGTCATTAAAATCTTAAATTTAATCAATAAATTTGTCTAGAATAATAAGACACTATAGGGCTGTTATCAATCAAATGAAATCAATATCAACAAAATCCATCTTTGCACGGCAGAGGTACGGCACAGGATTTGCATCTGAAGTGACGGTTAGATGAATTTACACAGTCTGTTTAATGTAGCTCAGAGGTGGCATGAATGCATTTACACTGGAATTATAATTGCATAAATAATGTTATGAGATGAATGCTTTAAATATAAAATGTTAGAAAGCTTTAAATATAAAATTTTGAATGTAGAAATATAAAATGTTGGAAAAATGAAATTATATTTCATTTATATTATATATTATATAACTGTTCTGCATTGTTTGGTACTATTTACTTTGGAATAATAGAACAAAAACAGTTCAAATTTACAATATTGTGTCCAAAAATAGTCACTTAATATTAACTTATTATTTATTGAACTGTTCACATTTGCAGTCGTACTGATATTCAGGAAAACAGCACTCTTGCTCGTGTGATAGGCTACTGCTTAGCTATATAATGTTATAAATATAAAAAACAAAAACTCATACAGGGCAGTTTACATCTTATATTTGGTGGGAATTAAAAAAAAAATTGGTGCCATTTCTGACTCTACATGACGCTATTTTACGCCAACGCCAGACTATAGCTTGCTTGTTGTTAGGCTTAATGGAGGGCTGTATGGAGATGTTTTAATAGTGGTTTAATTTCACAGCAGTGACAAACATTGCTGAAGCTTAGGGCAAACACTATCATTACCTGGCTATCACCAGTGAAGTCAGGGAGACATTAATGCTGCTCCTCAGGTCGAAGGGGTACAGCAGGGGCTCTGGCACATGCTTAATTGAGAATTGATGCCATGGGACAAATGTAAATAAAAACCTAAAATATAAAATAAAACAAAGTCTTGCAAAAAAAGGGCACTTATCTAGTCATAGGCCAAAAGTGCAGGTGCTTGAGCACCACCTTAGGTCTATCTGTGCACATGCTTGTTCTTTGACCTTTACAGCTTGAATCTGCTCATTGGGTTCATCAAGTCTGTTAATCTAATATAAATCAATATACAAAATGTTCCAAGATTGCAGATTGTGTTATGTAATGCAATGCATTAAAGTTGCTGCTGAAATGTTTTACTTTACTATAACCAATAAACTTTATTATATTTGCAGAATTTATGTCTTATCATTGACTTATTAAAAAAACATCTTGAAATGCTTTCCTTTTTTCATTGTTATGACTAATTTGAAATCCATAAGACATATAATCAGGACCCTCACATTATTAAACCTAAGACTTTTGTGGTTACATTAGCATTGTTCACCAGCTTCTGATTTGAAAATGATTCTGAAGTGCACTTGCAACAGCCAGTACTTTCACCTTTACACTTCTGACTGTGAGGTCTGTAGCTCTGTGGAGGGAGTAGGACATAGTCTTCATCACTTCAGAATGGACCCTCAACCTCTGTAACCCTGACAATGGACAGAATGTGTTTGCTTTTTTGTTTTTTAGTTCTGAAACATAAAACACTGAAACCTGCTGTCCATCAGTACTGACTAAGAACAATCAATCAAACAAGTCCCTCAAAAAATTTATTTAAAAAACCCAAGTAACACTTTAATGAGTCATGGAGGCCAAAGCAGGAGAGTACGAGTGAAAATATTTGTTTATTTATTTATTTGGATTATTTTTAATACTGTCACACACTGTCATGATATTATGCACTGCACTGCTGCCACATGATTGGCTGATTGGATACCTGTATGAATGAACAGGTGTTCCTAATAAAGTGGACAGAGAGTGTATTTTGAAAGTAATTTTAATAAACACTACTTATGGGATTGGCGTCAAGTAATGTATTGTACGGTTTGCATGTAAAATATTAAAATCGTATCATTATACTTTGCTATCTGAAGAACATTATCTGTATCTGTTATTAACCGCTCTCGCTTTCCTTCACCCTTTACCGCTACTCTTTGGGTTGCCAGATCTGTGATTATCCCAAGACTTTGATACGCTGGAGCGAGGTTGTTTACATTTTTTTTGTCTGTGTTTTGAAAGCCAGTTGGAGTGTTTTTGTGTCTGTACTAAATGTGCAAGAAAATAACATAGTAGGCCACATTATCTATAAAAACGTGCTTGTGTCACTGAAGTGTTTTCCAAAGTCATTTCTCACCCCTTGATGAAAGCATTGATTAAGAAATCTGTGTGTATGTTGGGTCATTTTATAAATATTGTTATTTAATACAGGATTTTGAAGAGTAAAATATTTGAAATAGGGTTGAATTTGTTGACAATTTGTTTAGTTTAAAATGGAGATTGAGTCACACAGGTCTCACACAGACCTGGCAACTCTACTCACGTTTTATCGGAAACGAAAGTTAAACTAATCTGTGTCTGTTCAGTCCGAGGGCGGATCTGTTTCATCATCGTTTCCCCTTTTCTTCAAACACACGTGTTCTCCACATGGCTTTTACAGACTGAACCAGGAAGTGTGAGCTGCTGTAAGTGACTGTGTGAGAGTTTATTTTTCAGTAAAATGGCAGAAGCGATTATTTCAGTAGCTCAGGATCAGTTCAGCTGTCCAATCTGTCTGGATCTACTCAAGGATCCAGTGACTATTTCATGTGGACACACTTTCTGTATGGTGTGTATTAATGACTTCTGGGATCAGGAGGATCGGAAGGGAGTCTATAGCTGTCCTCAGTGTAGACAAACCTCAACTTCAAGACCTGTTGTGAGTAAAAACACTGTTCTGGCTGAAGTAGTGGAGACACTGAAGAAGACAGGACTTCAAGCTACACGTCCTGCTCACTGTTCAGCTGGACCTGAAGATGTGGAGTGTGATTCCTGCACTGGGAGAAAATCCAAAGCCATCAAGTCCTGTCTGGTGTGTCTGGCCTCTTTCTGTGAAACTCACCTCCAGCCTCACTATGAATCTCCTGTCTTTAAGAAGCACAAGCTGGTCGAAGCCTCCAGACGACTCCAGGAGCAGATCTGCTCTCAGCATGACAAACTGCTGGAGGTTTACTGTCGCACTGATCAGCAGTGTATCTGCTTGTTGTGTACCATGGATGAACATAAAGGACATGATGCAGTATCAGCTGCAGCAGGACGAGCTGACAAACAGGTAACAATATCTTACAGCCAGCTTCTACAACTAGTAAAGGAATAAACCTTTTCTCATTATAATTTTTATTTTTAAATTCATTTAGCTTGAGTAATTTTGCTTTTTTATGATTCCAGTGAAATTTTATTATGCAATTTATAGAATTTCTCTCATTTAATACATTTAAAATACTCATTTAAAACACTGAGGGTGAATTATGTGCTATGGTACTGTTTAGAAGCAGTTGTTGGAGATGCAGGGAAACTCCAAGCAGATAATCCAGGAGAGAGAGAAGGAGTTTCAGGAACTAATAAAGTCTATGGAGACTCACAAGGTGAGTTTGAAGCTGAAACAGCTGTTTCAGGTTCAGATATACTGCATTTTACTTACCTCGTAAGTGGTAAGTCAGAGCTCAGAATCATGCTTCCATGTGTTCATGATGATTGATCTAAAGTTAACACTTTTAAAGGTAAATGGTGTTACTTTGTTTACTTCAGATGCAGTGCACAGCCATGTTGATTTGGTGTAAAACCTTGAACTCAGAGGAACTTATAGTTGAATAGACTACCTCAAGTTCATGAGTAGGGATTTCGAGTCAACCTTCTGGTTGGAGGTTGTAAATTACAGAACAGGTTATGACCTCAAGTTGAACGCAGCATTAGACTCATGTCTTGACTTCCTCTCTGTGTGTGTCTCCCAACAGCGGCTCTGCACAAACAACAGTGTATGAAACCAATAGGATCTTTAAAGAGCTGATCAATTCTATTAAGAGAAGATGTTCTGAACTGACAGCACTGATCATAGCTCAGGAGAAAGCTGCAGTGAGTCGAGCTGAAGAAGTCATGAAGCGACTGGAGCAGAAGATTGCAGAGCTGAAGAGGAGAGATGCTGAAATGGAGGAGATTTCAAACACAGAGGATTCTGTCCATTTCCTCCAGGTAACATCACTGTGAAAATCAGCAGAATATTCAGATCAATGCTGCTCTTCAGAATTTGGGCATGTTAGTCCAAATTTACAATGAAAGTTCATCTAAGACAGTGTTTCACGATTCCAGCACTAATACATAGATCACTACAACCAGACCATGAGGGGCCATATTCATATTTAACAACTTAAATGAAAAGGTTATGTCAATATTTATGCTAGGAACGATTTTCTAATACAAATTCAGATTATGCAGGTCCTTAAGTTGATTTTCTGGATGAGTCATAATTTGGTCAGGTGTGTAAAACACTGTCACCTACTGGGAGTTGCAGTAAATGACTGGACAGGACACTAAAAGCTATTTATTTCTTATGTTGTGTTCCAAAAGTTTATTTGTGCAAATAAGTTAATGTGGCCATGTGATGCTAAATCAAGGTCATGAAATTATAATGAGTCATGTTGTCCTTATAATGAAGGTTAGGATGCAAGTGCAGTTAAAGACTTTTATTAAAGAGAGGCTGGCAGACAAATCCAAATCATGAGACAATAGCGTGGTCAAAAAAAAATGACAATGGGTCAGGTGATATACAAACAGGCATAAACTAGGCAAGGCAAGAATCAAGATGAGAAACAAGAACAAGATCAAGGAACATGAAACAAACCGAGGAACAGGGTATAAACCCTTGGTACTGTGATAACACTAATTCTTCGCACAGGGTGAATGCCTCGAAATTCCTTTTAAACTGTGGTGTGATTGTGTGTGAGATTGGATTCAGGTGTCTGTGATTACAATGAATGAATGTTCTGGGAATTGCATTCCATGGTGGCCATGTTTGTAGGTTGCAGTGCAGGATGGGAAATGTAGTCATTGGTTTGCTGTGATATCACATCATATGTGCATGGCCTGTGTTATTACACCATGCTGTTCATTTGATATTTTGATTCATCATATTAATAAAATAAATGACAAGGGTTTGTTAATTTCTCTCATTTCAGTAAGAAATGTTCAGAATTTGATCAATCTAAAGTTCAGTCCGGATGATAACCCCTTCCTGTGGCAAATACAGACTATATGCTTAATTAAATGATATAATGCCATAATAATAATATAATTTTGCAGTAGAATGTCCTTCTATAGATTCTGAGTGGGCTTATAGTACAATTCATGAATCTAAGGGGAAAGTATTGAGGTTATATCAGACAGTCAGACATTTACGTTCATTCATTTAGAAGATTCTTTTATCCAAAGCGACTTACAAACGAGGAAATACAAGGCATTGAGCCATATGTTCAGCAAGAAATATTCATGGTCAAAATCACACGTTCTGTTTTTGCCAAAGTCTGCTTCTTGCCAAACGGACAAATCATGTACACCTGTCTGAATGCTGTGTTCAAAGCTCAAAGTTACCTCTGAGGTGAACTCTGGATACAGAACAAAACTGGCTGTTGCAATGAAGCTTTTTGTTTCCACTTCTGTCTAGGGTGAAGTATGTAATGGCATGCTGTTACTTATTATCTATTTTTATTTTAATGTAGAACTACAAACTCTCTCTATCACATTTTAGAAGCAGTAATCTGTGTGACGTGTCTATAATGTTAACCAAATTCACCCAGTTACTGATTCCCTTTTTTTTATATATATTGTAGAGTTTTCAGTCTGTCACAACCCCAACTAGATCTTCATACTTGCCCACCATCAACTTCAGTTCTATTCTAACTTTTGAGGATGTAATAACACCTGTGTCTCAGCTGAGAGAGAAACTTGAAGAGTGCTGTAATGCTGAGTGTGAGAAGATATCAAGTGGAGGTAAGCTGTAATGTTATATTGTCTTAAAATGCAGTTTGTTAGACATTCGTGAAAATAAAAATGAAAAATCCATCAATATTTAATAAACATTTAAATACATCAGAATGGCACTTGCACAAAATATAACTGTGTCTTAATAAAATTGCTGTAAAGTTTGTGAAATATTGGGAAAGTTTGTCCTTAAAAAGTCTAAAATCTAATAATCTGAATTTTAGGCCTTAAAATGCCTTAAAATGTCTCAAATATGTAAAATATCTTAAATATTTAAATACATATTTTTACAGGTCTTAAAAAGTGTTTGGTTTATGAAGTTAATGTTAATTTTATAAAATTCTAAAAGTTTTTTGGGGGGAAAAATTTGTATTGTTTACGCTGTTTCAAAATGGAACCAATAACAATTCATGCAAACTGTGCAGCCTGGTCAGAATTTAGCGGCGCATGCCCAGTGTGACATGATGTGGTGTGTGGGCTAACGGGGCGCTTCCTCACACAAAAAAAATGGCTACATCTAGAAGTAATCATTTAAAACTGTTTCTGTTAAAATTACTTCCATCTAATATGGTTAAGTGCAAGTTCAACAAGATCTGGCTCGAGAACAGTGTATTTGTGCTTTGGTGAAGCATGTTGAAAATTACAAATTTAAAGCCCGCTGCATTGGACTTTGGATATAAAGGCCTTAGAGATGCATAGGAAGTCAGAAAAATATAAAGCTACTGTTAAAAGCCACCAGCAAACACCTGCCATCACCAAATATTGTTCTGAATCAACATCGGGAGCATCACCAAAGTCCAGCCACAATTTATCTTTGGTAAGTGACTGGAATGAAAGAAAGATGTATGTGAATTTGAAACAAGTTCATATTTATTGCAATGAAGAGTAAAAAATATTTAAAATCTAATGCAACAAACAATCATTAAAAACTCACTGTAGCTTTACTATGGTCTATAACAATATTAGGTAGTTCAGTCGTACCCCCAACTTACCTGTGCAGAGGTCCAACACCAACGTGCTAGGAGACAAATTAGCAATTCATACCTACTCAACTTTGTGATATACAGACCAATACCAAATTCCAGTTCCCACTGATCACACCATATACTGACCACAGCAACACATGAAATCACACAGTACTGTTGTCCAAGGCACTGCAGAATGTATCCCTCCACATTAGCTAGGGCACTGACTGGGTGATGTTCCTGGAGCAACCAAACAATACTTTCAGATTTGACCATTCCAATTGGGAAAAGTCAAACAGCCAGAGAGAGAGGTAGTTTGTATATTTTGTAAGCTACTTAAAATCTCTAATTGGATGTGACAGGTCAAGGTCATCATCAAATCTAATTATGTTGGCAGGTCAAAGGTCATCACCAACTCTCATGTTCTTAACAGCTGTTGTTAACTGTCATCATCTTCAATCCTAATTATGTTGAGAGTTGTATATCAAAGATAATGTTACATACATTTTGCACTTATGGTCTGCACTTAGATCAAGCAGTCATATTATGTTAAGAGAATCACGCCAAATATAATATTATATATGGTCTACACTTATGTCATCACCAACCGTCATTTTCTTAAATAGTCTGCACTTAGATCAAAAATCATATTATATTGAGACATGTACACCAAAGATAACTGCACTTACATCAAGTAATCAGATTATGTTGAGACATGTAAACATATGGACTACACTTAGATCAAAAATCAGATTATGTTGAGACAACTGCTGGAATAAAGTTGGCTTGACGTTGGACGTTCGATATTCATGGATATGTGGAAATTTAGGGACGGTCTCTAAAGATACACACGTACAGTGACTATGTGTCACGGGACGTGACATAACTGAAGAAGGCAGGATGCATTCACAGTACAGACGGATAACCTTTATTCACAACAGAGGAGAGCAGACAAAAGAAACACAAAGGCAGAACCCATAACACATGCCAAACAATGAACACTGTGAACTAAACACAAACCCAGGCATGGACTATACCTATGAACATGAACTAATAACATAACATAGCGTGAAGACATTCACTATGTCTATATGAAGCCTCTCGATATCTATCTATATCTCAAGTCAATGCAGATCGAAGTTAACCTATACACCTCTAGGCTAGAAGCTAAGCTAAGCTATGCTATTAGCTTTAGCTTCTATGCTAACTAGCCTAGACCTGGACTATAACCTGGAACAAGAACAAGATCTATGAAACAGGGCTAGGAAACAGGAAACATGAACATGAACTTATAATACTTGGCAAGTGCAAAGACTCTAGTTTAGTCTAGTTTAATTACCCGCGGTGTGTGTAGCACGGCTCCCAGTATATATGCACCCTTGTCTGATTAGCTCCAAACCACTCACAGCTGCGTGCAATAGCAAAACACACATGATCCATGACAAGACATCAACTCGGAAGAAGCAGGCGCATGCGCGCTGCTTCACGGGGGAATTATGACACTACGTTTACATGGACAGCAGTAAACTAATTATTGACCTTACTCTGATTAAGATAATAATGTGATTAAGGTGTTTACATGAGTCGATTTTAGAAAACTCCTGTCATGTTCCCATTTTATATGCCGTCCGACATCCCTCCAGAATTTCAATATCTACATACAGTTCGTCTTCGTTATGGGTGTTTTTATTTTTATTTTTTTACGTACGCTTTAAGTGCAGTTATTTATTTTTCATGCTATACGTGCTAATAGACACCTACTTGAAGCCGGGGGCTGCGTCTCAAATCGCGTACTTACCGTCTGTGTAGTAGCCGAGATATATGTATTTTTCCTCACTACAGGTCTATAGTAGGAAAGTATGCGGTTTAGGACGCAGCCGAACTCTCTTGTTCACCGTAAAACGTAAAACTGCCGTGTGTGATCGTGTCCTGTCGCAAACTGCGGTGAAAACTCTCACACGACGTTCATAATGTAATACACGTCCATAATGCAACTAAAACAGGAGAACTCTACCTGTCTTAATTCGATTAGAGCTTAATTCGATTATGTAGTCAAAACTGTAAAAAATGCTGTTTACATGGTAGTTTCTTAATCAAACTATGGTCTTAATCAGATTAATAGTGGATTATTGTTGTCCATGTAAACACAGCTAGTGTTAAACATGTTTCTAACTTCAATAGCATTTGAAGGGAATGACTTAAAGTCATATAATCAACTGTAAAATTGTTCGTCTAGGTGTCAGCAATAATGCACACCTTTTAGATTTTTGATATTTAATAAAATAAACTATTAAATCATATGTAAATTAGATATGAATTTCACTACAGAATGGGCCAATACACAAAATAGCCATAATTTAAAGCTCAATAGCATTTGAATGGAATGATGTAATTTAAGTGACAGTATTCATAAATACATTTATTTGTGTTTCTGTAGTGAGGGATGTCCAGATCTTATCACCTCCACGTCCTGGTGTCTCTGTGAAGATGCCAAAACGTAAGTCTCTCTCTCTCTGTTCACTACATTGAAATTTTTTGTATGTCTGTAACTGTGTTTAATTAAATTTCTGTAGTTAATCTCCCTCCCCATGAACCTCCTACTCCTGAAGCCCAAAAGACAGATTCCCAATGATTGCATCTCTCTCTCTCTCTCTCTCTCTCTCTCTCTCTCTCTCTATCTCTCTCTCACACACACAATCTCTCTCTCTCACACACACACACTCTCTCTCTCTCTCACACACACACACTCTCTCTATTGTCGGCAGAACTCACTCCGACATGGATTTAAACGGAGATTTCTCGCGTCTGACCCTGAGATACGGGTGTAAATGCACGCCGGATGACTCCACACCGATTGAAGAAGTTCTCAGTACTTTCAGTGATCAGGTTGGTGGTGTGAAAATCAGATCAGCTTCTCGGATGAACAAAGCAGTGGTGGTTTTTCTCGCCGAAGTTGAAATGGTTGATGCGCTAATTGAACAGGGATTAGTGATAAACAATGAGTATGTTCGTGTGTTTCCACTCTCCGGGGTCTCTAAGAAAATCGTGCTGTTTAACGTGCCTCCTTTCATTCCCAATGAAACTTTAAAAAGTGTGCTCGAGCGCTACGGAAAGTTAACAGCACCGATCAGAATGATTCCTTTGGGGTTAAAAAACCCGGACATTAAACACGTCATGTCTTTCCGCCGGTTCACCTACATGATCCTAAACACGCAGCACGAGCCGCTCTCCCTCTCTGTTAAACTAACGCTGGAGAATAAAGATTACACCATCTTCATCAGCTCCGAACAGATGAGATGTTTTGTGTGTGGTGAACACGGCCATGTCAGACAGACGTGTCCGAGCACCAACCCGAGGGAGAAGCTCCCGCTGACCAACCCGAGGGAGAAGCTCCCGCTGACCAACCCGAGGGAGAAGCTCCCGCTGACCAACCCGAGGGAGAAACTCCCGCTAACCAACCCAAGGGAGAAACTCCCACTAACCAACCCGAGGGAGAAGCTCCCACTGACCAACCCGAGGGAGAAACTCCCGCTAACCAACCCAAGGGAGAAACTCCCACTAACCAACCCGAGGGAGAAGCTCCCACTGACCAACCCGAGGGAGAAGCTCCCACTGACCAACCCGAGACTGATGTCACACCTAACACTGACAACACTGCTGACAACACCCCGACGGGCCACAGCGCTGATCCAGTTCCACAGCGGAACCCCAGCGTTAAAAGGAAAAAAACTGTTAAAAAGCAAGAACCTCCTCCTCCACAGCCTTGGTCCATGTCTCAGACACAACCTGCCAGGAGTAGGGGGGTTCTCACAGCCTGTTCATCCAGAGGCTGACCCCAACGTTACTCTAGGGCTAGAGGAGGACATGCAGGGAATCTGCTCTGAGACGGCTTTAGAAAGCTCACAGCGTGTTGACTCAGAAAACGAACTTGATGATTGAGAGAGCAGCTCTGATGAGGACGTTGTTCCCTCAGAGAAGATAGCTAGACTACACAGAATTCTCTGTGGTTCTCAGCTGCTCACCACATCACAGATAAATGTTTTTTTGGATATGACAAAAGGGGTTAAGAACCTCAATGTCAGAAACTTCTTTCCTAACCTCTCACATTTTTATTTGTCATGTCAAACAGCAATGCAAAATGCGCTACGCTTGGAAGAACTTGACCAACAAAAACTCTACCGTCTGAAAAAAATGTTGCTAAAAGTAGAAGAACGATACAACACGAGGCGAAAAGGAAAGGGCGATGTTAATTCAAATAAATAAAGTCTCGGAGAGAGAGAAAAGTTCACTACACATCAGGACTTCCAGACACTGTGTTCCACTGTTTCTGCGACTGCCTCAGACTGGACCCTCTTTTGAATCTACTGGACAGGATAATTTACAGACAATTTTCACCTCCATGTTTAAATGTGTAGATCCTTTCTCCTTTTCCCCTTTTGAATGAGTGATATTTATGGTTTTTCCCTAAACAATTGGTAAATAAAGTGAGTGTAAAAAGTCAAAAGTCTCTCTCTCACACACACACACACACACACACAGACACACACTCTCTCTCACACACACACACACACACACAGACACTCTCTCTCACACACACACACAGACTCCCCCCCCCCCTCTCCTGTCTTGGCTGCTCGACTGCTTTTGTAGTACAATCCCAATTCCAAAGAAGTTGGGAGGCTGTGTAAAATGTAAATAAAAACAGAATAGAAACCCTTTTTTCCCCAGTAACTCTTACTTTCCCTGGGTTTTGTTGCTCCATCCCAACTTTTCTGAGACGTGTTGTGTCCATCAAATTCTAAATGACCTTATTTTTATCTTAAAATTGTACATTTATTCAGTTTAAATATTTCACATGTTTTATTTGATCTATTGTGAGTAACATATGGGTTTATGAGATTTGCAAATCATTGCATTATTTTTTTATTTACATTTATTTACATTTTACACAGCGCTCACACTTTTTTGGCATTGGGTTTTAAATGTCAATTAATAATTTTCTTTTAAAATGTAATCAAGGTTCATTGCTTTGTTATTACAGTGTTATTGCATTGTTTGTGTTTCTGTAGCAAAGGGATCGGTTATGGAACCCCTAGATTTAGAATGTAAGTATCTCTCTCTCTCTCTCTCTCTCTCTCTCTCTCTCTCAGTCTCTCTGTCTCTCTCTGTGTCTCTCTCTCACTCTCTGTCTATCTCTCTCTCTCTGTCTCTCTCTCTGTGTCTCTCTCTCTCTCTCTCTCTCTCTCTCTCTCTCTCTCTCTCAGTCTCTCTCTCTCTGTCTCTCTCTCTCTGTGTCTCTCTCTCACTCTCTGTCTATCTCTCTCTCTCTCTCTCTGTCTCTCTCTCTGTGTCTCTCTCACTCTCTCTGTCTCTCTCTCCTCTCTCTCTCTCTCTCTGTCTCTCTCTCTCTCTCTCTCTCTCTCTCTCTGTCTCTCTCTCTGTGTCTCTCTCTGTCTCTCTCTCTCTCTCTCTCTCTCTCTCTGTCTCTCTCTCTGTCTCTCTCTCTCTCTCTGTGTGTGCGCATGCGCGAGTGCAGCAGGAGCGAGTGGAGCGTGTTGGTGAGAGCGTGCGTGTAAGACTGAGGTCTTTTTCGGTTTCTTTCTTTGTCTTTCCCCCTCTATGTGTTGGAATTATAGCAAAGTTAGACAGTATTGTATGCTTTAGGCCGCTCGCGGCTTTTGCCGTGTCGCCGATGGCGTCTGACCCTGTTCAGGGACTCCCACACCTGTCCCGGCCGTAGCGGGTGCATGTGCCTCCTGGGCAGCTCAGCGTGAGCGTGGAGGAAGTGCTCGTGGTGGTAGGAGAGGTGGTCGGCTTTGATCACATCCTCTCAGCGTCGCGTATGAACAAGGCGATTGTAGTGTTTTTGAGCACAGAACAGCTTGTTAGTCGGCTGACCGAGAACGGAGTTTGGGTTAGGGGAAGTTATGTGACTGTGACTCCTTTAGCGACTCCGGCCACGAAAATCACTGTTTCGAATGTACCGCTGTTTATTCCAAACGACGCCATTCTTAAGGAACTGGCACGTTACGGAAAAACCGCGAGTCCCGTCAGGATGATCCCGCTAGGATGTAAAAATCCAGCATTGAAACACGTCTTCTCATTTAGGCGGCAGGTGTTCATGTTCCTGACTTCACCTGAGCGCGTGCTGGAGATCTCTTTCCGCGTCAGTCACGGAGAGAGCTCTTACATGTTGTATGCAAGTACGAATAACTTTAAGTGTTTTGAATGTGGAGATTTGGGTCATAAAAGGTCCCTCTGTCCACATAAAAAGGTGGACAATGATCAACTGTTACCTGATGGTGCAGCTGACAACGGATCATCGAATACTAACAGTAACCGTGATACTACAGAGGTCCGGCATCGGCACCACAGTGATGAAGAGACCGGCAGAAAGGCCCTTCAGAGGAGGTGAAGGCGGGGCGGGTGAGGGAAAGTGCTGCTAATGTGGAGAGTAGTGAGCAAGCTGGATGCAGCTCTGCTGGTGTTCCTGGTAAAGTTCAGAAGGTGGATAATACTGGGACAGAGGTTCAGGTAAATGCACAGGCAGTGGAGGAGGATTCAGGAGATGAGCTGGATGGGCTGTCTCAGTGTACTGATGACAGTATGAGGGATGATGAACAGTGGTCCGAAGGGTCAGAGGGGTTTAAAGTGACCAACTTTTATACTGTAGACCAAATTAATAAATTTCTGCATAATACAAAGGGCAAAAGTGTTGAGGTGAGTGAGTTCTTTTCAGACCCAGATAAATTTGTTGCGTCTGTAATACAGGCGAGGAACAACAGCAGCCTTCATGAACTATCACAACAAAAGCGAGATCGATTAAAGAAGCACGTAACTACAATTCGGAAGAGGAAAAGATTAGAAAGGGGAAAAAATAGTGGGGAGAAACTGACCGAGCACCATGACTAACACGCTGTCCTTCTTCCTGACTGTTTTCTTTCTAATTTCTCTTCTCCTTATGGAAACCTTACGGGTGGGTTCCCTCAATGTTAATGGGATGAGGGACAGGAAGAAAGCTCCCATAATTCTGGAATGTTTTAGGGTAAAATGTTTGGATGTGATCTTTTTGCAAGAAACCCACAGTGATGTTCAGAACGAGGTTGACTGGCGACGGTGGTGGGGGAGCGAGTGTGTTCTCAGTCATGGGACTAACTTGAGTGCTGGACTTGCAATCCTTTTCTCCTCATCTTCTAAAGTAAAAATTCTGTCCAAGAAAGAAATTGAACCAGGGAGACTACTTGCAGTTAGAGCTGAGGCAAATGGGTTTCCCTTTGTTTTTTGTCAATATCTATGCTCCTAACACAGGGGATGACAGGATAAATATCTTTAACAAATTGAAAGTGTTTTTAACACAACAACAAAATGGTGACTTTATGATTTTGGGGGGTGATTGGAATTGTACACAGGATTCGTCTATGGATAGAAATGGAGGGGAACCACATATAAAATCATCTGTAGTTTTAACCAATATCACTAAAACCTTTAAACTAACTGACGTATGGAGGGAAAAAAATCCTTCCGTAAAACAATATACCTGGGTAAAGGTGAACGAGGGGAGGATTTCAGCAGCACGGCTAGATAGACTGTATTTCTCAGATAATTTGAGAAGTAGAGTAGTACATTCAGCCATCGTCCCTACTCCTTATTCTGATCATAAGCTCATCACTGTGGATTGCACCTTGACATCTAGAAAATATGGAAGTTCTCGTTGGAATTTTAATGTAAAGTTGCTGCAAGATAAAAACTTTTGTGAAACCTTTAAGGTTTTTTGGGAGACTTGGAAGACGGAAAAAAGTAGATATGATGATATTACTCTCTGGTGGGAGATTGGTAAGGTCCATATTAGAGAATTTTTGTCTGCAGTTTACATATCGACTGTCCGAACTTCAGACTTCGAACCCTTGATGGACTTGAGGGGAAAATCTTGCCATCGAACAGAATATGATTGGGAATCGGTCCGGTAATCCACAAGCGTGGTCGGATAAGAAACATAAGTTGAAGTTCATTTTACACGAGAAGGTTAAAGGGGCTCTAGTGAGGAGCAAGTTTTTATCAGTGACAGACATGGATGGTCCGACCTCTTATTTTTTTAACTTAGAGAAGAAAAATGTACAAGACAATCAAATGTATAGCCTGAAAAATGACAGTGGTCATGATATAAGTGACCCTATTGACATGCGAAGACTGGCAGTGGATTTTTACCCCCAGTTATACTCTCTCTCTCTCACTCTCTCTCTCTCTCTCTCTCTCTCTCTATCTTTTTTTTTTTTTTTTTTTTCACGCTTCTCTTCACTTTTTTTTTTTTTTTTTTTTCTCTCTCTCTCTCTCTTTTTCTTGCTCTCTTTCTCTCTCTCACTCTCTCTCTGAACAAACTTCAGTATACATGACCTGCATTGTAATGTTTGTTGAAATGTGTGATTATAACATTTTACATTTCCACTGTAACATTCTAACAATCTCTATTATAAATCTATACAAATTTCTATTAAAACGCACATATAAGTGCACATTATACCATTACCATTTACATGCCAGTAAAAAACACAAAGTTGGTCCTCTCAATGTCTAACACAGCAGTTTTAGCAGAAAGCATGTACACACTCACATACACACACACACTCACCACACACACACACACACACACACACACACACACACACACACACACACTCACCAACACACACACACACACTCACACACACCTGATTCAGTGATGTGTGCGTAGAGTTTATTTTGATTATGTAGTCAAAACTGTAAAAATGCTGTTTACATGGTAGTTTCTTAATCAAAGTATGGTCTTAATTGGATTAATATTGGATTATTATTATCAATATTGGATTATTATATACCTCTCTACAGGAATAAAATCCTTCAGGAAGTGCTCTTATTGGTAAATAACTTTATATTTTATTTAACCAATTTAACTACATTTATTTGTGTATCTGTAGGTCAGGACCAGCAATTACTTCACCAGCAGTCGCTTCAACAGCAGTTGCTTCTCCAGCAAAGTAACTCTCTCTCTCTTCCACACACCTCTCACACACATTTTCTCTCTCTCACACACACACACTCT
The DNA here is from genome assembly GCA_012411365.1 of Ameiurus melas. Lineage (NCBI taxonomy): Eukaryota > Metazoa > Chordata > Actinopteri > Siluriformes > Ictaluridae > Ameiurus > Ameiurus melas. Next base: position 6,327,735 of record CM022756.1, read on the forward strand.
TTTTTTTTTTTCTCACACACAACTCTCTCTCTCTCACACTCTTTTTTTTTTTTTTTTTTTTTTTCTCTCTCACTTCTCTCTCTCACACACACACTTCTCTCTCACACACACTCTCTCTCTCACACACACACTTTTCTCACACACACTCTCTCTACACACACCTCTCTCAAACACTCTCACACACACACACACTCTCTCTCACACACACCTCTCTCTCTCTCTCTCTCTCTCACACACACACACTTCTCTCTCACACACACACACTCTTTCCTCACACACACCTCTCACACACACATCTCTCTCTCCTACACACTCTCTCTCACACACACACTCTCTCTCTCTCACACACTCTCTCTCAAACACTCTCTCACACACACACACTCTCTCTCTCACACACCTCTCTCAAACACTCTCTCTCACACACACTCTCTCTCTCTCACACACACTCTCTCTCTCTCTCACACTCTCTCTCACACACACTCTCTCTCTCACACACATATTCTCTCTCTCACACACTCTCTCACACACACACCTCTCACACACACTCCCTTTCAAACACTCTCTCACACACACACTCTCTCTCACACACACTCCTCTCTCACACATCTCTCTCTCACACACTCTCTCACACACACACTCTCTCTCAAACACTCCCTCACACACACACACTCTCTACACACACTCTCTCTCTCTCTCTCTCACACACACACACTCACACACACACTCTCACACACTCTCACACACTCTCACACACTCCACACACACTCCCACACACACACACTCTCTCTCACACACACACACACTCTCTCTCTCACACACACACTCTCTCTCACACACACTCTCACTCTCTCTCTCTCTCACACACTCTCTCTCTCACACACACACACTTTCTCTCACACACCTCACTCTCTCTCTCACACACTCTCTCTCTCACAAACTCTCACACACACTTCTCTCTCTCACACACACTTCTCTCACACACACACACATCTCACTCTCTCTCTCTCACACACACTTCTCTTTCTCTCTCTCTCTCTCACACACACCTCTCTCTCACACACACACACACTCTCTCTCACACACACTCTCTCTCACACACTCTCTCTCACACACACTCTCTCTCTCACACTCTCTCTCTCTCTCTCTCTCTCACACACACACTCACACACATACCTCACACACCTCACACACTCTCACACACTCACACACCTCTCACACACACACACTCTCTCTCTCACACACACTCTCTCTCTCTCACACACTCTCACTCTCTCTCTCTCCCTCACACACTCTTCTCTCTCTCACACACACACACACACACTCTTCTCTCTCTCTCTCACACACCTCACTCTCTCTCTCTCACCTCTCACACTCTTCTCTCTCTCTCTCACACTCTCTCTCCTCACACACACACCTCTCTCTCTCACACACACACACTCCTCTCTCTCACACATCTCTCTCACACACACACTCTCTCTCTCACACACACTTTCTCTCACACACACACTCTCTCTCTCTCTCTCTCTCTCTCTCTCTCACACACTCTCTCTCTCTCTCTCTCACACACAACTCTCTCTCTCACAATCTCTCACACACACACACTCTCTCTCTCTCACACACACACACACTCTCTCTCTCACAAACTCTCACACACACTCTCTCTCTCTCACACACACACACTCTCTCACAAACTCTCTCTCACACACACACTCCTCTCTCTCACACACACACTCTCTCTCTCTCACACACACACACTCTCTCACACACACACACACACATCTCTCCATCTTCTTTCTCTCTCTCACACACACACTCTCTCACACTCACACACACCTCTCACACTCTCTCTACACACACACACTCTCTCACACACACTCTCTCAAAAATGCTGTTTACATGGTAGTTTCTTAATCAAAGTATGGTCTTAATTGGATTAATAGTGGATTATTATTATCAATATTGGTTTATTATAGCATCTCTCTCTACAGGAATAAAATACTTCAGGAAGTGCTCTTATTGGT
>CM022756.1:6334755-6339755 GCA_012411365.1 Ameiurus melas
TCACGTTTTTGCTTTCAAAGCAGCTTAATATTTACAATGAGTGATATAAAGATCGGATCCTTAAATATAAATGGTGCAAGAGAGGATGCGAAGAGAGCAGCCCTCTTCAGCCTGTTTAAGGCCAAGAAACTGAACGTTATTTTCTTACAAGAAACACACAGCACAGCTGAAAACGAGACTGCATGGAAGAAAGAATGGGATGGGGAACTCTTTCTTAGTCACAACAGCAGTACAAGCGGTGGAGTTGGTATTTTGTTCTCTAGAGACTTTCTACCTATCTCGTGTGTAACTGAGGAAATCGTTGAGGGTCGGCTGATCAAAATACAAGCTGTATATGAGAATGTTAAATTGTATTTCATTAATGTTTATGCTCCAACTGTAGGTATGGAACGGGTAGTTTTTTAAAACACTTTAAACACTGTTGTTAGTAATTGTAGTGATGACGGTTACATGTTCCTGGGTGGTGATTTTAACTGCACTGCAAATGCAGTGCTGGATAGAAACCACCCAGAGCCACATGGAGCCAGTAAGGGATGTATGATTAAAGTAATAGAGGCGAATGATCTTTGAGACATCTGGAGGTTTTTCCACTCCACTTGACGCCAGTACACTTGGGCCCATGCAAAAGACAATTTTTTGTCTTTGGCAAGACTCGATAGGTTCTATTGCTTTACTCATCAAACCAATGTGCTCAAAAGCTGTGTAATACTCCCGGTTGGCATCTCGGACCATTCCCTTGTCCAATTTTCCATCTTCATTAAGGACACGAAATGTAATAGCGCCTACTGGCATTTCAATGTGTCCCTGTTGTCCGATAACGTTTTTAGGGATATCCTAGGGTATTTTTGGGAGAGTTACAGGAACACAAAATCTGAATACAATTCTCTACAACAGTGGTGGGACATAGGGAAAGGAAAAATCAAACAGCTGTGTCTACAGTATACTCTCAATGTCACAAGAGACATGACGGAGGCCATGAAAAATCTGGAGAATGAAATAGTGAAGTTGCAGGATTTGGCAGAATCCAGTAGAAAATTTTAAAAAGAGCATTTTAAAAGTCAGTAGAGCATTTTAAAAGTCTCCAGAGGACAAAATCAGCTCTATCTAACCTGTTGGGTTTCTCTGCCCAGGGCGCTCTGGTTCGATCGCTTCACAAAAATATACTTAAGATGGATGCACCCTCTCACTTCTTCTTTGGCCTCGAACACAGGAATGGGCAGAGGAAACTGATGCACTCTCTGCGATCCACCACGGGGCAGCTGCTACAGGAGTCTGCAGAGATTCGTAAGTGTGCGGTCGCGTTTTATGAGAAGCTTTTTAGGAAAGAGTTTCGAGAGAAACCAGGGGTGGCGCAGTCCTTCAACAATTGATTGCCCAAGGTCTCAGAGGAAGTCAATGCAGATCTGGAAGCTCAAATCACTGCTGGTGAGCTACTTTTTACGTTGCAGAGCTTAGAAAACGGTAAAGCGCCCGGTATTGATGGTCTTCCTGCAGACTTTTATAAGGCATTCTGGCCTGTGATCGGAGAGGATCTATTGCTCATTCTCAGAGACAGTCTGAACAAGGGACAACTACCAGTGAGCTGCAGGAGAGAAATCCTCACTCTTCTCCCTAAACAGGGAGATTTGCAGGAGTTTAAAAACTGGCGTCCAGTAGCTCTTCTCAGCACGGACTATAAACTTTTATCAAAGGTATTAGCCATGAGGCTGAGGAAGGTAATGGAACATGTTGTTCATGTCGATCAGACGTATTGCATACCCAGCAGGTTGATATCTGATAACATCATCCTAATTCGGGACTTTTTGGGTCTTTCCAAGTCGTTGGGCTGTGAATTCTGCTTGCTCTCTCTAGATCAGGAAAAGGCTTTTGACAGGGTTGAACACCAATATTTGTGGCGGACACTTAGATGCCTCGGGTTCAGCTCGGGTTTCATACAAATGGTGCGAGTCTTGTCAGTGACATTGAGAGTATTTTGAAGATCAACGGTGGCTTGAGTTCTCCTTTTAGGGTCCAGAGAGGAGTTAGGCGGCTGCTCACTTTCTGGCATGCTGTACCCCTGGTCATAGAGCCACTGCTACACAAACTAAGACAGTCCCTTTTACGGGTGTGGACCTTACTGGTTGTGACACTGTTGTTAAATTATCTGCATATGCCGATGATATTGTTGTCATCACCAAGAATCAGGAAGATATTAATACCCTCGTAGATAACATCAAGGTTTTGGGGCAATATCTGCACAAAGTTTTGAAGTAGGGGAAAAAGTGTAGCAATAACAAACAGTGATGAGTTGAGCAGGAAACTGCTTTTACCAGCTGGGCTAAATTATACGGTGCGTTTCACGTACCTTGCGTGTTTATCTTGGTGATGACATGCGGTTAGAGAAATTGGGACAATGTTTGGGAGATTTGGGAAGGTGCGGTCTAAGCTAAATGGAAATGGTTATTGGCACACATGTCTTTTAGGGGGCGAATACTTGTCATTAACAACTTGGTGTCATCTATGCTGTGGCACCGGTTAGCATGTATAGACCCTCCACCACAATTTCTCGCCTAGAATACAAGCAGTTTTGGTGAACTTTTTCTGGGACCGTTACATTGGGTCCCGCAGAGTGTGCTTTTTAAACAAAAAAAAAAAAAAGGCGGGGACTTCCCCCCCCCCCCCCCGGGGTGCTGCTTTCTGACTGCAGTTCATTCAGAGGCTCCTTGTTGGGCCCAGGGACCTTGTCTGGAGACCTCTGGCCCGCCGCTTTGGCCCGAGGACAGAACTTGTGTCCTGATGAGTCTTTGTGGTTGATGGACTTGACCTCTCACAAACTTCAGGATCTCCCAAAGTTCTACCAAGGACTGTTTACTGTATAGGGAATGCTCCACAAACGGAGAAGGCCAGGCGGTGAGACCCTATTGTGGCTGCTGAAGGAACCGGTGGTGTATGGGACTCGTTTCAATGTGGAACGCATGGCGGGACCCTCTGTGATGCAGTTGTTCTGTTCAGCTGGGATTGTCACTCTGGCACATGTGGTCGAGCGATGTGGACCCGAGTTGCTCAACGCTGCAGGCTTAGCCTCTCAAGTGGGAGTTACCTCCACCAGGGTCTTAAGCCAACTGCTCAACAAGTGGAAGCGTGAACTCACGGAAACAGAACTGGGTCTACTGAATAACTACTGTAACGGACACTGTCACCCGAATGCTGACAGACCCTTCCCTGAAGTGACCCTCCTTCCTGATCTTAAAGACTGTACAGGACAGCTATTAGAGTCCAAAGAGACCCTCGCAAACAGGTTGGGAGTCATGGGGGGAAAACTTATGTATTCTCTTTTTGTAAAAGTGTTGAACAGAAGTAAACTGAGTGGTAAGGCTGACACCCCTTGGAGAGCTCATCTAGGGCTTGACAGAGAAGTCAAACCTGCGTGGAGAGCGCTCTACAAACCACCGCTGACAAAAAGGGTTGAAGACTTACAGTGGAGGATTTTACACGGTATTGTGGAAGTAAATGCTTTTATTTCTGTTATTAATCCCAGTGTAAGGGATAACTGTCCTTTTTGTTCACAGAGGGAAACAGTCTATCACTGCTTTCTAGAGTGCAACAGACTTTACACCTTGTTTCAGTGAGATGAATGAGTCCCTGCCCTCGTTCCTCTTTGGGTAGAAAAAGCACACTCTGCGGGACCTTGTTACAACAGATGTTCACGATGTTTGGAGAGAAGTTTTCCAAGCAGTTGTTTATTTTTGGTGTGAGATACAGTCAGAAGGAGAGAAGGAGATGTCAACTGGTTAACTTTGTACTAGGTCAAGCTAAAATGGCGATTTATCTTAGCAGAAGACACAAAGTTGAGGGGTCATTAGATTGCGATGCAATCACGTTTTTTGTTAGAATGGTAAAGGCCAGATTAAACATTGATTTTGCGTTCTACAGAACTGCTAATAACATCGAGGAGTTCACACGTGTATGGTGTCTCAAAGATGTTTATGTTCAGTAGTGGAGAAGACTCTTATTTTTGGGACTGTGTTGGGTTAAATCGTGGCTATGCTCATGTATGTATGTGTATGGAGATGTGTGTATATATATGTATGTGTATATATATATATATATATATATATATATATATATATATATATATATATATATGTATGTATGTATATGTATGTGTGTATGTGTATGCATGTGTATGTAGGGGTATATGTACATATATATTTCTTGGGTTCGAATTCGGTGTTCGATGGAGTAAGACATTAAGTTTGAGTCTCCTGCTGATTTCGATCAAAAATTGTAATTAATTACCACTTTCTTTTGTAATATAATATTTTTATATATAATTTATATATAAAATATTATATATATTTAGTATATTTTGACTTATTCTACTTCGTTTCCTTATTTGTACTTTTAACTCGGTGGTTCGTTAAAGATGTCGAGGAAAAACTCGAAAACCGGTGGTAGCATTCAGACAAAATTGAGGTCTGGAGGGCGCACCGCGAGCGCGTCTCCTTCTCGTAAATCCGCAGCCGCGTCTCCCTCTCACCATGAACCTGCACCCGCGCCCGCGCCTCCTTCTCCTCATGAATCCGTAGCACTGCCTTAACCCTCTTGGGCATGGAGTTCACCAGAGCTTCACAGGTTGCCACTGGAGTCCTCTTCCACTCCTCCATGACAACATCACGGAGCTGGTGGATGTTAGAGACCTTGTGCTCCTCCACCTTCCATTTGAGGATGCCTCAAAGATGCTCAATAGAGTTTCGGTCTGGAGACATGCTTGGCCAGTCCATCACCTTCACCCTCAGCTTCTTTAGCAAAGCAGTGGTCGTCTTGGAGGTGCATTTTGGGTCGTTATCATGCTGGAATACATGCTGGGATCGTGCTCTGCTTCAGTATGTCACAGTACATGTTGGCTTTCATGGTTCCCTCAATGAACTGTAGCTCCCCAGTACCGGCAGCAGTCATGTAGCCCCAGACCATGACACTCCCACCACATGCTTGACTGTAGGCAAGACACACTTGTCTTT
>CM022756.1:6344755-6489755 GCA_012411365.1 Ameiurus melas
GTGTATAATGCATTATGAGCATGGGCACTGAAAAAGCAAGATTAGAACTTCTAAGTAATTATACCAATAATATAAATGTAGCAATAACTTATTATAATGAAGGATAGGTGTTGATAAATGTGTTTAAAGAGCAGTAATTCTTGCTTATAAATAATTATAAATGAGGCTTCATAGAAATTGTTACCGAACTTTCTATCGGTGGTGTTCTTCTGTTGATGAAAGGTGTAAAAGTGTCATAGTGGATCAGAGATGTTTCCTTAAAGCAAAAGTCAAAAGGAATTTGATGTCTTGTGCTTTCTGTAGACTGTCTTTAAGCACATACTTTACTCCTCAAAATGTAAAAGATGATCTTGTAATAATTGTCCTGAGAAATGTAAAAGAATTGTTACACACAACGTTTACTTTGTGTTATTCTGATGCAGAAGCTTTTATTAATACATTTTCAGGATTAAAATAAGATTTCTTTGCATACGATTTTGAAATATAATATTTTCAAAGCTCTATTTGAATGACACAAATAACTGTGTTGTGATAGAATCTGAAATCAATAGTGTTGTACAATTATTTTGTATTTATTTAAATATTCAGAAGTATTACAAAAATATATCCTTTTTGAGATTGTTAATTTGTATAACTTTGTTTGTTTGTTTGTAAAATAAAAATTATATATATATATATATATAGATAGATAGATAGATAGCGGCTGTGGCGCAGTTGGGTTGTCCACTAATCGTAGGGTTGGCAGTTCGATTCCCGGCCCGGGTGACTCCACATGCCGAAGTGTCCTTGGGCAAGACACTGAACCCCGAGTTGCTCCCCATGGCAAGTTAGCGCCTTGCATGGCAGCTCTGCTACCGTGAATGGGTGAATGAGACACAGTGTAAAGCGCTTTGGATAAAGGCGCTATATAAGTGCACATTTATTTATTTATTAAGACCATTACAGAAGTCAATCCTGCTGGTAATAAAAGTGTGGGTTGGTTTATTGAGGTCTTGTAGGGACAATAAGCTTTTCATTCTGACAGTGTTTCAGGATGCTCTTTTGGTGACAGCTTTAATATGGTCAGTTGAGTGTAGTAGAACCCAAGATGTTTGACTTGGTTTTTAGCCCCATGAAATCGAGATCTGCAGTGATTCTGAGTCGGGCCTCCTTGCTGTAACACATTAACTTCTGTTTTGTCCTTATTTAATTGAAGGAACTTTTGACTCATTCAACTATTTATCTGTTCCATCCACTGACACCATGAGTTTATTGATTTGTAATTGTTTGATGAGAAAGTGACATATAGTTGAGTATAATCTGCATGCTATGGTAAGCAATGTTGATCTGTATAATTTCTTATATATGTGAACATATATTTGAATAAAACGGGTCCAAGAATTGAACCTTGGTGAATGCCACGTCATTGTGATGATGCCACTTAACACCTTTATAAGGGCAGTCTCTATCCTGTGGTGTCGTCAGAAACCTGATAGAAACTTGTCAATGTATTAATTTATATTCATAAATTTACATTTAAATTAAGAAGTTGGTTGTAGACATCCATCCATCTTCTATACCGCTTAATCCTTTTCAGGGTTATGGGAAAACCTGGAGACTATCCCAGGTCGCATCGGGCACAAGGCGGGGTACACTTCTTCTGGACGATGTAAAAATACTGCCGTTTCACCAGAAATAAGATGTTTGAAGAACCAAGAGACTAGGAGCCAGATTATAGTAAGAGAAATGTTTTACTGCATGCACGAAGACAAACCGGTCCCTCCTAGCCTAAACAACAGATGTTCTCAACTAGCTTATATACTGGAGTGTGTGTGAAGAGACCAGGCAATTTACAAGGCTAATATAAAGAGGAGACATAAACTGGGGCCCAAGATAAACTAAGAAAAAGGACAAATACATAAAAACATTAATGTGTACATTAACTGGCATGCAGTTATGCAGTACTGGTCTGAACTGACAGGAAGTCTACAGTAACTCAAATAATCAATCTTATCTGAATAAAAAAAAAAAACACAATTCCAACAACCATGCCATGGATAAAGTCACAGAGATCACACTTTCTCCCCATTTTGATATTTGATGTGAGCATTAACTGAAACTCTTGACCTGTATCTGCATGATATTATGCATTGTGCTGCTGCCACGATTTACTGATTAGACAAATGCATAAATGTGTAGTTGTACAGGTGTTCCTAATAAAGTGACGGTGAGTGTAGCTATAGGCTATTTAAAGTAATTTTACTAAACACTATGTATGGGATTGGCATCATTTCAAGTTTTAAATTATTTAAAATCTCAAAATCTTACCAACTTTATTTGTATCTGAAAAACATACTCAAGCTGTTATTAACCTCTCCTGCTTTCCTTCATCTTTACCGGTATTCTTTGGGTTGCCAGATCTGCGAATGTCGCACAGCGTTAGGAGGATTTTTAATCAAGCTTGATTAAATGTTTTTTGTCTGTGGGTTTTGCAAGCCAGACTGGTTGGTAAATTGGAGTTATTTGTGTCTGTACTAAATGCGCAAGAAATTAACATAGGCTACATTTTCTAGCCTATATAAATGCGCTTGCAACCCTTTAGGCTAAGTGTTTTCAAGACCATTTCTCAGTCATTGATTAAAATCACTGAGTAACTGTGTGTAACGGGTATAGAAAACACTCCTTAAATTTAATGTGTAGAATTACACAAAAAAGGATATGTACCTTATGTGGCTGTATGGTTGTCTGAGTATTATTCCTTTTAATTGTCGTGATGTCATTAATTTGTCATTTCCTGTTTTGGCCCCTCCTCTTCCCTTTCATGGTTTTATGGTTGAATGGGAGAGGTAGGATTTTATTTAGCTCTGATTAATTCAATTTCATCTTTATTTAAATCATAATTGATATACTTATTTACTCATTTTACTTTGTATGTATATTGTTATTTTATTTATCTGTGTGATTATTTTTGTTGTTTTACCCTTTTTAGAGATTTTTTTTGGTATTTTGTTTCAACATGTGCTCCCCCCTTTTGTGTTATGGTTGAATGGGAGAGAGAGGAGAGAGAAAGAATAAACAAAGAGTCGACCTAGTTGCCGTCTGCCTGTTTCTTTGACTAAAATAAAACACAACGCAGACTACAACCAGTTATACTTGGTGCTGTGACCATTTCGGATCATCAGTTCAGTGCTTCACCGATCGCCGTGGTTGCGTGACGGCTCGCCTGCTTCGCCAGTGTTCTCTCCCAGTCGTCTTCCTCATCAGCATGCGAGTGAGATGAACAGCATGTGATATCGCAGGACAAACTGTTGAATCTTTTTTTCATTTTAAGTTTCATATTTATTTATTTCTGCTGAACACTTCTGATGAACATTTCTACAGAACATTTTTACATTTCTAATGAACATTTCTGCTGAGCATTTCTGCTAAACATTTCTGCTAAACAGTTCTAATGACAATTTCTGCTGAACTTTTCTGCTAAACATTTCTAATGAACATTTTTGCTAAACATTTCTACTGCACCTTTTTGCTGCACCTTTCTGATGAACATTTCTAAATCGCCTTTTCTGTTCTGTCTACCCCTCCCTTTCCCAAAAATAAAAACAAATTGAGCAACAGCAGTAAACATTCACAGTTTTTTTTTTCTTTTTATACAAGGGAAAACAAAATTAAAAATATCAAAAACCCACAACCCACCCCTTCGGCTCATCATGGCTACGTAATAACTGTCGCTGGTTATAAAGATATTGTAATATACAACAACAGGCATTAAACTTTAAATGGGAAGAGTCTGTAACTCCATAAAGTATGCAATAAAGGGATGCCATTTATGAAAAAACTTATTCGTACAAGCATTCATCGTATATCTTATTTTCTCGCGTTTCAGAAAAAAACATCACGTCCTTTATCCACTGGGAGATAGATGGGTATTTAGCAGATTTCCAATGCAACAGTAGGGAACGTCTTGCTATAAGGGATGTGAAAGCGATAACATCTTTTTATATCGAGCTCAAAGGAATTGAGGCTTCAGGAATCCCAAATACAGCAATCAATGGACAAGGCTTTAAATGTACCCTGAGAATAGTGGACATGATGGTAAAAAAAAACAGACCAAAAACCATGGAGATCAGGACAGAAAAAAAACATATGGCCAAGAGGACAGGGAGAGCCATGGCATTTATCGCACTTGTCCTCTACATCCATCACAGACATTCTCGACTTGCACAGATGGACTCTATTTAAAACTTTGAACTGTATAGTCCAAGACGAGCACAAGAAGTGGTGAACTGTACCGTACCTATAGCATGTTCCCAACACTCCTCACTTATCTGTACATCGTCTCTGGACCTCTTCCCACACTCAGACGTGGAGCAGAAAAGTTCAGTAGACTTCTCGCTTTAAATGAATGGTTAGTCTCTTGGTGTAATGTGCAGAATCTAGTGTTTGTTAATAACTGGAATCTGTTTTGGGAGCGCCCTAGGTTGTTTCGTCCTGATGGCCTGCACCCCAGCAGCGTTGGAGCGGAACTGCTGTCCGACAACATCTCCAAGGCGCTTCACTCCAAGTGACTGTCTACCGTAAGTACATCTTCTGACAATAACAGTCAGTATAATCAATGTTCAATTAGTAGTCCATGAACAGTAATACATACTATAGAGACTGTGTCTGTTCCCCGAGCTATACAAATATATAGGAAATCTCGTAACCTTCATAACCTAATTAACATAAAATTAAATCATATTGAATGCACAGCCAGCATTTTTGATCTGAAGCTAGGACTAATAAACATTAGATCTCTTATGTCTAAGGCTCTTATTATCAAAGACATCATTACTGACCAGGAATGTAATTTAATGTGTTTAACGGAAACTTGGGTTAAACCAAATGAGTACGTAGCATTAAATGAAGCCAGTCCTCCTGGATACAGTTATGTACATCAGCCTCGTTCAACTGGTAGAGGAGGAGGGGTTGGTCTCATCCATAGTGAAAATCTAGTCGTCACACAAAAATATAGTCATAAGTTTAATTCCTTTGAAATTCTTTATACCAGTGTAAATTACGTAGCCACAAAAAATAAGTCAATTCCTCTAATTATTATTTACAGACCCCCAGGGCCATATACTGAATTTCTTAGTGAATTTGCAGACTTTGTATCAAACCTGGTTGTGTCTGTAAATAAAGAATTAATCGTAGGAGATTTTAATATTCATTTTGATAACCTGGAGGACCCTCTGAGAACAGCGGTCGTGTCCATCTTAGATTCAGTAGGGATTAATCAGAACGTAATCGGGCCTACTCATAATGGTGGTCACACTCTTGACCTCATACTAACATACGGACTAAGTATAGAAAATATTGAAATTTTTCCGCAGTCTGAAGTTATCTCAGACCACTATCTTCTCTCATTCATAATCCGTATTGATCATAATATCTCCACCTCGCCTCGCTACCGCGTAAAACGCACATTCACATCAGCTACTGCACCGAGCTTCATAAATAACCTACCAGAGACATCAATTAGATTTGGATCAGCGCCTGATCCAGTAGAACTCGATCAGGCAACTGAAAGTTTGGAGTCAACACTCTGCTGCACACTAGATAGAGTGGCTCCACTCAAAGAAAAATAATTAGAGAAAAAAAATTAGCACCCTGGTATAATGATCTAACGCGATCCTTAAAACAGAAATCTAAACAATTAGAACGTAAATGGCGCCAAACCAAGCTGGAGATATTTCAGACAGCATGGAAGGAGAGCCTACTGCAATATAGGAAATCTCTTGCAGATGCTAAAAAGATCTACTTCTCCACCTTAATAGGAAACAACCAAAACAATTCCAGATTCCACTTCAACACGGTAGCAAAACTAACTAGGAATAAAACCACTTCAGAGAAAAACACTCAATCATTTCATAGCAGTGACGATTTCATGAAATTTTTCATTTATAAAATTTAAAATATTAGAGATGAAATACGGGCCATTAAATTACAACCGGTCAGTAATATAACAAACCCATTAGATGACAATGTGGCAATATCGGATCAATGTTTAGAGTGTTTTGCTCCGCTTATCGAGACCGAACTAGCTACACTAATCTTATCAGCCAATTCATCAACCTACATACTAGATCCCATACCTACATGTTTGTTTAAACAGATTTGTCCAGGAGTAATTAAGTCACTTTTAAATATAGTAAATTCTTCCCTAACCACTGGCTATGTACCTAAATCCCTTAAATGAGCAGTTATTAAACCATTGATAGAAAAAACCTGACCTTGACCCGTCTCAATTGTCCAGCTATAGACCAATATCAAATCTCCCATTCATCTATAAGATTTTAGAAAAGGTAGTAGCAAAGCAGTTATGTTCATACTTGGAAAGGAACAACATTCATGAAATGTATCAGTCAGGATTTAGACCTCATCACAGCACAGAGACAGCACTAGTTAAAGTAGTAAATGACCTTCTTCTGACCTCTGATCAGGGTTGTGTCTCACTGCTTGTGTTACTCGACCTTAGTGCAGCTTTTGATACTATAGATCACACTATTCTCCTTGATAGATTAGAAAATATTGTTGGCATTAAGGGAACAGTCCTCTCCTGGCTTAGGTCTTATCTGACCAATCATTATTAGTTCGTAGATGTAAATGGTGATTTCTCCATGCGTACTGAGGTTACTTTTGGAGTTCCCCAGGGTTCTGTTTTAGGCCCACTGCTTTTCACTTTATATATGTTACCCCTAGGACAAATTATTCGTAAGCATGGAATTAGCTTCCACTGTTATGCTGATGATACACAGCTGTATGTGTCAGCGAAGCCAGAGGACAGACAGAAGCTTAGTAAAGTTGATGATTGTGTAAAGGACATTAGACGTTGGATGTTAACTAACTTCCTCCTACTTAATTCTGATAAAAGAGAAATACTTTTATTAGGCCCACGTGTAGCTAGAAGTAATCTTCCTGACTACACAGTAACTCTGGATGGACTTTCTGTTTCATCATGTACAGCAGTTAAAGACCTCGGAGTGATTATTGACTCCAGTCTATCATTTGATGCTCATGTAGATAATATTACTAGGATAGCTTTCTTTCATCTCAGAAATATTTTTAAGATAAGAAACATATTGTCACTACATGATGCAGAAATACTGGTTCATGCATTCGTCACCTCTAGATTAGATTACTGTAATGCCTTACTGTCTGGATGTTCCAGTAGGAATATAAATAAACTCCAGTTAGTCCAGAATGCAGCTGCTAGAGTCCTTACTAGAACTAGAAGATACGACCACATCACCCCGATCTTATCCACACTGCATTGGCTCCCTGTAAAATCTCGCATTAAGTTTAAAATACTTTTATTATCCTATAAAGCACTACACGGTCTTGCACCACAATATCTAAGCGACCTTCTGGTTTTATATGATCCGCCACGCCTACTCAGATCAAAAGGTGCAGGCTATTTGACATTACCTAGAATAGTGAAGTCTACAGCAGGGGGAAGAGCCTTCGCTTATAGAGCCCCACAGTTATGGAACAATCTTCCTATTAGTGTTCGGGACTCAGACACAGTCTCAGTGTTTAAGTCTAGGCTTAAAACATATTTGTTCACTCAATCTTACACTGACTAGATTATATCTCACTACTTCACAGTCCTAATCGTTTTTCTCCCTCTCTCTCTTTTTGCGGAGCCCCACACGAATTTATGGAGATATTGGAGATCCAGATATTGGAGATCCTTCTGCCTCTGGATGAGCCCAAATCTTCTGCTGGGACTACGGCTGCTCCTAAGGCCATACTTCTCATTTTCACATTATCTGTGTTACCTTCACATTCTCTGTTACCCAGATGAGGATGGGCTTCCCTTCTGAGTCGGGTTCCTCTCAAGGTTTCTTCCTCAAAAAACATCTTAGGGAGTTTTTCCTTGCCACCGTCGCCACTCAGTGGCTTGCTCAGTTGGGATAAATTCCATTTGTTTTATACCTGTTTGTTTCTGTTTATCTGTTTCTGACTGTTTATACCTGTTTTTATTTCTGTAAAGCTGCTTTGAGACAATGACTATTGTAAAAAGCACTATACAAATTAAAATTGAATTGAATTGAATTGAATTGAAAGCGATAACATATTTTTGTATCCAGCTGAAAGGAATTGAGGCTTCAGGAATCCCAAATACAGCAATCAATGGACAAGGCTTTAAATGTACCCTGAGAATAGTAGACATGATGGTAAAAAAAACCAGACAAAAACCATGGAGATCAGGACAGAAAAAAACATATGGCCAAGAGGACAGGGAGAGCCATGGCATTTATCACACTTGTCCTCTACATCCATCACAGACATTCTCGACTTGGACAGATGGACTCTATTTAAAACTTTGAACTGTATAGTCCAAGACGAGCACAAGAAGTGGTGAACTGTACCGTACCTATAGCATGTTCCCAACACTCCTCACTTATCTGTACACCTAACTCCATTTCCCACACATTCCTAATTTTGTTACTCGACTTTCTACCTAGCGTCAGAATAAAATCATAAATCCTAGAAATCATTCCTCTCTGATGCGGATTATTTGAAAACAAGTAATTGAACTGAAAATTGGGTAATGCAAGTCCTCCACTAAGTTTACATTTCTGCAATAAAGATTTACTAATTAACTGTTGAATCTTAAAGGAATGTTAAAGAGTTTAATTTACTTCGACTTTGACCTCTTTTTCTCTGGAGTACTTTTGTTCGTCGTTGATGCATATTAAACAAGAGACTTTGTGATGATCACCCAAAGACACTTCAGTGACCTTCGAGCATCGTATACTTTATCTGAACAATATATAATTGTCACGCCACGGCCGCTAGAGGCCGCCGTGGCGCAGTTGTCACGCCACGGCCGCTAGAGGCCGCTGGGGCGCAGTTGAGTTGGGCGCGCGCAGGGGGTTAGTCTGCGTGTGAACGCGATCTCACGGCAGGTGTTGATGTTTAGTTTGATTGCCTGCCTTATTTATGTGCCTGTGTTTCGCGAGCACGTGGCTCGTGATTATATATATGTGTATAGATATTAGTGTCTATGTTGTAGTTAAGTATGGAGCGACTGGAAGTCTGCTAAATACCCATCTATCTCTCAGTGGATAAAGGACGTGATGTTTTTTCTGAAACTCGAGAAAATACGATATATGATGAATAGATGTACAGATCAGTTTTTTCATAAATGGCATCCCTTTATTGCCTACTTTATGGAGTTACAGACACTACCCACTTAAAGGTTGGTGCCTGTTGGTGAATTTTTTAAATATCTCTATAAACAGCGACAGTTAATGGGTAGCCATGATGAGCCGGAGGGGTGGGTTGGGGGTTCAATTTTGTTTTTCTTTGTATAAAAAGAAAAAAATCTGTGAATATTTACTGCTGTTGCTCATTTTGTATTTTTTGGGAAATGGTGGGGAGGACAGAACAGAAAAGGCGATTTAGATTGGCTTAGCAGTTCAACAGAAATGTTCATCAGAAATGTTTAATAAAAAAGAAACTTTTTGCAGAAATGTATAGCAGAAATGTTTAGCAGAACTGGTTTAGCAAAAATTGTTCAGTAGAAATGTTCAATAAAAATGAAACATAAAAAAAAGGATGTAGAGACTTTAAGTTGACGTTATGCTTTGCGTCCTTTATTTTGAATGAAGTGTGTCTACGTTTATGAGTATTATTAAATAAAGCATTGATCTGCGCCTACGCCCATATTGAGTCTGACTCCATCTACAACACGGTCCCGAACCGTCACAGAATCACGAGCCACACAAGGGAGTAGCAGATCATGAAGAAATTCAACCGCCTCACCAGAGAAGCCGTGGAAGCACAGCAAGGACGCCAAACTCGTGACTAACCAACCGGTATCCCCGCCCTGGATTCAGTGCAGTTTCCGCAGCGGTTTTGGGAAGAAATGCCGGACCGATACTCTGGTCGTTACGGCGGTCTGGAGTTCTTCATCCATGACTGTCAGAGCTATTTCTCCAGCCTAAGCAAACCAAAACCGTCGACAGTTTGTGCGGTTCATCACGTCTCGCTTTTGCGATCCGGCTCGCACAAGGGCACAGCGAGTCGTGGAAACGAGACCCGGAGTGCTGGAGAATGTCCAACAGTTCATGGACTTATTGTTTGAGGAATTTGGAGAACGTGGAATAAATTACAACCTGGATGAAGTGCTTGGAGATGTTATTTGGCCGACCGATGCTGGACCCCTTTACCACGAACATTATGCGCAAGTGAGACAACAAAGGGAGACAAACGCTAACACCTCTGCACAGCCGGCTGAGTCTCAATTCCCGGTCACATCTCCGTTCCCTGTCACGTCTCCAGTCCTCGTCACGTCTCTCTTCCTCATCACGTCTCCAGTCCCTGCCATATCTCCAGTGCATGTGAAGTCTCGGGTCACAGCCACGCCTCTACGTCCAGTCACTGCCACACCAGGAAAAAAGGATGCTGGAAAACAGAAGAGGGAGATGGCGGATAACATGAGCAAGATGCAGCTGGAATTGGAGGATTTGCGCAGCACGCTGTCTGAAGTCAAAGCACAACTACAGACAACACAAGTTTCGCTGCATGAGGAGACACTCCGGAAACGAGTTGCAGATTCCCTGCTGTGTCAGCTAGACAGAGAACAGGAACAGCTGAAGGAGCAACTAGAGGAGGAGAAGGAGAGACGAAGGAGCGCAGAGACACGGCTTCACTCCGTACAAGTGTTAATGGCAGAAAAGGATAAAAAGCTGGACCAGGTGCGTGAAATGGAGGCAGAGCTGGAGGATGAAAGAAGAATGAGCGCTCAAGCGGTGGCAGCAAAGGAAAGGCTGGAAATCGAACTGTCTGAGCATGAAGTACAACTCATCCTCAATAAAGAAGCTCAAGTCAAAACACATAGACAGCTAAAACAGGCCCAGACTCAGTTAGAGGACCAGTTGCGGGAGATGGTAGAGCTCTGAGTGGCGGAGGAAGTGACATTGAGCGGAGCAGAGGAGAAAGAATGCACGGTCAAGAGTCTGGCAGCCGAAAAGGAGCAGCTACGGAGAGAGCTGTCTACAGCTGATCGCAGTCTGAAGCAGGTACTGCAAGACAGGGATACGCTACATGAGGAAGTGACCAGTTGTCACTCCATGATAACCACTTTGAAAGAAGAGAAACTAAACTGTGAAGCCGATATGTCACAGCTGGAGGAGAAACTGAAGGAAAGGCTTGTCTATAGTGAACTGGTTAATGATCGAATGAAGGAGTCAAATGCACGGGTGGACATGCTGCGCACCGTGCTAGCCGGTGAGCGCCACAAGGCTCAGAAGAGTGAGACTGCACGACAGCAGCTGGAAAGACTGACTAAGAAGCTGACTGCCAAAGTACAAGAATTAGGGATCTCTGTCAGATTGAAGCCTCAAGTCCACAACATCCACATTCAGACCCAAGCTCAGTTCCACGATGCCCAAATACAGACCCAGTATCAGTTCTGAGACGTCCAAGTTGAGACGCAGCCTCCCGCTCTCGATGTGCACCTGGAATCTCCAAAGAGTGGAGAGCTGTCTGATTCCCTGTCTGAATCTCCAGAGTGGAGAGCCCTGTCTGAATCTCCAGAGTTGAGAGCCCCCAAGTGTCCCGCCTGTTCAGCCGAGGAAGCGGTCCCTGAGATTTTTTGACAGCGGAGCTCCAGCCTGAGGCCTACGGGGAGGCCTCTGCGGAGGACGCTACGCCTACCTGTGCTGCTGAGAATGTCCCTCCGTGTTCCAGAGGGCGGCGTTCCTCGTTCCAGAGCAGCCGAGGACGGCGTCTCGATTTTCGACCCCGGTGGAGAGTCTGACCTACAAAGTCACTGTTCGGCTAGGACAGCCTCTCTTCCCGGCTCGTGATTACATATATGTGTATAGATATTAGTGTCTATGTTGTAGTTAAGTATGGAAAGACTTTAAGTTGACGTTATGCTTTGCGTCCTTTATTTTGAATGAAAAGTGTGTCTACGTTTGTGAGTATTATTAAATACAGCATTTGATCTGCGCCTACGCCCGTATTGAGTCCGCCTCCATCTACAACACGGTCCCGTACCGTCACAATAATACATGACTGTAGATTCATTTTAAATAAGAAACAGTGCTTAATAATTTGTGGTGTGAGAGAAATAATTATTTTTGTCAAGAAAAGGAGCGTTTCAGCTTATTTGATTGTTCTCATTCTGATAGTGAACTGTTTTGAGCTAACTTTATTTAATATATTTCCCTGCATATATGATTTGTAACTGAACATTCATTTACTGTACATGAGTGGGAAGATATGATGTGCAGTTATTTAAACAGAATGAAATGCAGAACGTGAACTGATGTCTCTGATCTCATCATGAGCAGATTGGCTGGCAAAGCGAGAGATGTGGTTTAGGTGTCTCTGCGAAGCCGCCCTGAATTGAGTGCCAGCGAGCTTCCAAGTGCAGTGTTTGACATACTGAAACACAACTTCAGTGAGTTAGCTTACTCAAACATGCCTATGGCTGACTTCTGTAATACTGTCCCAAGAGCGGATGAAAGTCCCATGGATTACTAGATATGGCTTAACAAACCATAGATGTTTCTGAGGAGTGCATGCGCAGATGTAATAAGAGTGTTGAGGACCCTTCTGCTGAAGCTGTCATGATGTTTATTTCACATTGCCCAGACCCAAGTCTCGCTGTCTTTTCAATTTAAGCCAGCTGAGCAGTGAAGTGCTGCTGAGGTCCAGGAGTGGTTGGATAGTCATCAGAGGGCTCTTAAGAGAGGCTCTCCAAGAACACAAGAACACAGCACATGATGTCTTTGTCAGCTTGCAGCCAGTGCACTGTTATGGCATGTCCCAGCTCTGTGTCCAGTTCTCCTTAGCAGCCTGTTCCCATGCCAGCCAAGTTGCTGCCTCCTATAAATCAACTTAATCCTAATGCTGTTCCATTCTCTCCAGACACCAGTCTTCAGCATATGGTTGGTATGATGGATAGAGTCCTGTCATTGTGCACTGCCTCTTTAACTTAATCAAGTCCAGTTCATGCAGGCAAAATTTCAAAACCAACTTAGGTTATGCATCTACATCCCCACACTACGTACTCACATTGTAGACACCAGAGGCTATGTTGTCACTGTCTCAGTTCTGGCCACTTTAAGAGTGACTGCCCTAAATTAGCATGCCCTGTGACTCCCTCAGATTCTGCTCAGTTAAACTGAAGAGCTCATGTGATGGGAGGGGTAGCATAGGCAATTTTACTAAAACCATTGCAGAAGAGTCAGATGTGCAAAATATTATTGAGGGTAGCTGCAAGCAATTGCCAGAAGACAAAACTGTTATATGTGGTGTCTCAGAGTTGATGGGGCAAGTGAGTTGTTTTAAACAGTCAACCTAGTTGCCGTCCGACTGTTTGACTAAAATAAAACACAACGCAGACTTCAACCGGGTGCATGTGTGTATATTGGGTTACTTTATATTGTTGTCTAATAGATTTTAGAGGGTACAATATTTGAAATAGGGCTGAATTTGTTGACCATTTGATTAGTTTAAAATGGAGATTGTTGGGAAACTCTCGATTACCTATTCTCTCAGATGTATAGAAGTATGTTTAGGTTATAGTTTAATTTCTGTCTCATGGACTTTCTAGAACCTGTCTGTTGTGTACGTGCCAGTTGAACATGTCACCAAAGGAACTTTTTCTTTTCTGTGTTAGGCGAACCATAAGATCAGATCATAAATGTTCAACAACTGCTGTACATTCTTGTATTGCCTAAGATGTTTTTCACGTACGTGACCAGACAGTCCAACTGCCATATTATTTCCACACTGCAGTGCGCTTATGCACGGTTATTTGTACCTATATAAACCTCTGTGAAACTGCAATAAATGAGAGAAGTCTCTGAGCTACCCTGTGTGTAAGATCAGACTCTGTCTGGGCCCGTATGCGCTGTGAGGCTGATGGAAGAAACGTGAAGATAAAGCTGTTTGCTTTATCCTTACAGAGATTAAGTCAGTTCTCTCACACAGACCTGGCAACTCTACTCTTATTTTATCAGAAAAGGAAGCGATACTAATCTGTATCTGTCCAGTCCGAGATCGGATCTGTTTCATACCATTATTCCCTTTTCTTCAGACACACCTGTTCTCCACCTGGCTTTTACAGACTAAACCAGAAAGTGTGAGCTGCTGTAAGTGACTGTATGAGTTTATTTTTTCAGTAAAATGGCAGAAGCTAATATTTTAGGACTTCAGGATCAGTTCAGCTGTCCAATCTGTCAGGATCTACTCAAGGATCCAGTGGGTCTTCTCTGTGGACACACTTTCTGTATGGTGTGTATTAATGGCTGCTGGGATCAAGAGGATCAGAAGGAAGTCTATAGCTGTCCTCAGTGTAAAGAAACCTTCACTCCAAGACCTGTTGTGAGTAAAAACAGCATGTTGGCTGAAGTAGTGGAGACACTGAAGAAGACAGGACTCCAAGCTACACGTCCTGCTCACTGTTCAGCTGGACCTGAAGATGTGGAGTGTGATTTCTGCACTGGGAGAAAATCCAAAGCCACCAAGTCCTGTCTGGTGTGTCTGGCCTCTTTCTGTGAAACTCACCTCCAGCCTCACTATGAATCTCCTGCCTTTAAGAAGCACAAGCTGGTCGAAGCCTCCAGACGACTCCAGGAGCAGATCTGCTCTCAGCATGACAAACTGCTGGAGGTTTACTGTTGCAATGATCAGAAGTGTATATGCATGATGTGTTCCATGGATGAACATAAAGGACATGATACAGTATCAGTTGCAGCAGGACGAGCTGACAAACAGGTAACAATATCTTACAACTGTCTTTCACAACCACTCATGGACACAAACCTCTTTTATTTTTAAAAATTCAATAGTAAATAAATTTAGCTAGAGTAGAATTGCTTTAGTACAATGTCTGAAATTTCATTTTGCCATTTTCAGAATTTCCTCTCATATTATACCATTTACACACTGAGGGTGATTTATATGCTGTGTTTCTGTGCAGAAGCAGTTGTTAGAGATGCAGGGAAAATTCAAGCAGAGAATCCAGGACAGACAGAAGGAGCTTCAGAAGCTGAGGGATTCTGTGGAGACTCTCAAAGTGAGTTTGGAACTGCAAGAGCTGATTCAGGATCACTCAGATGCTCCTTTTTCATGTAGTCACTGTCTCAGTAGCTGTGGTTCCAGTAAAAGAGTTGAATAAATAACGTGTGTCTCCTAACAGCGCTCTGCACAAACAGCAGTGCATGAAACTGAGAAGTTATTTACTGATCTGATCAAATCCATTGAGAGAAGATGTTCTGAACTGACAGCACTGATCAGAGCTCAGGAGAAAGCTGCAGTGAGTGAAGCTGAAGAAGTTATGAAGCAACTGGAGCAGGAGATTGCAGAGCTGAAGAGGAGAGACTCTGAGATGGAGGAGCTTTCACACACAGAGGATCCCATTTATTTCCTCCAGGTAACAGCACTGAATTTTAATTCACAATATAGTAGCTCCTAATTTAACAATTTTTCACAATTCCTCATTTTAATAATTTTGGTGTGTAGTACAGTTTCAAAGATCATCCTGTGCCACACAACAGCTATGTAATCTAACTGCTATGTATATCCATTCATAGTTTTTATTTCCTTTTCTATATGTAGAGTTTTCAGTCTGTCTCGACCACTCCTGAAGCTGCAGTTGTACCTACCATCAGTCCTCATCTCACTTTTGAGGATGTAGTAAAGTCTGTGTCTAATCTGAGAGAGAAAGTAGAAGAATGCAGTAAAGAGGAGTTTGGGAAAATATTAGCTGGAGGTAAGCACCAGCTCTGAATATTATATTATTTTATTATTATATTAATATTATATTATATTAAATATAAATACATTTATCACAATCAGTTTTGGTAGGCATTTGTACAAGAAAATGTATACCAATATTCACCACCAACTTTTTAAATTAATATCAATGACCATATAATGGTATTATTTGTTATTGTTTGTGCCTGTGATGCTTGCAATAAATGTAACTGTAGCTTCTAATAACTCTGAAAATCATCAACATCTACAAACAAATACAATTAGCTGACAACAAAGAACCCACAACAGATTTCAATATGTAGTATTTTTTTTTTTCTTTCTTTCTAAAAAGTAAACCAACATTCAGAAACCAGGTGGGTAAAAATAAGTTCACCCTTCCTACTTCCACAATCTTTAAGAAAGTAATTAGTAGCCATGTGTTAATGAAATGAACAAGATTAGTTAATCATTTAGAAGTGTGACTACCTTTAAAAAAGAAGAAACTTTGGCACTTTGGTGTTCTGGAGCACTCAGATGTGTCTGCTAAGTGAATAAATGTAAATGTAACTGAATTATGTGTACTTAGTTTTCTTACCTTGTTTCTGAATGTTGGTTCACGTTAAAAAAATAAATATATATATATATATATATATATATATATGTGTATATATATGTATGTATGTATATATATATGTGTATGTATGTATATATATATATGTGTATGTATGTGAATGACTACGTATTAAAATCTGTTGTGTGTGGGGGTTTTTTTGTCACCTGATGTCATTCGTTTGTTTATAGAAGTTGGTGAGGACCACAGAATTATGTAGGCCCTGATAAATAAAAACATAGAATGGAAGGATGGTGTACTTTTTCCCATGACTGTGTTGATTATGAATAGAAAAGTCCTATTCATTTTTTAAAATTAACTGCTTTAGCAGGTTAATGTTGTATTAAAGCGAGACCTTGGCCAACAGTGAACATTTTCCACCAGAATCAAATCTAGTCAACCAGCCCATGCATATTTGGCCTACAATTTGCTTCATTATATCTGCACTTAAGTGACAAGCATAATGTAGCAAAGACATACTGTATGCTTATAGCTAACAGTTACACATCATGCAAATGGCATAACTGTATTGTTACACATTAATCTCAAAAAAACACATTTAGGCTTTTTGACACAGATACAAAGGAATAGATTTTACCACAATTCTTGTGCAGGTCTAAAACATTTGGAAGAGTATGGAAATTAATGGAACTCATTTCCAAACCTGGAAATTCAGAAACCAAAATGATGTGTTTAAGCTTCTAAATGGCCCTGCAACCTCAGTTTCTCCATGTTCATAAAGAGCAGCGTGTCCTACAGTGTCAGCACATATATGTTTACATATATGTTTAAGATATGAAACAACTCCGAGTGATTTGATGATTTGGTATGATTTAGACATCATACCACTGATGCAGTCTGTGTCATACCAAGCTGGTAGCTATAATCTTTTCTTTACTAGATGTATCTTGTAGCTCCTGCACAAAACATAAGAAGCAAACCTTAATCATAATCCTTGTCCCAGCTGATCTTGAAAATGGTTTATTTTAATGTAATAAAACCTCTCATTTCCTTATTTGAATAAAATTCCAGTAACTGTGTTTCCGTAGTAAGCTATGTTTGTATGTTTCCTGTTCCTGAACCCCAACGCAGAGAAGATTTTCTAAAATGTAAGTCACACTTGCACTCGCACACACACGCACACCATGCTAACAGTTTCTGTATCCTGAGTTCAGTGTCAATTTTTTAAATTATACAAATGCATGCTATATATATATATATATATATATATATATATATATATATATATAAATGTGGTAAATCTACTTTATCACTAAGAAAGCAAGACAAAAAATGTTTTTGTAATGTTTAAGTCTCGAATTTCCTTTTTTTTAAATGCAAATGCTTTTTCTTTCTATCAGATTCCTGTCAATTGAGACTGAATCCCAACACAGCTAGTAAGCACCTCTGTCTGTC
This sequence comes from Ameiurus melas, assembly GCA_012411365.1. Classification (NCBI taxonomy): domain Eukaryota; kingdom Metazoa; phylum Chordata; class Actinopteri; order Siluriformes; family Ictaluridae; genus Ameiurus; species Ameiurus melas. The sequence continues at coordinate 6,362,526 of CM022756.1, forward strand.
TGAGGAGAACACGGTGGTGACCTGCAGTTCAACACAACAGTCCTATCCTGATGATGCTGAGTGGTTTGACTATTGTCTCCAGGTGTTGTGTACAGAAAATGTATGTGGACGCTGTTACTGGGAGGTTGAGTGGAGTGGGAATGATGGGGTTTCTATAGCAGTCTCATATAAAGACATCAGCAGGAAGGGAATCAGTACTCAGTGTTTTTTTGGGTTCAATGATCAGTCCTGGACATTGTTTTGCTCTCCAATTAAATTCATGTTCTATCACAATAAAAGAGAAAATAATGTCACAGTAATACCCAGCTCCTCTAGAATAGGAGTGTATGTGGATCACAGGGCAGGGATTCTGTCCTTCTACAGCGTCTCTGACACGATGAAGCTCCTACACAGTGTTCACACCACATTCACTCAGCCTCTTTACCCCAGATTTATGGTTTGTAAAGGATCAAGGGTTAAATTATGTCATTTAAAATAGATCATTTTCAGAGCTTTCTGATACCAGTGGATTTTTGTGTGTCTGTTTCTGCATGAAGTTTGGTGGGGGTTACCTCAAAACAACAGTGTACTGCAATAGCAAAAGAAATATACAAAGACTTTGTTAATAAATAAAACAAAACTGATTTGATACAAGAACTGACATCTAATAAACTAATGTCTTCATAATAAAAAAATATATAGTTTTATAGTGAAAACAAATGACACTGCTACAGATCAAAATAAATAAAAACATAAAACCTTCTCGCCAGGCAACGCTTCTCCATTGTAGCAAAGTAAGAGCAGTAGAAATTAGTCTTTTTTTTAAAAACAACAAAAAAACAAACCTGTGTTTCAAAACATGAAATATTCTCACATTGCATTATATTACCTGTGGCAACATAGTAGTTGTAATTGATAAACTGATCATTTCTTGTAATTATGATGATGGTATGGATCGTGATCAGTCTGTAAACCTAAATATAAAAAATACATATTATTAAAATTTTTTTTTAAAGGGAAGGGGGGTTTTTCTTTTTTTAAAAACTGAATTATCAAATAGATTTCATTAGTTAAAATAATGCAAGCTAAAATAAATTTACTCCTCACTGCTCCTCCTACGTACTTACTCCTACTATATTATTAATCAATCTAGTTATATTACTTAAATTTGTGATATTCTGGTGCTTTATTACAGCCAGACAATTGTGTTCAGTGTAGTCACGAGGAAACGAGCTGTACACAGCAAACATAAAGTCTTTGTGTTGACCTAATAATATTACATTGATTTTATTCTCACACATCAGTATACTTTCTATGTATAAATCATATTTTGAAACATTGTGTAATGCAATATTTTGTGTCTTTTAACGTTAGTGTGTTGTTTGACCTTCAACACTCCACACTATGTTCATTATGTTTAGCATCATTAAGTCTATCAATGGTAAATGTTGGGAAACTCTCTATTCTCTATTCCCTTAGATGTGTATAAGTATGTTTAGGTTATAGTTTAATTTCTGTCTCATGAACTTTACAGAATCTGTCTGATCCCATATTATTTCAACATCAGTACGCCTATGCATGGCTATTTTGCCTATAAAAGCCTGTGTTATTCTATGAATAAATCGGACGTCTCTTTGAACTTCTCTGGTTGCCAGTGTGTTCATTTAGACCTCCGGCGCCGTATATACGCCGCTGTATACGCTCCATGATAACCCACATGCACTAGTTTTTCTTTAGAGTAAATTAAGCAGAGGCAAGAAATGCTGACGGAGGAAAAGTGGAGATAAATCTGTTATTTGCTTTATCCTTACAATTTGGTGTCAGAAGTGGGATTTCTCCAGACCAGGGTAAGTGATCATTTATTTTGTTCACTTCCCTGTTGTGGTGAATTTCAGAATTTTTTAAAATGGGAGTGATTGTCTAGGTTTTGGGGATAATCTGTACTCTGTGAGCTTCTCTGTAACGTCACGCCCACGACTGCCTTATAATAGAAATAGGTATTATTTTCCCTTTTGTGGTTTGTCAGGGAGTGTATTTTGTTTGTATTTTATTTGTTTGTTGTTTGTAAGTTCAGTGTTAAGTGTTTTTCCAGGCATGGGAGGGTCCTCCTCTTCCCCTGCTCTGTCAGAGGGGAATAATTTATCGTGATTGAGCTGAAGCCGTTTCTGGGGGTTTATGTTTATGTTTATATACCGTTCCGTGTCTTGATTGTTTGAATGGATGGTCAATGGCATGTTCTCCCCAGCTATAAATGATATCTCATCATGGCTCTTTTGAACCTCGCAATTCTAGCACAGATTAAACGGATGATTTATAAAGGCGAATGAGATCCAGATTGGCACAAACATTATAATGTTAAAACTAAATTATCTAAGGCGTTTATTGTTAATGAAGAAAAAAAAAAGACTGCGCGCACTTACACGGAAAACTAAACTTATGATTCTCCAGCACACTTCCGCACCTGTGCGAGTAGAGACACACCCACAGAGCCTCGCGCTTCAAAAGACACACCTACACCCAGGAAGAAAAAATTCTCTCTCCTCCTGTTGTTCTCGCTGCTGCCGCTAGGTGCTCTCGTGAGAACAATGAGAAATATATATATAAATAAATATAAATATATAAATAATGAGTATGATGACGTAAACATCAGACCTGACCCCCCTTCGAGTCCTTTTTCAAAGTCCACTCTTCCTCTACCGCCGTCTGAGATGTTAAAGCCAACTAATGTAACCATGGCATGGCAAGCGAAAAGTAAAGAAGAAAAATGTAATGACTCTCTATTGGGCTGATGAGAAAAACGTCAAAAAAAAAATTAAGAATGATTTGCTGTGGTATTTAGTTAATTGAACTCAGCTGCACTGGATTTAACTCCAGTAACTGCTTTAACTATGGGAAACTATTTCTCTGGTTCTAAATTGGTAGTTTCTACACCTCCGCTTTCTGAAACCGCAGTTAAACCACCTAAAATCATCTGTTCAGTGTGTTTCACTCTCTATTTTGTCATTCTGAGTCACCAGGTCCGAGGTTGAGTTGCCAGCCAGATTTACTTTGGGGTCTCAAGAAGAAAGAGGATATGTATTCTGTATTCCATATCAGACTAAGTTGAAACATTCTAATCCTGTTTATGTAAAACGTTATCCACTCTCTGAATCTAAAGTCTGTGGTATTGATTTTATTGTAAATTCGTTACTACAACAAGTCATATTAAAACCCTGTGTCAGTTCTTACAATACACCTGTTAATCCTGTTCCAAAAATACGATGGAACCTGGAGATTCACATAGGACTTGCGTAGGATTAAAGAAACTGTCATCTCTGTTTCACCTGATGTTCCCACTATTATAACTATCACCATGCATGGTTTAGCATGGTGGGCTTGTGTTCTGCTTTTTGTGTGTGTGTGTGTTCCGTGACAGAAGAGACACAGCCACTGCTTGCTTTCACGCATCGGGGGCAAGAAACAAGAAACATTTGTCTCTACACCCATGAGCACTCAGATGTGGCCTAAACATTAGACACCATAGCTGCTGGACTCCCTGCATGTCTGCGTGCAGTGGCTGTCAACACTCTTCTCGTCATGGATGCAGACCGATTGGTATTGTGTCATCCTTTGGTTTTACATACCACACATCAGGTAAAACAAATTCTTTCAAATATTGAAATGCAACACATCACTTCTCAAAGTAGAAGTGGTTATGAAACAATTCTTTGTTTTACTGCAAATTTAACCATAAAATGCTCAACCGCACAAGACACAATCCGTGTGCTCTTTATCGGCTTCTAAATTCACAGGATGATACTGAGCCTGTAAAAAAATTATCATGATTGTTTAACAGAAATCGTAACTTCGTGTTGTATAAGAAGTGATTTATCTGATATTTGCTCTCACCTGTGCCTGCATTTTACGTACAGGACAGAAAGTGACAATTTTTACTGATTCTAGTTATGCTTTTGGTGTAGCACATGAATTTTGACGGATTTGGCAACAACGTGGTTTCAGGTCTGCAGGTGGGGAACTCATTTCACATGGTTCACTTCCTCATTCCCTCGCCGTTGTCAAAACCATCTTGTAGATAACACTGTAGAAATTATGGGAAATGCTTTAACTGACCTTCATGCTAAAATAGTTGCTAAATCATAAAACTCTCACGCTTTTTTTAGTGTCTGCTGTACATTTTTACACTAGCGCTCTTTTACCCGGGGTAGATCTTTCATTGATGCAATCACATGCATCCCCAGAAGCCTGAGTTCTGGCAGGCTCAAGGAGCAGTCCCAGACTCTGATGGCATCTGGTTTGATCAAGTAGGCCATCTAATGCGTTTCAAAAGCCAGCGACCCATTTTTAATCCACGAGTTTCATAGTGTGTCGCAATGTGGTTTCACTGGCGCAATGTCTGACGTGTCATCTAAATTTTGTATTAAAGATTCGAGACGTTAGATTAAACTACATCTTTCTCGCTGTTTTAATCTGTCTGTAAAACAATGTGCAAGGTTCGCCCGTGTGTCATGACACCCCCACAGGTGCCCTTTGAAAGTCTGTAAGTTGACTTCACACGTATGCCTTGAGTAGGTTTGTATAAAATGCTTTTGATTATTTTTGATCGTTTCTCTAAATGGGTCGAAGTGTTTCCATGTGCTACTGTGAATGCAAAAATGGTTGTACGCGTTTCAGCAAAAGAAATTCTCCCACGTTCCGGTGTGCCTTTGCAAACTGACTTGGACAAAGGTACTGCGTTCACTTCACAAGTCACACAACATCTATGCGACTATTTGGCTATAGACTGGAAATTTCATATTCCCTACCACCCATAGTCATCTGGGGTGGTGGAGAGAATGAACCACACCTTAAAAGATCATTTGAGTAAAGCTATGCAACAGATGGGAGCACTGCCTGGCCTGATATTTTACCTCCAGTTCTGACTGAGATCAGAATGACGCTATCTAAAACTACAGGTTTATCACCTTTAGAGATTGTATTTGGCCGACCTTTTTCCTACTTCCTGGAAAATGTCTACTAACCTTTCTACTTCCGCAGGTAGCAGAGTTGACATTCATCTGGATGATTGTCTAAATTACTCGATGTCTTACAAGAAAACTTGCATGTGTTATGGCTAAACTTTTTGTCTCCTTCTCCCAAAAATCCAACTTATTCCTTTCGTTCCAGGTGACTAGGAGTGCCCAATTGGAGCAAGCAGTTTAGTGAACCCAAGTACACTGGTCCTTATGAAGTTGTGGCAGTAACAAGAACTGCTGTCATGACCTCAGAAGGCCCCACCTGGTGGCATGCCAGTTGGTTAAAATCTGTGAACAAATAATTGCATGATTCTGTTCTATTATAGGCTGTTCCCGTGGAATCACTCCAGTAACTCCAACCTGACTATAGTGAGACCTTTCTGGTGAATGAGTCCATTAGAACTCTCGTCTGACTTGCTGATCTGACGGTGACTCTACTGCTCCAGTTCCTGTTACACCTTTACACATACACATATAGTTCCTTTTGTATTAGCTCCTACCTATCACAGATCCACTACAATATTGTCTTTTTATATTGTCCTGTGTTTCACTAGGACAAAAGAGAGCAATGTTGGGGAAACTCTCTATTCCCTTAGATATGTATAAGTATGTTTAGGTTATAGTTTAATTTCTGTCTCATGAGCTTTACAGAATCTGTCTGACGTGTACGTGCCAGTTTAACATGTCACCATAGGAACTTCCTTTTTCTGTTATAGTCGATCCATACCATCAGATCATATATGTTCAAGAAAACTGTACATTCTTGTATTGCCTAAGATGTTTTTCATGTATGTGGCCCGTCAGTTGAACTGCCATATTATTTCAACATCAGTACGCCTATGCACGGCTATTTGTACCTATAAAAGCCTCTGTGAATCTGCAATGAATCGGACGTCTCTTTGAACTGCTCTGGTTGCCAGTGTGTTCATGTAGACTCCCCGGCGCCATATACGTTCTGTGATAACCCACATGAGCTAGTTTTTCTTTAGAGTAAATGAAGCAGAGGCAAGAAAGGCTGACGGAGAAAAAAATCTGATAAATCTGTTATTTGCTTTATGCTTACAGTAAATTAACATAACTCACAGTACAGGATGTACCAGACACATAATCCTATAAAGCAGCGGTCCCCAACCCCCGGTCCGCGGAACAGTACCGGTCCGTGGGTCATTTGGTACCGGGCTGCACAGAAAGAATAAATAACTTACTTAATTATTTCCGTTTTATTTACTGTCTGGGTCTGAAAAATGACCGGATTCTCTCCGTTACATCCTTCTACGACTCACTCTTGACGCATGTCAAGACGCTTGTCTCGGTCACGTGATACGTTGAAACCTTGCCATAGAGACCAGAGAGCGTTAGGGGGGAGAGAGGATGTTACGAGGACGCTGCTAATAAAGTTGCGATTTCACATTGAATTCACGTTTATTATTTTATTTTTAAAATACCCCAGTTTTTATGCCGGTCCTATCATTTTATTTTGTTGTATTTATCCGCCACACCTTAAAGGCCAGTCCGTGAAAATATTGTCTGATATTAAACCGGTCCGTGGTGGGAAAAAAGGTTGGGGACCACTGCTATAAAGTATGTCTGTTTTGAACAGCTGAAAGCTGCTGTTGAACTGTGAGCAATAAACTTGACCATGAACACAAACTTGATGCCTTATCACTGACTCATATAGGTGCTGAGGATTTGGTCTTGAATGTATTACTTTTTGGTTGTAATGACTGCAGAGAGTCTTCCCTGGGGCATGTTTTATTAATAAATGTTATTTAAATTGCAGAAATCCTACGTAATAATATTTCGGTTTGAGAACTAGATTATTGCATTTGTTATTATATGTATGTTAGTGTCCAGCAGAGGGCAGCACATTATACCACAACACCACATCTCTCATCATGTTAAAGCCTCCTACACTGTATGAGCGTTGACTGTTGGGAATAAAATGTAGTGAATTAACGGGTGAAATGATTTATCTAGGAATTGTGACAAAACGCACATTCAATACAAATTGTAGACTAATGTCATTATATAAATATGATTGTTTTGAGTCAGTGATTAGATGGATACATAATTCAAATAGGGAAAGAAAGGCACTGGATAATAAACACAAGAAACATTGTACTGAGCTATTATTATTATTATTATTATTATTATTATTATTATTATTATTATTATTATTAATAATAACAATAATAATAATAATAATAATAATATTATTCTTCTTCTTCTTCTTCTTCTTATTATTATTATTATTATTATTATTATTATCAATAATATACATACAGTGTGAAGCCTTTCAACCAGTGGGATCATAATCAGGTGTGAGTGAGCGCCCTGTTTTATTTAAAGAACAGGGATCTATCAAAGTCTGATCTTTTTTTTTTTTTTTTTTGGTAATGTATTATGGCATGAGCAAAAGACTTCTGAAAACCTAAGGAAAAATAGTTGTTGATGCTCACCAGGTTAGAAAATGTTACATCCCGGTCCCCAGCCCAAAGCAGCACCTCAGCTTGTATTTTATTACACAATTGAGGGATTAGTGAGCTAATAAAGAGCAATGTCTGTATATTCCACATCTGCGTAGTAACACAGTAGTGCTAACGCTGTTCAAACTACATTATCTACATTATAAACAAGACTCCTATTTGCAGAATAATGATTCTCAATGTTATGTCTGTATTTTTTTATTATTCCTTTTACAAGAATCAGGAACACCTAGTACTATATATTTATTATTTATCTATATATTTAACTATATATTTATTATTTATCGATGAGACAGGTTTTGATTATTTACCAAAAAAAAAAAAATACAAATCAAGCATTTTCCAGCTGGATAAAATATTATGCTCCAATATACCCTAAAGGGATCCAGTCCAGGGTGTGCCGCGCCTTGTGCCTGATGTTCCCCGGGATAGGCTGCAGGTTCCCCGTGACCCTGAAAAGGAGTAAGCGGTAGAAGATGGATGGATGGATGGATGGATGGATAGAAATCCTATAGGCAATCCTGATGTGAGTTTAATTTGACAGAAACGCCTATGATGTAAATTATGGAGAGATTTGGCTGCTGTGTCGTCCACATGTTGTAATTACAAGTCCTAGATCCCAATCTTGTTAAAATCGAATGAGTAATACCCAGGTGTTCTGTACTTTTACTGTCTCTGTATTCTTTGACAGTGGGGCAGGTTCTCAAGCGAGGGCGAAAATGCACCCTCTCACTATTATGCAGGAATTGGTAAATCAGCGGAATGTTGTGCATCAGTGACAGAAATTAACCTTTACATTAAGGGGCGACATTTACCCACTTAAAATTATTTCCAGGTTTTTTATGTTTTTTTTTTTTTAACCTTTAAAGGGTAAGGCTGTAAAAAAAAATCTAACCTTATTAAAAGTATTTGTCACCTTCCATGTCATTAAATTCTTAAATTTAATCAATAAATCTGTCTAGAATAATAAGACACTCTAGGGCTGTTATTAATCAAATGAAATCAATATCAACAAAATCAATCTTTGCATGGCAGAGGTACGGCACAGGATTTGCATCTGAAGTGACGGTTAGATGAATTTAGCCAATCTGTTTAATGTAGCTCAGAGGTGGCATGCATCCATTTACACTGCAATTATAATTGCATAAATAATGGTATGAGATGAATGCTTTAAATATAAAATGTTAGAAAGCTTTAAATATAAAATTTTGAATATAGAAATATAAAATGTTGGAAAAATGAAATTATATTTAATTTATATTATTTATTATATAACTGTTCTGCATTGTTTGGTACTATTTACTTTGGCAAAACAGAACAAAAACAGTTCAAATTGACAATATTGTGTCCAAAAATAGTCACTTAATATTAACTTATTATTTATTGAGCTGTTCACATTTGCAGTCGTACTGATATTCAGGAAAACAGCACTCTTGCTCGTGTGATAGGCTACTGCTTAGCTATATAATGTTATAAATATAAAAAACAAAAACTCATACAGGGCAGTTTACATCTTGTATTTGGGGGGAATTTAAAAAAATTACGCCATTTTTACTATTTTACGCCAACGCCAGACTATAGCTTGCTTGTTGTTAGGCTTAATGGAGGGCTGTATGGAGATGTTTTAAAAGTGGTTTAATTTCACAGCAGTGACAAACATTGCTGAAGCTTAGGGCAAACACTATCATTACCTGGCTATCACCAGTAAAGTCAGGGAGACATCAATGATGTTCCTCAGGTCAAAGGGGTACAGCAGGGGCTCTGGCACATGCTTAATTGAGAATTGATGCCATGGGACAAATGTAAATAAAAACCTAAAATATAAAATAAAACAAAGTCTTGCAAAAAAGGGCACTTATCTAGTCATAGGCCAAAAGGGCAGGTGCTTGAGCACCACCTTAGGTCTATCTGTGCACATCCTTGTTCTTTGACCTTTACAGCTTGAATCTGCTCATTAGGTTCATCAAGTCTGTTAATCTAATATAAATGTGTTATGTAATGTAATGGCATTGAAGTTGCTGCTGAAATGTTTTAATTTACTATAACTAATAAACTTTATTATAATTGCAGAATTTATGTCTTATCATTGACTTATTTAAAAACAAAAGCCATCTTGAAATGCTTTGTTTTTTTTCATTGTTATGACTAATTTGACATCCATAAGACATATAATCAGGACCCTCACATTATTAAACCTAAGACTTTTGTGGTTACATTAGCATTGTTCACCAGCTTCTGCTTTGAAAATGATTCTGAAGTGCACTTGCAACAGCCAGTACTTTCACCTTTACACTTCTGACTGTGAGGTCTGTAGCTCTGTGGAGGGAGTAGGACATAGTCTTCATCACTTCAGAATGGACGCTCAACCTCTGTACCCCTGACAATGGACAGAATGTGTTTGCATTTTTGTTTTTTAGTTCTGAAGCATAAAACATTGAAAGCTGCTGTCCATCAGTACTGACTAAGAACAATCAATCCAACAAGTTCCTCAAAAAATTTATTTTAAAAACCCAAGTAACACTTTAATGAGTCATGGAGGCCAAAGCAGGAGAGTACGAGTGATGTTTATTTATTTATTTGGATTATTTTTAGTACTGTCACACACTGTCATGATATTATGCACTGAACTGCTGCCACATGATTGGCTGATTGGATACCTGTATGAATGAACAGGTGTTCCTAATAAAGTGGACAGAGAGTGTATTTTGAAAGTAAGTTTAATAAACACTACTTATGGGATTGGCGTCATTTCAAGTAATGTATTGTACGGTTTGCATGTAAAATATTAAAATCGTATCATTATACTTTGCTATCTGAAGAACATTATCTGTATCTGTTATTAACCGCTCTCGCTTTCCTTCACCCTTTACCGCTACTCTTTGGGTTGCCAGATCTGTGATTATCCCAAAGCTTTGGGCAGCTGGGGTGAGGTTGATGTAATTTTTTTGTCTGTGTTTTGAAAGCCAGGTAATTTTATACATATTGTTGTCTAATACAGAATTTTAAAGAGTAAAATATTTGAAATAGTGTTGAATTAGTCGACTATTTGTTTAGTTTAAAATGGAGATTAAGTCGGTTAACTCACACAGACCTGGCAACTCTACTCTTGTTTTATCGGAAACGAAAGTTAAACTAATCTGTATCTGTTCAGTCTGAGGGCGGATCTGTTTCATATCGTTTCCCCTTTTCTTAAGACACACGTGTTCTCCACACGGCTTTTACAGACAGAAAGTGTGAGCTTCTGTAAGTGACTGTATGTGAGATTATTTTTCAGTAAAATGGCAGAAGCGAATATTTTAGGACTTCAGGATCAGTTCAGCTGTCCAATCTGTCTGGATCTACTCAAGGATCCAGTGACTATTTCATGTGGACACACTTTCTGTATGGTGTGTATTAATGGCTGCTGGGATCAGGAGGATCAGAAGGGAGTCTATAGCTGTCCTCAGTGTAGACAAACCTTCACTCCAAGACCTGTTGTGAGTAAAAACACTGTTCTGGCTGAAGTAGTGGAGACACTGAAGAAGACGGGACTTCAAGCTACACGTCCTGCTCACTGTTCAGCTGGTCCTGAAGATGTGGAGTGTGATTTCTGCCCTGGGAGAAAATCCAAAGCCACCAAGTCCTGTCTGGTGTGTCTGGCCTCTTTCTGTGAAACTCACCTCCAGCCTCACTATGAATCTCCTGTCTTTAAGAAGCACCAGCTGGTCGAAGCCTCCAGACGACTCCAGGAGCAGATCTGCTGTCAGCATGACAAACTGCTGGAGATTTACTGTCGCACTGATCAGCAGTGTATCTGCGCTTTTTGTATGTTACATAAACATAAAGGACATGATACAGTATCAGCTGCAGCAGGACGAGCTGACAAACAGGTAACAATATCTTACAGCTGTCTTTCACAACCACTCAAGGACACAAACCTTTTTTTATTTTTTAAAATTCATTAGTAAATAAATTTAGCTAGAGTAGAATTGCTTTAGTCTGTGAAATTTCACTGAGCCATTTTCAGAATTTCCTCTCATATTATACCTTTTACACACTGAGGGTGATTTATATGCTGTGTTTCTGTGTAGAAGCAGTTGTTAGTGATGCAGGGAAAATTCAAGCAGAGAATGCAGGACAGACAGAAGGAGCTTCAGAAGTTGAGGAATTCTGTGGAGACTCACAAAGTGAGTTTGGAACTGCAAGAGCTGATTCAGGATCACTCAGATGCTCCTTTTTCATTTAGTCACTGTCTCAGTAGCTGTGGTTCCAGTAAAAGAGTTAAATAAATAACATGTGTGTGTGTGTCTCCTAACAGTGCTCTGCACAAACAGCAGTGCATGAAACTGAGAAGTTATTTACTGATCTGATCAAATCCATTAAGAGAAGATGTTCTGAACTGACAGCGCTGATCAGAGCTCAGGAGAAAGCTGCAGTGAGTGAAGCTGAAGAAGTTATGAAGCAACTGGAGCAGGAGATTGCAGAGCTGAAGAGGAGAGACTCTGAGATGGAGGAGCTTTCACACACAGAGGATCCCATTTATTTCCTCCAGGTAACAGCACTGAATGTATATTCACAATATAGTAGCTCCTAATTTAACAATTTTTCACAATTCCTCATTTTAATAAGTTTGGTGTGTAGTACAGTTTCAAAGATCATCCTGTGCCACACAACAGCTATGTAATCTAACTGCTATGTATATATCCATTCATAGTTTTTATTTCCTTTTCTATATGTAGAGTTTTCAGTCTGTCTCGACCACTCCTGAAGCTGCAGTTGTACCTACCATCAGTCCTCATCTCACTTTTGAGGATGTAGTAAAGTCTGTGTCTAATCTGAGAGAGAAAGTAGAAGAATGCAGTAAAGAGGAGTTTGGGAAAATATTAGCTGGAGGTAAGCACCAGCTCTGAATATTATATTATATTATTATATTATTATTATATTATTTTATATACAAATTCATTTCTCACAGTCAATTTGGTAGGCATTTGTACAAGAAAACGTACACCAATATTCACCACCAAGTTATTGGAATGGCCAAGTCAAAGGTCCTTCCAGGTGCTGTGGTGGAATATTGAGAGAGCTGTTCATGAATAAATGTCCTCAAACATCTATAAGCTGAAGCAATGATGTAAAGAAGAGTGGGCCAGCATTTCTCTAAATCACTGGGATTGATAAAAAGTTATTTATTTTTTTGCTAAAGGTGGTTGTACATGTAACTGAATTATAGGGTGTACTTTGTTTTCTCACCTGGTTTCTGAATGTTGGTTCACTTTCTTTTTCTTTTTTTTAATGACTACATATTGAAATCTGCTGTGTGTTTTTGTTGTTGTTGTGACCGGATGTCTTTTTTTTTTTTTGTAGAAGTTGGTGAGGACCACAGAATTGTTATGTAGGCCCTGATAATTAAACCCATAGAATTGAAGGAGGGTGTACTTTTTCCCATGACTGTATTGATTATGAATAGTAAAGTCCTATTCATTTTTTAATTTAACTGCTTTAGCAGGTTAATGTTATATTAAAGCGAGACCTTGGCCAACAGTGAACATTTTCCACCGGAATCAAATCTAGTCAAACAGCCCATGCATATTTTCCTACAGTTTGCTTCATTATATCTGCACTTAAGTGACAAGCATAATATAGCTAAGACACACTGTATGCTTATAGCTAACAGTTCATCATACAAATGGTATAAGTATATTGTTAGGCATTAACCCCAAAAGACATATTTTGGCTTTTTGACACAAATACAAAGGAATAGATTTTTTTCACAATTCTTGTGCAGGTCTAAAACATTTGGAAGAGTATGGAATTTAATGGCACTTATGTCTAAACCTGGAAATTCAGAAACCAAACTGATGTGTTTAAGCTTCTAAATGGCCCTGCAACCTTAGTTTCTCCATGTTCATAAATAGCAGCGTGTCCTACAGTGTCAGCACATATATGTTTAAGATATGAAACAGCTCCGAGTGATTTGATGATTTAGACATCATAACATTGATATAGTCTGTGTCATACCAAGCTGGTAACAATAATCTTTTCATTACTAGATATATGTTTTAGCTCCTGCACTAAACATAAGAAGCAAACCTAAATCCCTTAAGGCCTCATTGATTTGAATAAAGTTCCTGTAACTCTGTTTCCATAGTGAGCTATGTCTGTATGTTTCCTGTTCCTGAACCCCGAAGGAGAGAAGATTTTCTAAAATGTAAGTCGCACACCTGTAAGGCGCGCACACACGTTTCTATCTCCTGAGTTCAGTGTCAGTGTAATGTTCCGTGATCTAATGGAGTTGAGTATGGATGCAAATGCAGATAAAGACGTTTAAGAGGGCAAGTAGACAAATCCAAATAATGATACAGAGACGTGGTCAAAACTGGCAAAGGGTCAGGCAACTGGCAAACGGGCATAAAATGAGAGGTAAACGAGAAACAAGGTCAATCACAGGAAACATGAACCATTAACTGAGAAACGAGAGCTCGGCCATGAGTTAAACTCAATACTGTGCAAATTGCACAGAGACATGAGGGGTTTAAATGAATTACGTAATCATGGGTAAACACAGACAGCTGAAACCAATATTGACACACCTTTGGACAACAGAACATAATCAAAACAACCGCACATGTCCACAGTAAACAAAGTCACAGTCATAAACAACCAGAAAGCGTGCATTCGCTGAGCGCTTGCGCACCTGGCGCATGCACGCACATGCAGTCCGGCTTTCGGAGCACGCTGCAAAAATATATAGGAAAATATATACTGCTCAAAAAAATAAAGGGAACACTTAAATAGCACAATGTAACTCCAAGTGTTCCCTTTATTTTTTTGAGCAGTATATATATATATATAATCTTTAAGTGGTTAAGCTACTTTAGCACTAAGTTATCAACACAAAACTGATAGACTGGTTGATTCTGTAATGTTTAAGTCTGGAATGCAATTTTTTATCACTAAGAAAGCAAGACAAAAAATGTTTTTGTAATGTTTAAGTCTCGAATTTCCTTTTTTTTAAATGCAAATGCTTTTTCTTTCCATAAGATTCCTGTCAATTGAGACTGAATCCCAACACAGCTAATAAGCTCCTCTGTCTGTCTGAGGAGAACACGTTGGTGACCTGCAGTTCAACACAACAGTCCTATCCTGATCATGCTGAGAGGTTTGACTCTTATCTCCAGGTGTTGTGTACAGAGAGTGTATGTGGACGCTGTTATTGGGAGGTTGAGTGGAATGTGGATTCTATAGCAGTGTTATATAAAGACATCAGAATGAAGGAAAATAGTTATGAGCGGAGTGGGAATGATGGCGTTTCTATAGCAGTGTCATATAAAGACATCAGCAGGAAGGGAAACAGTAATCAGTGTGTGTTTGGATTCAATGATCAGTCCTGGAGATTGTTTTGCTCTCCAAATAAATTCATATTCCATCACAATAACAGCCAAACTAATTTCTCAGTAATACCCAGCTCCTCTAGAATAGGAGTGTATGTGGATCACAGGGCAGGGATTCTGTGCTTCTACGGCATCTCTGACACGATGAAGCTCCTCCACAGAGTTCACACCACATTCACTCAGCCTCTTTACCCCGGGTTTATGGTTTGTAAAGGATCAAGGGTTAAAATATGTCATTTAAAATAGATCATTTTCAGAGCTTTGTGATACCAGTGGATTTTTGTGTGTCTGTTTCTGCATGAAGTTTGATGGGGGTTACCTCAAAACAACAGTGTACTGCAATAGCAAAAGAAATATACAAAGACTTTGTTAATAAATTAAACAAAACTGATTTGAGACAAGAACTGACATCTAATAAACTAACGTCTTCATAAATTTTTCTTTAAAAATTCAGTTTTATAGTGAAAACAAATGACACTGCTACAGATCAAAATAAATAAATTAATTAAAAGTAACCCCTTCTCATCAGGCAACACTCCTCCATTATAGAATATTAAGAACAGTAGAAATTAGCCTTTAAAAAAAAACACAACAGTTTATAAAAACATGAAAGATTCTCACACTGCATTATATTACCTGTGGCAACATAGTAGTGGTAACTAATAAATTGATCATTTATTGTAATTATGATGATAATATGGATCGTGATCAGTCTGTAAACCTAAATATACAAACTGCATAATGGTACAATGTTGGTTTAAGGTAGCATGGGTTTCTATTTCTAATAACTGGATTATCAAATAGATTTCATTAGTTAAAATAATGCAAGCTAAAATAAATTTACTCCTCACGGCTCCTCCTACGTACTTACTCCTACTATATTATTATTAATCAATCTTGTTATATTACTTAAATTTGTGATATTCTGGTGCTTTATTACAGCCAGACAATTGTGTTCAGAGGAGTCATGAGGAAACGAGCTGTACACAGCAAACATAAAGTATTTGTGTTGCTCCTAATAATATTACATTGATTTTATTCTCACACATCAGTATACTTTCTATGTATAAATCATATTTTGAAACATTGTGTAATGCAATATTTTTGTGTCTTTTAACGTTAGTGTGTTGTTTGACCTTCAACACTCCACACTATGTTCATTATGTTTAGCATCATTAAGTCTATCAATGGTAAATGTTGGGAAACTCTCTATTCTCTATTCCCTTAGATATGTATAAGTATGTTTAGGTTATAGTTTAATTTCTGTCTCATGAACTTTACAGAATCTGTCTGATCCCATATTATTTCAACATCAGTACGCCTGTGCATGGCTATTTTGCCTATAAAAGCCTGAGTTATTCTATGAATAAATCGGACGTCTCATTGAACTTCTCTGGTTGCCAGTGTGTTCATTTAGACTCCCCGGCGCTGTAAACCCTCCGTGATAACCCACATGAGCTAGTTTTTCTTTAGAGTAAATTAAGCAGAAGCAAGAAATGCTGACGGAAGAAAAGTGGAGAAAAATCTGTATTTGCTTTATCCTTACAATTTGGTGTCAGAAGTGGGATTTCTCCAGACCAGGGTAAGTGATCATTTATTTTGTTCACTTCCCTGTTGTGGTGAATTTCAGAACTTTTTAAAATGGGAGTGATTGTCTAGGTTTTGGGGATAATCTGTACTCTGTGAGCTCCTCTGTAACGTCACGCCCACGACTGCCTTATCATAGAAATAGGTAATATTTTCCCATTTGCGGTTTTGTGGTTTGTCAGGGAGTGTATTTTGTTTGTATTTTATTTGTTTGTTGTTTGTAAGTTCAGTGGTAAGTGTTTTTCCAGGCATGGGAGGGTCCTCCTTTCCCCTGCTCTGTCAGAGGGGAATAATTCATCGTGATTGGGCTGAAGCCATTTCTGGGGGTTTATGTTTATGTTTATAGACTGTTTCGTATCTTGATTGTTTGAATGGATGGTCAATGGCATGTTCTCCCCAGCTATAAATGATATCTCTTCATGGTTCTTTTGAACCTCGCAGTTCTAGCACAGATTAAACGGATGATTTATAAAGGCGAATGAGATCCAGATTGGCACAAACATTATAAGGTTAAAACTAAATTATCTAAGGCGTTTATTGTAAATGGGAAAAAAAACACTGCGCGCACTTACACGGAAAACTAAACTTATGATTCTCCAGCACACTTCCGCACCTGTGCGAGTAGAGACACACCCACAGAGCCCCACAGAGTCCTTTTTCAAAGTCCACTCTTCCTCTACCACCGTCTGAGATGTTAAAGCCAACTAATGTAACCATGGCATGGCAAGCGAAAGGTAAAGAAGAAAAATGTAATGACTCTCTATTGGGTTGATGAGGAAAATGTCAAAAAAAATAAAATAAAATAAGAATGATTTGTGGTATTTAGTTAATTGAACTCAGCTGCACTGGATTTAACTCAAGTAACTGCTTTAACTATGGGAAACTATTTCTCTGGTTCTAAAATGGTAGTTTCTACACCTCTGCTTTCTGAAACCGCAGCTAAACCACCCAAAATCATCTGTTCAGTGTGTTTCACTCTCTATTTTCTCATTCTGAGTCACCAGGTCCGAGGTTGAGTTGCCAGCCAGATTTACTTTGGGGTCTCAAGAAGAAAGAGGATATGTATTCTGTATCAGACTAAGTTGAAACATTCTAATCCTATTTATGTAAAACGATATCCACTCTCTGAATCTAAAGTCTTTGGTATTGATGTTATTGTAAATTCGTTACTACGACAAGTCATATTAAAACCCTGTGTCTGTTCTTACAATACACCTGTTAATCCTGTTCCAAAAAAAACGATGGAACCTGGAGATTCACATAGGACTTGCGTAGGATTAAAGAAACGGTCATCTCTGTTTCACCTGATGTTCCCAATATTATAACTCTAATTATCACCATGCATGGTTTAGCATGAAGAGACAGACACAGCCGCTGCTTGCTTTCACGCATCGGGGGCGACAGCTGACATGGACTCGTCTTCCACAAAGCTACATCGACTCACCAGCTGTGTTCGCACGAGTGGTCAGAGACTCATTACAAGACCTAAAGGTAGCTGATGACTCCTGTGTTCTGCAGTAAGCAGACGATCTACTCATCATGTTGGAAACAGAAGAGGGCTGATGAACTGTAACCTGTCGTCTCTTACAGCACTTGGCTGTGAAGGGTTTCAAGGTGTCCAGAACCAAACTACAGCTCTGTAAAACTGAAGTCAGGTATCTAGGCTTCCTTCTTTCCAAAGGACAACGATGGCTCTCTCATCATATAACTGTGGTCAAAACATCTCAGCTACCTGCAACCAAACAAGCAGTTCTAGCTCCTGATTGCTCTTATGCTAAGCAGCTGAAGGCCGTGGTGGAACATTCAGATCCTCTGTTGTCACCTGTCACACACACCCAAGACTGTGCCGGCCTTTGAACATCTCAAAACGGCATCTTTTCAGCACCCGCATTGGGGCTGCCCGATTACAAGAAACATTTGTCTCTACACCCATGAGCACTCAGATGTGGAATAAACATTAGACACCATAGCTGCTGGACTCCCTGCATGTCTGCGCGCAGTGGCTGTCAACACTCTTCTCGTCATGGATGCAGACCGATTGGTATTGTCATCCTTTGGTTTTACATACCACACATCGGGTAAAACAAATTCTTTCAAATATTGAAATGCAACACATCACTTCTCAAAGTAGAAGTGGTTATGAAACAATTCTTTGTTTTACTGCAAATTTAACCATAAAATGCTCAACCGCACAAGACACAATCCGTGTGCTCTTTATCGGCTTCTAAATTCACAGGATGATACTGAGCCTGTAAAAAAAATTATCATGATTGTTTAACAGAAATCGTAACTTCGTGTTGTATAAGAAGTGATTTATCTGATATTTGCTCTCACCTGTGCCTGCATTTTATGTACAGGACAGAAAGTGACAATTTTTACTGATTCTAGTTATGCTTTTGGTGTAGCACATGATTTTTGACAGATTTGGCAACAACGTGGTTTCAGGTCTGCAGGTGGGGAACTCATTTCACATGGTTCACTTCCTCAATCCCTCGCCGTTGTCAAAACCATCTTGTAGATAACACTGTAGAAATTATGGGAAATGCTTTAGCTGACCTTCATGCTAAATTAGTTGCTAAATCATAAAACTCTTGCTCTTTTTTTAGTGTCTGCTGTACATTTTTACACTAGCGCTCTTTTACCCGGGGTAGATCTTTCATTGATGCAATCACATGCATCCCCAGAAGCCTGAGTTCTGGCAGGCTCAATGAGCAGTCCCAGACTCTGATGGTATCTGGTTTGATCAAGTAGGTCATCTAATGCGTTTCAAAAGCCAGCAATCCATTTTTAATCCGCGAGTTTCATAGTGTCTCGCAATGTGGTTTCACTGGCGTAATGTCTGACGTGTCATCTAAATTTTGTATTAAAGATTCGAAACGTTAGATTAAACTACATCTCTCTCGCTGTTTTAATCTGTCTGTAAAACAATGTGCAAGGTTCGCCCGTGTGTCATGATGCTCTCCCGCCCCCACAGGTGCCCTTTGAAAGTCTACAAATTGACTTCACATGTATGCCTTGAGTAGGTTTGTATAAAATGCTTTTGATTATTGTTGATCGTTTCTCTAAATGGGTCGAAGTGTTTCCATGTGCTACTGAGAATGCAAAAATGGTTGTACACGTTTCAGCAAAAGAAATTCTCCCACGTTCCGGTGTGCCTTTGCAAACTGACTTGGAAAAAGGTACTGCGTTCACTTCACAAGTCACACAACATCTATGCAACTATTTGGCTATAGACTGGAAATTTCATATTCCCTACCACCCACAGTCATCTGGGGTGGTGGAGAGAATGAACCACACCTTAAAAGATCATTTGAGTAAAGCTATGCAACAGATGGGAGCACTGCCTGGCCTGATATTTTACCTCCAGTTCTGACTGAGATCAGAATGACGCTATCTAAAACTACACCTTTTAAGATTCTATTTGGCCGACCTTTTTCCTATTTCCTGGAAAATGTCTACTAACCTTTCTACTTACACAAGGAGGGGGTGACATTCCTCTGGATGATTGGGTCTAAATAACCCCCCCTCTATAAAAAAAAAAACACGTGGTGTTGGGCAAAACTTTCTTTTTCCCCCCCAAAAAAAACCAAACCTTTTCCTTCTTCCGTTGGACCGGAATGGCCAACCCAAGGAAGGAGCGGAGGAAACAAAACCAAATAACAAAGTGGGGGGGGGGGGTTGGCGTTTTTTTTTTTTTTTTGCCCTCATGGGGGGGGTTGGTTCCCCCCCCCCCCCCCCGCCCCCCCACCCCCACCCCCCCCCTGGGCCCCAAGTTGCCCCCTATGTCTTGCCCGCCCCCTCGCACCTCCCCTGTTGTTTTTCTTTTTTTGTTTTTTTTTTTGTTTTAATAAAATTAATTTATAATTACTATACTTTTCATCTTTACCCTCTCTTTACCACTATTACAACCCTACTACTCTTGTAACACTTTTTTAATTCAGTTCATTTATTCTTATTTTCTTCCTTCTTATTCTTTTTCTTTCTTTTCTTTTCTCCTTCTCTTCATTTTCCCCTTACTCTTCTTTTATATTTTTTTTAAAATTTATTTATTAATTTTTTTTAATTATATTATTTTTAAATAAAAAACAAAAATTAAAATATACTTTCAAATAACAACAAAAAAAAATAATCTTTTGTATTTGAACTGCTCTGGTTGCCAGTGTGTTCATGTAGACTCCCCGGCGCCATATACGTTCTGTGATAACCCACATGAGCTAGTTTTTCTTTAGAGTAAATGAAGCGGAGGCAAGAAATGCTGACGGAGGAAAGGTGAAGATATATCTGTTATTTGCTTTATGCTTACAGTAAATTAACATAACTCACAGTATTGTCCTGTGTTTCACTAGGACAAAAGAGGGCAATGTTGGGAAACTCTCTATTCTCTATTCCCTTAGATATGTATAAGTATGTTTAGGTTATCGTTTAATTTCTGTCTCATGACTTTACAGAATCTGTCTGATGTGTACGTGCCAGATGTCACCATAGGAACTTCCTTTTTCTATGTTAGTCGAACCTTACCATCAGACCATATGTTCATGAAAGCTGTACATTCTTGTATTGCCTAAGATGTTTTTCATGTATGTGGCCCGTCAGTTGAACTGCCATATTATTTCAACATCAGTACGCCTATGCACGGCTATTTGTACCTATAAAAGCCTCTGTGAATCTGCAATGAATCGGACGTCTCTTTGAACTGCTCTGGTTGCCAGTGTGTTCATTTAGACTCCCCGGCGCCATATACGTTCTGTGATAACCCACATGAGCTAGTTTTTCTTTAGAGTAAATGAAGCAGAGGCAAGAAAGGCTGACGGAGAAAAAAATCTGATAAATCTGTTATTTGCTTTATGCTTACAGTAAATTAACATAACTCACAGTACAGGATGTACCAGACACATAATCCTATAAAGCAGCGGTCCCCAACCCCCGGTCCGCGGAACAATACCGGTCCGTGGGTCATTTGGTACCGGGCTGCACAGAAAGAATAAATAACTTACTTAATTATTTCCGTTTTATTTACTGTCTGGGTCTGAAAAATGACCGGATTCTCTCCGTTACATCCTTCTACGACTCCCTCTTGACGCATGTCAAGACGCTTGTCTCGGTCACGTGATATGTTGAAACCTTACCATAGAGACCAGAGAGCGTTAGGGGGGAGAGAGGATGTTACGAGGACGCTGCTAATAAAGTTGCGATTTCACATTGAATTCACGTTTATTATTTTATTTTTTAAAATACCCCAGTTTTTATGCCGGTCCTATCATTTTATTTTGTTGTATTTATCCGCCACACCTTAAAGGCCAGTCCGTGAAAATATTGTCTGATATTAAACCGGTCCGTGGTGCAAAAAAGGTTGGGGACCGCTGCTATAAAGTATGTCTGTTTTGAACAGCTGAAAGCTGCTGTTGAACTGTGAGCAATAAACTTGACCATGAACACAAACTTGATGCCTTATCACTGACTCATATAGGTGCTGAGGATTTGGTCTTGAATGTATTTCTTTTTGTTTGTAATGACTGCAGAGAGTCTTCCCTGGGGCATGTTTTATTAATAAATGTTATTTAAATTGCAGAAATCCTACGTAATAATATTTCGGTTTGAGAACTATATTATTGCATTTGTTATTATATGTTTGTTAGTGTCCAGCAGAGGGCAGCACATTATACCACAACACCACATCTCTCATCATGTTAAAGCCTCCTACACTGTATGAGCGTTGGGCTGTTGGGAATAAAATGTAGTGAATTAACGGGTGAAATGATTTATCTAGGAATTGTGACAAAACGCACATTCAATACAAATAGTAAACTAATGTCATTACATAAATGATTGTTTTGAGAAGGAATAAGCGGTTGAAGATGGATGGAGGGATGGATGAGTCAGTGGATAGATGGATACATAATTCAAATAGGGAAAGAAAGGCACTGGATAATAAACACAAGAAACATTGTACTGAGCTATTATTATTAATATTAATATTATTATTATTAATATACATACAGTCTGAAACCTTTCAACCAATGGGATCACAATCAGGTGTGAGTGAGCGCCCTGTTTTATTTAAAGAACAGGGATCTATCAAAGTCTGATCTTTTTTTTTTTTTTGGTAATGTATTATGGCATGAGCAAAATACTTCTGAAAACCTAAGGAAAAATAGTTGTTGATGCTCACCAGGTTAGAAAATGTTACATCCCGGTCCCCAGCCCAAAGCAGCACCTCAGCTTGTATTTTATTACACAGTTGAACGATTAGTGAGCTAATAAAGAGCAATGTCTGTATATTCCACATCTGTGTAGTAACACAGTAGTGCTAACACTGTTCAAACTACATTATCCATCCATCCATCCATCCATCCATCTTCTACAGCTTTCTCCTTCTTCAGGGTTACGGGTAGCCTGGAACCTATCCCAGGAATCATCGGGCACAAGGCAGTCGTACTCTTGCTACATTTATCGATGAGACAGGTTTTGATTATTTACAAAAAAAATAGGGGGCGCATAGTGGCTTAGAGCCTCACACCTCCAGGGTCTGGGGTTCGATTCCCGCCGGGGCCATGTGTGTGCGGAGTTTGCATGTTCTCCGCGTGCTGTGGGGGTTTCCTCCGGGTACTCCGGTTTCCTCCCCCAGTCCAAAGACATGCATGGTAGGCTGATTGGTGTGTCTAAAGTGTATGAATGGGTGTGTGTATGTGTATGTGATTGTGCCCTGCGATGGTACAATTGTACCCCGCCTTGTTCTTGATGCTCCCTGAGATAGGCTCCAGGTTCCACAATTAAGGGGTAAAAGATGGATGGATATTTTATTGATCAATTTTCCAACAGTATCTCATTGCTATTATTTTAATTCAGTTAACAGTGACCATGAGCAGAGAGCTTACATTTAACTGTTTATTACCTCCTGATTAAATCTTAAACATAAAAAGATTGGTATCTGGATTGGTAATGGATGTTAACATCTTGATCGGTGCATCTCTGATGAACACCATTAAACTAAAGTGCTTTGCATCTAACAGGTAAATTAACTCACCCAATCACGATATATGAGATTATTCGGATATATACACAATATACACAGAGCGGTTCGAGAACTGACTCCAGCCCGGAACCATGACAGTGGAAAATGTCTAACAGTGTAGCTTTAAATATATTTAAGAGGAGCAGACTTCAATCACTGAACATTGAGGTTTATTGTGTTTGTTTACAAGGTGGAACAGGTTAACGTTTTTTTTTTTTTTTGCATACAGACTGTAAAATGAACTGAAAATATTACATTTAGTTTATCAGAAGGTAAATTAATGTGTCATGGCTCACACTATGTTCCTAAATTCTGTCATAATTGACAAGCTCAAGTTTTCTCATGCTTACTTATGTGTTATATTGTGGCACATTAACATTACCATCTTTAAAAAACTAAACAAACAAACTAAACTTCAACAGTGCTCCTTAATTTTTGTATTAATACATTCTATATATTGTTTTTTACAATGGACTCATATTTTGTATTCTACCACCACACAGGGCTAAGCAAAAGAGAAGAAAGGATAATCTACCAATAAAGTAAAAAACATTACGCTGACGATCTATACCACACAGGCAACTAATGCTTTTCCACCCTTACCACCACCTAAAATCAACATAGTCCCTATTTCACAATTTAGCAGGATTGATCACACAATTCACAAGGACATAGTTTGGCAACTGCTTTTTTTTTACCAACTCAGTTTTTAAAATAAATTTTCTGCTCTATAGGTACAGAACTACAACAAATGTATTAATAGCTCACACTTAAAGGGTATTTTCCCAAGATCATTAAAAACAGCAGGTATTAAGCTTCTCTTAAGTGTTGCTTCTTGGGAAACTGAGTCCTGATCAGGTTGAGCTATGACAGTGACAAGTTCAGTCACTGGCTTAAAGGCCATGAGTTTACTGTGTAGACGGATAATAATCCGCTAAGATATATAATGACCAAGCCAAAATTGGATGCATGTGAGCAGCGTTGGGTCTCGAAGCTTGCTCCATATTCTTTTTAGATCAAATACCTTCCTGGAAAACTCGACGTGGTGGCGGACACGCTCAGTAGGGATCCATTTGTCAGGCCAGTGAGTCAAAAGGCTTTTGTCAGAGTCTTATTCTGAACTGTTGGGACAAGTACACAGTGTAGAAGATGGAAATGTGCAAGAGGTATTCCGACTTACCTGCCAACCACAAAAATTAGGATCAGGTCCACTTGATGTTGGGCTGGATACATCATTGTCTGCTGGTGACGTGTCTTCCATTCTGTCCTCCTGTGATGAATGGGAAACAGGAACTGAATGTAGAGCAACATTATTTGCTGAATATCTGATCTCTTTAATCAGTGGTGACAAAGTGTTTAATTTCCTTTCACTGACAGACGTGCAAGAACATCAGCACAAAGACCCTGTCATTGCTAGAGAGTCTTATTATGTTGGCAGGAAGCGAAGACCATCAAGACGTGAATGTGCCAATGAAAACCTATTCATGTTTTGGATTCTGAAGCAGTGGGACAAACTTCCAGTGCTTAATGGAATCCTGGACAGAGCCATTAAAGACCCGCTCACCCAGCACAAGAGGTTCCAATTTGTTTTACCCAAATCCTTAAAATCTCAGGCACTTTCGGGTGTTCACGACCTGGCCGGTCATGAAGGGCAACCGCGCACTTTGTCTTTAGTCCGTCAGAGGTTTTTCTGGCTCGATAAGGAGCGGGAAGTGTGGGAATATGTGAGGAAATGTCCCAGGTGTGGAAATGTCCCCTGCAGCGAGAGCCACTTTGGCGAGTATTCAAACCACAGCCCCATTGGAGCTTGTATGCAATAACGTCTGGTCTGCTGAAGATTGGACCAACAAATCTTTCGATGTTTTGGTGATCACAGATCACTTCACAAAGTTAGAGCATGCATTTCCGTGTCAGGACCAGACGGCGAAAAGAGTGGCTAAGAAACTGTTGGATGTTTTTTTCTGTGTCTATGGATTTCCATAATGCATCCATTCTGATCAAGGAGCTACCTTTGAGAGCAAGCTGATTGCCAAGCTTCTTGAACTGGCTGGCATCAACAAGTCTAGAACCACTCCTTACCACCCGATGGGGAATGGTGGTACCAAACATTTCAATAGGACATTAGGAAACATGTTGATGTCCCTTCCACCTGTGTCTAAGCAGAAGTGGCTGTAGTTGGTACAGACCATGACTTTTGTGTACAATTGTATAGCACATGAAACAACAGGTTTTGCCCCTTTTTTACTGTTGCCAGTTGTTCCAAAGTGTTTTACAGGATAAGTCTGTTTGTGACTATAACGAGTATGTGAAATCTTTAGTCAGTGACCTCCAGTATGCCATGACATTAGCACAAAAGAATTCTGTTGTGGAGCAAAGACACCAGTCCAGCCAGTACAACAAAAGAGTTAAAGGCCTACCTCTAGCCATTGGTGACCAAGTGCTTGTGGCTAACAAGGGCTGTAGAGGGAAACGGATGCTTGCTGACTAATGGGAGCCAGTCATGTACACTGTTGTTGCCTCAAAGCCTTCCATACATGTCTACAAGATCTGTGACCGGGCTGGTAATGAGAGAATAGTGCACCAGAATCTTCTTCTGCAATTGAACTTCCTCCCTCTGCCTGAAACAGAAATAGTTGGTCTTGATCATGGGGAAACACTTACTCACAGTATACCTTCACAGATGTCTGATGCTGCGTGCTGTTTTGGTCTAACTGGGCAGACATGCAGTGGTGAGACCTCCAACGCTCCTGAGATTGAGTCTGCAGAACACGCAGATTATGGGCAGGATGAGGCTGAGGCACTCTCACATGCAGGCTCTATGTCAAACATCTCCAATGTGGCTACTTGTGATGATGACCGCACTTCATCGTGGGTGCATTCTTAGTTGCCCAATCAAGTGCAGCCAAATGCACAAATTGCTGTGCCAGTGAATGATAATAATACTGTGGCTGGTGCTGGCCATTCATTCCAAAATCCTGTCTCTACCAGTGTAGCCTGCAGGCAAGATCCTATAGCTGATTTAAATACAGGTTATCATTTCACTAGCAGGTTTGGGAGAGTCCTCAAACCAGTATGCACACTTATTGAATCTATGCTTCAACTTGAAACCCTGTTAGGTTTTGATTCTGGGTCTCCAGTTATTCTTGTCTGAATTCAGTTTGGCTATAGGTACATGTGGTTTTTGAAACTTGCCTTGTTCATTTGTTTTTTTCTACTGAAAACTTGCCTTATTTGAGTACTTGGTGTTTGAGGTGTAATGGGCACTTTAATTTCTAATGAATGTGTTGAAATTTGGCCAATTTCAATGTTTTTTCCTTTCATTGGGTAGCATCCATTGCTGACTGTCCTCACTGATTGTTTTGTATGTGGACTTATGACCCATGTACAGATTTTATTTTTCCCCAGTATTCTAAATTTTTTTCGTAGTTCTACGGTGGTGAACTAACGGGTATAGAAAACACTCCTTAAATTTAATGTGTAGAATTACATAAAAAAGGATGTGTACCTGATGTGGCTGTCTGTTTGTCTGAGTATTTTTTCCTTTTAATTGTTGTCATGTCATTAATTTGTGTAATTTCCTGTTTTGTCTCCTCCTCTTCCCTTTTGTGTTATGGTTAAATGGGAGAGGTAGGATTTTATTTAGCTCTGATTAATCTAATTTCATCTTTATTTAAATCATAATTTATATATACTGCTCAAAAACATAAAAGGAACACTTAAACATCACAATGTAACTCCAAGTGTTCCCTTTATTTTTTTGAGCAGTATACTTATTTACTAATTTTTATTTGTATATATATTGTTATTTTATTTATCTGTGTGATTATTTTGTTTCTTTACCCTTCTTTTGAGTGATTATTTTTTGTAATTTGTTTAAACATGTGCTTGCCCTTTCGTGTTATGGTTGAATGGGGGAGAGACAGTGCCAGTTTAACATGTCACCATAGGAACTTTTTCTTTTCTGTGTTTGGCGAACCATACCATCGCTTGACCATATATGTTCAACAACTGCTGTACATTCTTGTATTGCCTAAGATGTTTTTCACGTACGTGACCAGACCGTCCAACTGCCATATTATTTCCACACAGCAGTGCGCTTATGCACGGCTATGTGTACCTATATAAACCTCTGTGAATCTGCAATAAATTGGAGAAGTCTCTCTGAGCTACCATGTGTGTCAGTGTGTTCAATCAGATTCTCTCCGGGCCCGTACGCACTCTGAGGCAAACCACATCCGCGTGGTAGCATAGAGAAGAGAAACACTCTACTCTTAAACACAGAAAGGCAAGAAAGTCTGATGGAGGAAAAGTGAAGATAAAGCTGTTATTTGCTTTATCCTTACAACTTGGCGTCAGAAGCGGGACTTCTCCAAATCAGGGTAAGTGATCATTTATTTAGTTTGCTTCCCTGATGTGGTGAATGTCTGAACTTATTAATGGGGGTGATTGTCTGGGTTTAGGATAATCTGTACTCTGTGAGCTCCTCTGCAAATGTCACGCCCACGACTGCCTTATAATAGTTTGCGCTTTTGTGGTTTGCCATGGAGTGTATTTTGTTTGGTTATATTGTTTGTTATTTGTAAATTCTATGTTAAGTGTTTTTCCAGGCATGGAAGGGTCCTCCTCTACCCCTGCCCACCCATCACCGGGAATGACTCTTCGTGATTGGGTGGAAGCGTTTCTGGGGGTTTGTATACTGTTCTGTATCTTGCTTATTTGAATGGATGGTCAATTACGTGTTCTCCGCAGCTACAAATTATATCTCTTCGCAGCTCTTTTGAACGTCGTGTTCTAGAGCAGATTAAATGGATGATTTATGACGGCAAAGGAGATCCAAATTGGGATTATGAATATGTGTTGATATGCTACATGGAATGGTTGCGTCGTCTTCCCTATTGGGACAAACATTATAATGTTAAAACCAAAATACCCAAGGCATTTATTGTTAATGAAAATACACCGCGCACATTTCCACAAAAAACTTAAAGCCCCTCCTTCTTATGGAGAGTATAAAGAAACACACACAAAGGAGCCTTGTGCTTCAAAAGCCACACCCACAACCAGGAAGGAAATATCTCTCTCTCCTCCTCCTGCTGTTCTCACTGCCGCCACTATGTGCTCTCACGAGAGCACGGACTCTGACTCCACATTGTCTACTGATAGTGAGTATGATGAAGACCTGACCCCCCTCCGGGTCATTTTTTATTGCCCTCTCTTCCTCAACCAGCTAACATAGCCATGGCATGGCAAGCAAAAGGCAAAGAAGGTTTTCATGTTTCCCCAGCCTCATTTTCAGACCTCACATTCTCCGCACAAGCTATTATCGTGCATAATCCAAAAAGGGAACCCATGAAATGGGTTAACACCTTAATGTCATGCATCGCTCCTTTACAGTTAACTGGACTTGATTATCTCTTCCTCATTCGCAGCACGCTTAAAGATGAGTATGATGAGGAAGGCTTATTAGAAGCTGTTGAAGCACTTAAACATTTGCATGATAATCCCACCCTCGCTGGAACCGAGGATGAGGAGACTATCACCACCGTCATAATGGACGGAGGGGAACCCGATACTCCCCGTACCTCCAAAATTAAGAAAAAGAAGAAAAATGTAATGACTCTCTATTGGGCTGATGAGGGAAAAAAGTTAGCAAAAAAATTTAAGACTGATTTGCTGCAGTATTTAGCTAGACTCAGCTCCGCTGCACAGGATTTAACTCAAGTAACTGCTTTAACTATGGGGAAGGGTGAAACTGTCCCTACATTCTTAGAACTTTTCACTACATAATGGAGACATGTTGCACTCAAGGCTTATAATCCTGTAAATGCTAACATTCCATTTGTAAACACGTTCTTATCCTGCTTCCCACCTCGCGTGCAGCACGCGCTTAAGAGGCATTGTACTGATAGAGCTTGAATCACTGTTACTGAATTCGCAGCTAAGGTTCGTCAATTACACGCTGATGGTCTGTTGAGTGATGCATGTCTAAAAAATATCGCTGCCCTGATGGATGGCCCTGCTGAAGATTCTGATAATGTATCCTCAGTCTCTGATACTTCAGGTAATGTTGAAGGAGGTAGAGGGGGCAAAGGGACCTGTCACTATTGTAAAAGACCCGGCCATTGGGCACAGGAGTGTAGATCTAAACGCCGCGATCAGCAACAGGGATGTGCCGTTCATATTTAAATGTAGCTTTCAATTCACCACAAATTAAGAAATTACCCATGATTGAACTAAACGTCTCAGGTATGGTATATGCCTTTTTGTTGGATACTGGCGCTACTATGTCTTAAATTGGTCATTCCTACACTGGGCCATTAACCCCAAATCCTGTGAGCTCTATGGGAATAAAAGGGGTAGTGACTGAGCAGTACGTAACACCACCGTTGTTTGTATATCCATGTTTGGATCCTGAATTACTTTTTCAACATCAATTCGTTAACATGCCAGAGTGTCCTTTTAATCTCTTAGGCAGAGACCTTATGAGTAAATTGCAACTCACTCTCGCCTTCTCTGGCTCTAAATTAGTGATTTCTACACCTCTGCTTTCTGAAACCGCAGTTTACCACCCTAAATCAGCTGTACAATGTGTCTTGCTTTCTCTTTTTTTCTCCTTCTGAGTCACCAGATCCAAAGCAGCCTGCCAAGTTTTCTTTGGACTGAAAACAAGGATGAGGTCGGATCTGTATTTTGTATTCCATATCAGGCTAAGTTGAAGCATTCTAATCCTGTTTATGTAAAACAGTATCCTCTCTCTAAGGCCTGTGGCATTGACGTCATACTAAATTCATTCTTACAATACACCTGTTAATCGTGTTCCAAAACCTGACGGCACGTGGAGATTCACACAAGATCTCTGAAGAATTAATGAGGTTATAATTCTGTACCTGATGTATTGAGTATCCATCCATCCATCCATCTTCGACCGCTTATTCCTGCTTCGCGGGGAACCTGGAGCCTATCCCAGGAAGCATCGGGCACAAGGCGGGGTACACCCTGGACAGGGTGCCAGTCCATCGCAGGGCACAATCACATACATACTCACACACCCATTCATACAATTTACCAAGCTGCCAATCAACCTACCATGCATGTCTTTGGACTGGGGGAGGAAACCGGAGTACCCGGAGGAAACCCCCGCAACACGGGGAGAACATGCAAACTCCGCACACACATGGCCCCGGCGGGAATCGAACCCCGGACGTCGTGCTAACCACTAAGCCACGTGCTAACCACTAAGCCACCTTGCGGCCTGTAGGTTATCTAATGCGTTTCAAAAGCCAGCACCCCATTTTAAATCCGTGAGTTTCATGGTGTTACGCATCGAGGTTTCACTGGCATAATGTCTGACATGACATTTAAATTTTGTATTTAGATTTGAGACATCAGATTAAACTACATCTCTCTCATTGTTTAATCTGTCTACAAAACAATGTGAAGGTTCGCCCGTGTGTCATGATGCTCTTCCGCCCCCACAGGTGCCCTTTGAAAGTCTGCAAATTTACTTCACACATATGCCTCGAGTAGGTTTGTATAAAATGCTTTTAGTCATCGTTGATTGTTTCTCTAAATGGGTTGAAGCGTTTCCATGTGCTACTGGGAACACAAAAACAGTTGTTCATGTCTTAGCAAAAGAAATCATCCCACGTTTCGGTGTGCCTCTGCAAATTGACTCAGACAAAGTCACTGCTTTCACCTCACAAGTCACACAACGTCTATGCAACTATTTGACTATAGACTGGAAATAATCACATTTCCTACCACCCATAGTCGTCTGGGGTGGTTGAGAGAATGAACCGCACTTTAAAAGATCGCTTGAGCAAAGCTATGCAACAGAGGGGGAGTGCCGCCTGGCCTGACGTTTTACCAGCGGTTCTGACTGAGATCAGAATGACGCCTTCCAAAACTACAGGTTTATCACCCTTTGAGATTCTATTTGGCCGACCTTTCCCTACTGCCTGGAAAATGTCTAATAACTTATCTACTTCCGCAGGTAGCGGAGTTGACCTTCATCTGGGTGATTATGTGTCTAAATGCCTTGATGTCTTACAAGAAAAACATGAATGTGAAAGAGCTAAACTGCCTCTTCCTTCCCAGAATCCAACTCATTCTTTCGTTCCAGGGGACCAGGGTCTGCTCCGAGTGCTTAAATGGAATAAGCAGTTGGGTGAACCCAAATACACTGGTCCTTATGAAGTTGTGGCAGTAACAAGAACCGCTGTCATGACTTCAGAAGGACTCATCTGGCGGCATGCCAGTTGGTTAAAATCTGTGAACAAATAATTGCATGATTCTGTTCTATTATAGGCTGATCCCGTGGAATCAGTCCAGTAAGTCCAAACTGACTGTACTGATACCTAACTGATGCTGGTGATTGAGTCCACTAGAACTCTCATCTGACTTGCAGATCTGAAGGGGACTCTACTGCTCTAGCTGCTGATACACCTCTCATATACACATACTCTCTTCAAATGTGTCCCTGGGTCCAACATATACACAGACTGAACACACTGTTGGTGTTATTTTTTCTTGTTAATATGTTCCTATGTTCTATGTTTATGCCTGGGCTGATGATAATAATTTAGTTAGTGAACAAGGATGGATTGACCCTAATAGTGACTATTTTTCAAGTTCTGTACCTATCACACTTAATGCTGATGACTCTGATGCCTCTGACAATCTTAATATTGAAAATTTTAACCAGAATACATACTACAAATACTTGCTTCTTACTGTAAAACAAATTAAATTGATACAACCGTGTTTTATCTGCGCCCTTATGCCACATAGCACAATCATCCCTTTCACCTTCTTCCCTGTTCGAGAGACATATCAGCATACATGGTGTTCTGTAGCTGTAGGTCTCAGGACCCATCGATATGATGATATTGATCCACAGCGTCACCGAGCGTTTCGTAAATGTGGAACTTTGCTGAGGTCACTCATTATCGTCTCGCTATGTTTGCTAATGCTACTACCGACTCCATCACCGCCATTAAAGACGAATTTACTGCTTTACGATTAATGACAACACAAAACCGTCTAGCAGTGGACATAATGCTTGCCAAGGAAGGGAAGGGGGTGTATGTGCTATGGTTGGTGAACATTGTTGTACTTATATCCCCACACACGATGCTCCAGAGGTAATATTTCCGTCACTCTCTAAAATGGGTAAAGTCACAGAGGACTTGCGATGTGACGAGGAGGGCAAGAATATATGGGGTATTTGGTGGGACCTGTTTGGGTGGTTCTCTCCCTATGACTCTTTCTTTCTTGGCCCCCTTGGTTATTGCCATGATCCTGATCTGTTTGTTTGGCCCATGTATTTGTGCGTGTATCTGCAGAAGTATATCCTCTGTTCAGGATTCATCACCCCACAGCCCTATTTAGTTTTGCACCTGTTTGCGAAACGAACCTTGTTTATTATCTGGATACTCCGCATTTCTCTCCTATTTGACATACATATTTATACTCATGAACCTAATTTGGCCGCTGCATCCAGGTTGCTCTAGCAGGAGTATCAGACTTAGAATTATCTTCTTTTATATTGCCCTGCGTTTCACTACGTCAAAAGAGGGAAATGTTGGGAAACTCTCTATTATCTATTCCCTCAGATATTTAATTTCTGTCTCATGAACATTCTAGAACCTGTCTGTTGTGTATGTGTCAGTTTAACATGTCACCATAGGAACTTTTTCTTTTTTGTGTTTGGCGAACCATACCATCACAGCATATATGTTCAACAACTGCTGTACATTCTTGTATTGCCTAAGATGTTTTTCACGTACGTGACCAGACAGTCCAACTGCCATATTATTTCCACACAGCAGTGCGCCTATGCACGGCTATGTGTAACTATATAAACCTCTGTGAATCTGCAATAAATGAGAGAAGTCTCTCTGAGCTACCCTGTGTGTCAGTGTGTTCAATCAGACTCTCTCCAGGCCCGTATGCGCTGTGAGACAAACCACATCTGCGTGGTAGCATAGAGAAGAGAAACACTTTACTCTTAAACACAGAAAGACAAGAAAGGCTGACGGAGGAAAAGTGAAGATAAAGCTGTTATTTGCTTTATCCTTACAGAGATTAAGTCAGTTCTCTCACACAGACCTAGCAACTCTACTCTTATTTAATCAGAAAAGGAAGTGAAAGTAATCTGTATCTGTTCAGTCCGAGAGCGGATCTGTTTCATACCGTTATTCCCTTTTCTTCAGACACACCTGTTCTCCACCTGGCTTTTACAGACTGAACCAGAAAGTGTGAGCTTCTGTAAGTGACTGTGTGAGAGTTTATTTTTCAGTAAAATGGCAGAAACAAATATTTTCGGACTTCAGGATCAGTTCAGCTGTCCAATCTGTCTGGATCTACTCAAGGATCCAGTGGGTCTTCTCTGTGGACACACTTTCTGTATGGTGTGTATTAATGGCTGCTGGGATCAGGAGGATCAGAAGGGAGTCTATAGCTGTCCTCAGTGTGAAGAAACCTTCACTCCAAGACCTGTTGTGAGTAAAAACACTGTTCTAACTGAAGTAATGGAGACACTGAAGAAGACAGGACTCCAAGCTACACGTCCTGCTCCCTGTTCAGCTGGACCTGAAGATGTGGAGTGTGATTTCTGCACTGGGAGAAAATCCAAAGCCACCAAGTCCTGTCTGGTGTGTCTGGCCTCTTTCTGTGAAACTCACCTCCAGCCTCACTATGAATCTCCTGCCTTTAAGAAGCACAAGCTGGTCGAAGCCTCCAGACGACTCCAGGAGCAGATCTGCTCTCAGCATGACAAACTGCTGGAGGTTTACTGTCACAATGATCAGAAGTGTATATGCATGATGTGTTCCATGGATGAACATAAAGGACATGATACAGTATCAGTTGCAGCAGGACGAGCTGACAAACAGGTAACAATATCTTACAACTGTCTTTCACAACCACTCAAGGACACAAACCTTTTTTATTTTTTTAAATTCATTAGTAAATAAATTTAGTTAGAGTAGAATTGCTTTAGTACAATGTCTGAAATTTCATTTTGCCATTTTCAGAATTTTCTCTCATATTATACCTTTTACACACTGAGGGTGATTTATATGCTGTGTTTCTGTGTAGAAGCAGTTGTTAGAGATGCAGGGAAAATTCAAGCAGAGAATCCAGGACAGACAGAATGAGCTTCAGAAGCTGAGGAATTCTGTGGAGACTCACAAAGTGAGTTTGGAACTGCAAGAGCTGATTCGGGATCACTCAGATGCTCCTTTTTCATCTAGTCACTGTCTCAGTAGCTGTGTTTCCAATAAAAGACTTCAATAAATAACGTGTGTGTGTGTGTGTGTCCTAACAGCGCTCTGCACAAACAGCAGTGCATGAAACTGAGAAGTTATTTACTGATCTGATCAAATCCATTGAGAGAAGATGTTCTGAACTGACAGCACTG
This sequence comes from Ameiurus melas, assembly GCA_012411365.1. Lineage (NCBI taxonomy): Eukaryota > Metazoa > Chordata > Actinopteri > Siluriformes > Ictaluridae > Ameiurus > Ameiurus melas. The sequence goes on from CM022756.1 coordinate 6,397,394, forward strand.
ATCAGAGCTCAGGAGAAAGCTGCAGTGAGTGAAGCTGAAGAAATCATGAAGCAACTGGAGCAGGAGATTGCAGAGCTGAAGAGGAGAGACTCTGAGATGGAGGAGCTTTCACACACAGAGGATCCCATTTATTTCCTCCAGGTAACAGCACTGAATGTTTATTCACAATACAGTAGCTCCTAATTTAACAATTTTTCACAATTCCTCGTTTTAATAAGTTTGGTGTGTAGTACAGTTTCAAAGATCATCCTGTGCCACACAACAGCTATGTAATCTAACTGCTATGTATATCCATTCATAGTTTTTATTTCCTTTTCTATATGTAGAGTTTTCAGTCTGTCTCGACCACTCCTGAAGCTGCAGTTGTACCTACCATCAGTCCTCATCTTACTTTTGAGGATGTAGTAAAGTCTGTGTCTAATCTGAGAGAGAAAGTAGAAGAATGCAGTAAAGAGGAGTTTGGGAAAATATTAGCTGGAGGTAAGCACCAGCTCTGAATATTATATTATTATTATTATCATATTATTATATTATTATATTATCTAGAAATATATTTTTACACTATCAGTTTGGTAGGCATTTGTACAAGAAAATTTATATCAATATTCACCACCAACTTTTTAAACTAATATCATAATGACCATATAATGGTATTATAATAACAAAGGTAATGGTAACTTCTAATAACTCTGAAAATGATTGTTTTATATATGACACTGTAAACAATGATAATGGTAATATCTTTTTGCTGACTTGTATCTGAGACTTTTAAAACATCTCAGGAGTAAGAATGTGTAATGGACATAATAACTAATAACTACAATTTGTGAACAATACTAAGAAAGTAAATCTCTTATTTCCTATCAGAAACTGGAATATTGCAGTTTGATGACTGATCAGCTTGTCATGGCAGAAGGAAAATACACCCTCATTTGTTTTTTTATTTATCAGGGCCTAAATAACAATTGTTTGGTCTTCACCAACCTCTACAAACAAATACAATTAGTTGACAACAAAGAACCCACAACAGATTTCAATAAGTAGTAATTTTTTTTTCCTAAAAAGTAAACCAACATTCAGAAACCAGGTGGGGAAAAATAAGTACACTCTTCCTACTTCCACAATCTTTAAGAAAGTACTTAAGTACTTACTTTGGGGCGGCTGTGGTTGTCTGCTAATTGTCCGCTAATTCCCGGCCCGGGTGACTCCACATGCCAAAGTGTCCTTGGGCAATACACTGAACCCCAAGTTGCTCCCAATGGCAAGTTAGCACCTTGCATGGCAGCTCTGCTACAGTTGGTGTGTGTGTGAATGGGTGAATGAGACACAGTGTAAAGCGCTTTGGATAAAGGCGCTATATAAGTGCACATTTACCATTTACCATTACTTAGCAGCCAGGTGTTCCTAATGTAATGCACATGATTAGTTAATCATTAAGAAGTGTGACTACTTTTATAAAAGAAGAACTTTTAACAGTTTGGTGTTCTGGAGCACTCAGATGTGTGTCTACATCATGTGAAGAAGAAAGGACATCAGCCAAGACCTCCAAGAAGCAACTGCTACTGCTCATCAATCTGCAAAGGGTTCAAATGTCATCTGTAAACAATTTGCAGTTCATCATTCCACAGTGGGAGTGATTGTATACACATGGAGATCTTTCATGACAGTTGCCAATCTCCCCAGGAGTGTGCGTCCCACCAAATTCAGTCCAAGGTCAGATAGCGTAATGATCAAAGATATAAAGAAACCCAGGAGCTATACCATGTGACCTACAGGCCTCTGTAAACATATTAAATGTTTGTTTATTACTGCACAATCAGAAAATAAGATGGGCCAGCATTTCTCTAAAACAATGTGAGAGATTGAAAAACCCCTACAGAAAACATTTATTTCAAGTTTTTTTTTTTTTTTTTTTGCTAAAGGTGGTTGTACATGTAACTGAATTACAGGGTGTACTTAGTTTTCTCACATTGTTTCTGAATGTTGGTTCACTTTAAAAATATACATATATATATATATATATAAGACTACATATTGTGTGTTCTTTTGTTGTCACCTGATGTCATTCGTTTGTTTATAGAAGTTGGTGAGGACCACAGAATTATGTAGGCCCTGATAAATAAAAACATAGAATGGAAGGATGGTGTACTTTTTCCCATGACGGTGTTGATTATGAATAGAAAAGTCCTATTAATTTTTTTATTTAACTGCTTTAGCAGGTTAATGTTATTTTAAAGCGACACCTTGGCCAACAATGAACATTTTCCACTGGAATCAAATCTAGTCAACCAGCCCATGCATATTTGACCTACAGTTTGCTTCATTATATCTGCACTAAAGTGACAAGCATAATGTAGCAAAGACATCAGGCAAATGGCATAACTGTATTGTTACACATTAATCTCAGAAAACCCATTTTGGCATTTTTGACACAGATACAAAGGAATAGATTTTACCACAATTCTTGTGCAGGTCTAAAGCCATTTGGAAGAGTATGGAATTTAATGGAACTCATTTCTAAACCTGGAAATTCAGAAACCAAAGTGATGTGTTTAAGCTTCTAAATGGCCCTGCAACCTCAGTTTCTCCATGTTCATAAATAGCAGCGTGTCCTACAGAGTCAGCACATATATGTTTAAGATATGAAACAGCTCCGAGTGATTTGATGATTTGGTATGATTTAGACATCATACCACTGATGCAGTCTGTGTCATACCAAGCTGGTAGCTATAATATTTTCTTTACTAGATGTATCTTGTAGCTCCTGCACAAAACATAAGAAGCAAACCTTAATCATAATCCTTGTCCTGGCTGATCTTGAAAATGGTTTATGTTAATCTAATAAAACCTAGCCTCATTGGCCTTATTTGAATAAAATTCCTGTAACTGTGTTTCCATAGTAACCTATGTATGTATGTTTCCTGTTCCTGAACCCCAAAGCAGAGAAGATTTTCTAAAATGTAAGTCACACTTGCACAATTCAGTGTCAATATTTTTAATTATACAAATGCATGCTTTTATATCTATCTATCTATCTATCTATCTATCTATCTATCTATCTATCTATCTATCTATCTATCTATCTATCTATCTATCTATCTATCTATCTATCTATCTATCTATCTATCTATCTATCTATCTATCTATCTGTCTGTCTGTCTGTCTGTCTGTCTGTCTGAAGGCATACATTCCCTCTCGCAATCTGCGATCGACTAGCGACTGACGTTTAGTAGTTCCCACTCAGCGTGGCGTAAGTTCCCTTTCCAGAACCTTCACGCTTACCGTTCCCCAGTGGTGGAATGCTCTTCCGATCTCAATCCGGACTGCAGAATCTCTCACCATCTTCAAAAAACAGCTAAAGACCCACCTTTTCCATGAACACCTAACCAACTCCTAGAGAAAGAAAAAAAAAAAAAAAACCCACACACAACACACGTACACCTCTACTCTGTGCACTTTGCTTCTTCTGGTATTCAATGAATGGATCTTGTATAGTAGCACTACTTGTATTGTTCCCTGCTTGATATATCGCTTTGCTTATTTGTAAGTCGCTTTGGATAAAAGCGTCTGCCAAGTGAATAAATGTAAATGAATAAATGTATATATAATCTTTAGGTGGTAAAGCTACTTTATCACTAAGAAAGCAACACAAAAAAATTACAGACTGATTGTTTCTGTAATGTTAAATCTGGAATTTCCTTTTTTAAAATGCAAATGTTTTTCTTTTCATCAGATTCTTGTCAATTGAGACTGAATCCCAACACAGCTAATAAGCACCTCTGTCTGTCTGAGGAGAACACGGTGGTGACCTGCAATTCAACACAACAGTCCTATCCTGATCATGCTGAGAGGTTTGACTCTTATCTCCAGGTGTTGTGTACAGAGAGTGTATGTGGACGCTGTTATTGGGAGGTTGAGTGGAGTGGAAATGATGGGGTTTCTATAGCAGTCTCATATAAAGACATCAGCAGGAAGGGAATCAGTAATGAATGTTTGTTTGGGTTCAATGATCAGTCCTCGAGATTGTTTTGCTCTCCAATTAAACTCCTGTTCTATCACAATAAAAGAGAAATTTATGTCCCAGTAATACCCAGCTCTTCTAGAATAGGAGTGTATGTGGATCACAGGGCAGGGATTCTGTCCTTCTACAGCGTCTCTGACACGATGAAGCTCCTACACAGTGTTCACACCACATTCACTCAGCCTCTTTACCCCGGGTTTATGGTTTGGAGAGGATCAAAGGTTGAATTATGTCATTTAAAATAGATCATTTTCAGAGCTTTGTGATACCAGTGGATTTTTGTGTGTGTCTGTTTCTGCATGAAGTTTGATGGGGGTTACCTTAAAACAACAGTGTACTGCAATAGCCGAAGAAATATACAAAGACTTTGTGAATAAATAAAACAAAACTGATTTGAGACAAGAACTGACATCTAATAAACTAACGTCTTCATAAATTTTTTTTAAATACAGTTTTATAGTGAAAACAAATGGCATTGCTACAGAAAAAAATAAAAAAATAAATAAAAAGTAACACCTTCTCATCAGGCAACACTCCTCCATTATAGAATATTTAGAACAGTAGAAAGTAGTTTTAAAAAACAAAATAATAATAATAATAATACTGTATTTAAAAACATGAGTCTCACATTACATTATATTAACTGTGGCAACATAGTAGTTGTAACTAATAAATTGATAATTTCTTGTAATTATGATGATAATATGGATCGTGATCAGTCTGTAAACCTAAATATACAAACTGCATAATGGTACAATGTTGGTTTAAGGTAGCATGGGTTTTTACTATTTCTAATAACTGGATTATCAAATAGATTTCATTAGTTAAAATAATGCAAGCTAAAATAAATTTACTCCTCACTGCTCCTCCTACGTACTTACTCCTACTATATTATTATTAATCAATCTTGTTATATTACTTAAATTTGTGATATTGTGGTGCTTTGTTACAGCCAGACAATTGTGTTCAGTGGAGTGATGAGGAAATGAGCTGTACACAGCAAACATAAAGTCTTTGTGTTGCTCTTAATAATATTACATTGATTTTATTCTCACACATCAGTATACTTTCTATGTATAAATCATATTTTGAAACATTGTGTAATGCAATATTTTTGTGTCTTTTAACATTAGTGTGTTGTTTGACCTTCAACACTCCACACTATGTTCATTATTTTTAGCATCATTAAGTCTATCAATGGTAAACTAACATAACTCACAGTACAGGATGTACCAGACACATAATCCTATAAAGTATGTCTGTTTTGAGATGCAGATTTTGTTCTATAATGCAGTGGCATTTTAAGCTGCTGTTGAACTGTGAGCAATAAACTTGACCATGAACACAAACTTGATGCCTTATCACTGACTCATATAGGTGCTGAGGATTTGGTCTTGAATGGATTTCTTTTTGTTTGTAATGACTGCAGAGAGTCTTCCCTGGGGCATGTTTTATTAATAAATGTTATTTAAATTGCAGAAATCCTACGTAATAATATTTCGGTTTGAGAACTAGATTATTGCATTTGTTATTATATGTATGTTATATTATATGTATGCCCAGAAGAGGGCAGCACATTATACCACAACACCACATCTCTCATCATGTTAAAGCCTCCTACACTGTATGAGCGTTGACTGTTGGGTATAAAATGTAGTGAATTAACGGGTGAAATGATTTATCTAGGAATTGTGACAAAACGCACATTCAATACAAATAGTAGACTAATGTCATTATATAAATATGATTGTTTTGAGTCAGTGGGTAGATGGATACATAATTCAAATAGGGAAAGAAATGGATAATAAACTGGATTATTATTATTAATTATTATTTATTTTTTTTATTATTATTATTATCATCATGTTAAGCCATGTGGCGGCTGTGGCGCAGGTGGTAGAGCGGGTTGTCTATTAATCGTAGGGTTGGCGGTTCGATTCCCGGCCCGGGTGACCACATGCCGACGTGTCCTTGGACAGTTGAATTGCTCCGAGTTGCTCCCGATGGCAAGTTAGCGCCTTGCATGGCAGCTCTCCTACAATTGGTGTGTGTGAATGTGTATATAGCGCTATATAAGTGCACATTTATATATATATAATATACATACAGTGTGAAGCCTTTCAACCAGTGGGATCAAAACAGGAGCTATCAAAGTCGGATCTCTTTTTTTTTGGTAATGTATTATGGCATGAGCAAAAGAAAAGACTTCTAAAAACCTAAGGAAAAATAGTTGTTGATGCTCACCAGGTTAGAAAATGCTACATCCCGGTCCACAGCCCAAAGCAGCACCTCAGCTTGTATTTTATTACACAGTTGAGGGATTAGTGAGCTAATAAAGAGCAATGTCTGTATATTCCACATCTGTGCACAAATGTAAATAAAAACCTAAAACATAAAATAAAACAAAGTCTGGCAAAAAAAGGGCACTTATATAGTCATAGGCCAAAAGGGCAGGTGCTTTAGCACCACCTTAGGTATATCTGTGTACAATCTTGTTCTTTGACCTTTACAGCTTGAATCTGCTCATTAGGTTCATCAGGTCTGGTAATCATTTTGAATTAGTCAACCATTTGTTTAGTTTGAAATGGAGATTAAGTCGGTTCTCTCACACAGACCTGGCAACTCTACTCTTACTTTACTGGAAACGAAAGTGAAAGTAATCTGTATCGTTCAGTCCTTGTACGGATCTGTTTCATATGGTTTCCCCTTTTCTTTCAGACACACCTGTTTTCCACACGGCTTTTACAGACTGAATCAGGAAGTGTGAGCTTCTGTAAGTGACTGTGTGTGAGTTAAATTTACAGTAAAATGGCAGAAGCGAATATTTTAGGACTTCAGGATCAGTTCAGCTGTCCAATCTGTCTGGATCTACTCAAGGATCCAGTGGGTCTTCTCTGTGGACACACTTTCTGTATGGTGTGTATTAATGACTTCTGGGATCAGGAGGATCGGAAGGGAGTCTATAGCTGTCCTCAGTGTAGACAAACCTTCACTCCAAGACCTGTTGTGAGTAAAAACACTGTTCTGGCTGAAGTAGTGGAGACCCTGAAGAAGACTGGACTCCAAGCTACACGTCCTGCTCCCTGTTCAGCTGGGCCTGAAGATGTGGAGTGTGATTTCTGCACTGGGAGAAAATCCAAAGCCATCAAGTCCTGTCTGGTGTGTCTGGCCTCTTTCTGTGAATCTCACCTCCAGCCCCACTATGAATCTCCTGCCTTTAAGAAGCACAAGCTGGTCGAAGCCTCCAGACGACTCCAGGAGCAGATCTGCTCTCAGCATGACAAACTGCTGGAGGTTTACTGTCACACTGATCAGCAGTGTATCTGCGCTCTGTGTTCCATGGATGAACATAAAGGACATGATCGGCTGCATCAATACGGGCTGACAAACAGGTAGCAATATCTTACAGATTTTAACTACAAATACTAAAGTAAAAATTTATAAATGAATAAATACAATTTCCCTTTCAGAAGAGGAACACGAACTTCACATGTAAATTTGATCTGTTATGTTATTTGTGTTTCACACACTGACATGCTATATGACCAAAAGTGGAACTACGGGTCACAAACCTGTTCCAGCATGAAATTCTCGAAGCGAGCTCTATGAAAACATTGTTTGCCAAAATTGGAGTGGAACTTGTATGACTGTACCCCAGGCCTCCACACACAACATTTGGAGGAATGAACACAAATCACCACAACCACGCTTCAAAATCTGACCGTCTACCATGAAAACATCAAACTGTATATCTTACCTTCATGTGATTTATTTGCTGTGTTCCTGTGTAGAAGCAGTTGTTGGGGATGCAGGGAAAAACTAAGCAGAGAATCCATGACATACAGCAGGAGCTTCAGATGCTGAGAAAGGCTGTGGACACTCACAAGGTATTGTTCCCTGCTTGATATATCGCTTTGCTTATTTGTAAGTCGCTTTGGATAAAAGCGTCTGCTAAATGAATAAATGTAAATGTAAATGTAAGAGTAGTTTCAAGATCAGTCAGACTCTTCTCGTCACTCTTCTTGTGAGCTAGTCAGTCTCATTGACAGTTTAAAAAAAAGAGCTGAATGAGGAATACCCCATCATTCTGTTTCTCCTAACATCACTCTGCAAAAACAGCAGTGTAGGAAAGTGAGAGGATCTTTACGGAGTTGATCAAATCCATTCGGAGAAGACGCTGTGAGGTCAAAGCTCGGGAGAAAGCTGCAGTAAGTCAAGCTGACAAAGTCATGGAGCAACTAGAGCAGGAGATTTCAGAACTGAAGAGCAGAAATGCTGAGATGGAGGAGCTTTCACACACTGAGGATCATGTCCAGTTCCTCCAGGTAACAGCACTGAGGCCACAATAACATTAAATAGATTTCAATTGATCCATTTAGGAGAAAGCAATTGAAAAATTGGTATGCTGCCAAATTTCTCTAAGGCCAATGATTATCATAGTCCATGTGCTTGCCATGTTATCCAAGTTAATCTATAGTTTTTGGGTCCTGTCTCCACATAGATTTTCAGTCTGCCTCGACTGCTCCTGGATCTTCATTTACGATCCATCCATTGACGACCATCACATACAGATCTTCTCTCATTTTTGGGGAAGTATTGAAGTCTGTGTCCCAACTCAGAGAGAAACTGGAAATGTTCTTCCAAGATGAGTTTAAGATATCAACTGGAGGTAAACTGTATTTCTTAAATATCTTTTATTGTCCAGAATTACATTTAGCACAATGAGGCTGTAAGTAAAATAAAATGCATACAATGTATAATATTGTATGAGTCAAATAAGCCCTTAGTTCATGTAAATATTATCTTACTGACATATAAGGCCAAGCAATGGAGTCATATCTCAGCCCAAACACGACTCAGTTTCCCGGGAGGCACCGAAAACTACAAACATGGCCGCTGAGGATTAAGCTTAGCACACACGCATGCGCTCACCTTCCCCGTGGTTCTAATCACACACACCTGCATCCCAATTAAGCACAGTCACACTACAGAATAAGAGAGAATTTGGAAACGTAGAGAATTTGCAAAGTAATGTTCAGTTAACTTGTTTCTCTGCCATTCTCTAAGCCCTTTTCTCATGCGTTTACTATATTACTTTTGACCAGTGTTTCCATCCCCGACCTCGATTTCTGAATAGGCCCATTTTATTTGTTTGCCTGATCGCCTGACCCTCTCCTGTTTATCGACCACAAACTTTATCTTTTCCCCTTGGATTACTCTGCCTGATTCTGTCACCCGCATCTGCTTCCATCTCCACTGCGGTACGTGACAAATGGTTTTTAAACACATTACAGTACTTGAGCTATTGACACTTGCCAAAAATGTATCTGCAAGTACCAAGGAACTCCAAAAAGCTGTTTTTTTTTTCTTGTTACCACTGTATTAAAATGTAGACCATTTATGCTGATAGCTTTTTCAGAGATACCCAAAGCATATTATTTATGCTCAATTAAGGAGGCAAAGGGCTTAAATCACACTGCTTCCTGCCACTGGTTAACACAACACAAATATAAAAATAAGATCTGTCTGCACATCAGTGTCATGAAACGTAGGCTGAAGCGGATACAAATGCAGTTAGAGTTTATTGTAAGAACTGGCAGTTAAATCAAAATTGTAAGCTAGAAGGCATAAATCATAAACAAGGACAGATCACTCAAAAAGGGCTCACTCTGGGATCACTCAGGGCTCACCGTTCTTCCTAGGCCTCCCCCTAGGATGAGGCACCTGGGCTTTCTGAGTGACTAGAGTTAAACTCTTGTCAAGGATGGTGTTAAGGATGTCTTGTGCCAGGATCCAGCACTGTTCCTCAGGACTATACCCCTCCCATTCAATGAGATACTCAAGTTTACCATTTCTGCAACGGTAGTTGAGTATTGACTTGACTATGCTCTTTGACCTTCGACCTGAAGTAGTGCTGGTGGTGTTGTCGGGGGGATGTTGGTGGCCAGTGGTCCCAGATATGATGGGTTTTGGGTGTGAGACTTGAAAGGAGGGTAAGTCGAGTTTATGTGTGACTTCGTTGACCTGCTTCAAGATCTTATATGGGCTGATCCATCCCTGCAGATTATCCATCCCTTGAGCTCCAGGTTGATAGCATGGGGTTTCTCCTCGAGGTCTGCATTCTCTTTATTGGTGTGTGCCACTTGTTCTGGGTGTTGGTGTGCTCTCCCACACCTATTTGCACCATTGGAACTACTCATCCATGGCTGGTGGGTCGGTGGGGTTAGCATTCCAGGGGAACAGAGGGAGATGGTAACCGAGCACACATTAGAAAGGGGTTTACTGTGTGGCTGAATAAGATCTAGGCATATTCAGCCCAAAAAGAATAAACTGAGACTAATTCTATTGGTTATCAACATAGAAGGTCTTGAGAAAACGCCTGGTCGGCCCACTCTACCTGCCCATTGGTCTGTGGGTAATACCTCATGATTAGACTCATGGTTACCCCCAGTTTTTCCATAAAACTCAACTGGATACGTGAAGTGACCTGAGTGCCTCTGTCACTGATAATGTCTTCCGGGATTCTGAAATAACATAACACTTAGTTAAAGAGTAGTTCTTCTTTCTCAAAGACCATAGGTATGCCAGGCAGAGGGATGAGGTGCATGGTTTTTGAGAATTGGTCTTTGATGACAAAGATGACACTGGTATTGACTGATTCTGGGAGGTCCGAGATGAAATCCACCACCAGGTGAGACCAGACCAGATACACTGAATGTATCTTAGAATATTGGGCCACCAGTATTTGTCCCATAACAGATGATATGTCCATTGTGTACCTGGGTGGCCAGAGGCTATGCTGGAATGTGCCAGGCGGAATCTGATAAGTTTGCCCCATAGGGCAGTGGGCATGAATTGTGTATTGGGAGGCCATGACTGAGGAATCTGCTGTGTTGGGGTGCATGCAGTCTCCTGGTCAATGTCCCAAGTGACTGCACTCAGGAAGCACCAGTGGGGAAGGATGTCCTCCTCACTGTCCTCTCTTTAGTTTTCTTGAAACTAGGTCTATATAACAGGGTGAAATTAAAATTGTGTAAAGTACAGGGCCCATCGAGCTTGGCAAGGATTCAGACATTTGGATGTTTTGAGGTTTTTATGGTTGGTGAATATGGTGAAACAATGTGTGGATAAGCTTCCTGAATATATTCTTCCATGGTGTGCAGTTCAGTGAAAGAGAGTGGGTAAATACAGTTGCGTGGGTGGGTGGCCCCCAGCAGAAGCTCAGTTGTGCAGTCATAAGGGTGGTGTGGTGGAAGACAGGCTTTAGTCTTACTGAGCATTTCCCGAAGATTCAGAGTAGATTTCGAGAGTTGAGTGAATCTCTGGACTTTCTACTGTCGTCTGTGCCACCACTGGGACCTTGGGACCCTTTGAGCAGTTGTTCTATAATCTACTTCCCCTCTGGAGTATGATCAAAGATGTATTGAAATAACTGTATGAACTCGTCAGAGAAAGTCAGCTGCTCTCCTCCTTTAAACCACACCACTGTGGCCCAATTTAGTGCCTTGCCTGTGAGAAGGCAGAGGATGCTAGGAGCTGCTATCATCTGCTGCTCCATCAGTCCCGCATTACTGGTGAAATACAGTGAGCATTGCAGCAGAAAGCCTTAACAAAGGGAGGTTTCAGCTGCATAACTGTCTGGCTGAGGAATAAGCGAGCTAGCTGGCAGAACTGGCATGTGCAGTTGTAGTGTAGCAGTGGTGGTGAGTGCCTGCAAAATCAGGTTCACCTTATTGAACAGATCTGCCAAGAGGTTTCAATGTTCACCCACCAGTTGTCCTTGTGTTGGTACCATGGTCCGTCAGGTATGCCCTTCTTCTGCATCCTGGGACACGGTGAAGTAATCAGTCATGAATGGTAGGCTGAAGCAGATGCAAATGCAGTTGGAGTTTATTGTAAAAAGTTTCAGACAAATCCAAATTGTAATGCAGAAGGCATAATCAAAAAACAGCAAGATCAGGTGATAAGCAAACCACACCAACAGGGTAAATCCAAAATCCAAAAACCAGATAGCAAACAAGATCAAAACCAAAATATCAGTATACGTAATGAACAGCTTGGTAAGATCAGGTAACCACTCACTGAGCAATACTGGTTGAATATCTATAGAATGTTTATATAGGTGTGATTAGCAACAGGTGTACATGGTTAAAAGTCCGGTGACTGAACGTGACAGACTTTGTGTGTTTTGAGAAGACAAGTCCGGGGCATCCATGTTTGTAGGCCACGGTGCGTTCTGAGTAACACACCTGGGAGTTCTTAGCGCAAAGGCTAGCTGTCAAATTTAAATCTACTTACCAATGTTGACAATGCGATTTAAACATTTCATGGACCAGATTGGACAACACTTTTAATCATCTCCTTAATGATATGCAGATAGATGTATTCTAGTCAGAAACTTGACTTGTACATAGTCTTGACTATTGTAATGCATACAAAATCTCATATTTAATTGTCGTGACATTTTCAAAACAATCTGTTCTTCCTAGGTGTTTGAAACATTTGAATAAATTCAAATAACTAGGAAATCCACACTTAGCAATATTTATTTACTTACCTACTTATTTAATTACTTACTTATGTACTTACTTAATTACTTTTAACATTCAAACTTAGTAGCAGTCTTTAGCAAAAAAGCAACAGCTTCCCGAAATGCAGATGAAGACAAGGAGGGGGGCAATGATGTTTCTAAAAATGCGGACGTTTCCTTACCCAAGGTATGTTTAAATTCATGTAATTTTATGAATTGAACCTCAAATTTTTTTGTATTCTGGATCAGCTAAAATGTCATTCAAACAGATAAGCTCTATGTATACATTTCTCTAAGCATTTCTAAGTTCAGAGGAAGGCTATGTTTAAAACAGGCAGCACAAACCCTGTTTGTTTGTGCGTATGTTTGTTTAAAATCCATATGTGCAGTCAAAATCACGTGGAATAAGCAGTCAAATTTTTGGTCTCAGAATCGTTCAACAACATGCCTTGAGTCAGATCGGGAAGGACCTTACCTAAGTAATAAAGCAAATGTGTCCATTTGCAATCAAATAAAAACACCAAACAAACATTCTAAATGTTGAGATTTTTGAGTTTGAGATGCTTGAGTTTAGCTACTATGACTGTATTTAAAGGAATACTAAATAAGTATAAATATATAACTATAAACCTAAACCAGTAACTTCCTCCTGGTTTCCCATTCTCAGGTTGACTTGAAGTCTGGTGAAAAAGATGAGGAGATTCTTTTCAAGCAGAAGGCAAATCTGTTCACATGGGATCGTGATTCCACTAAAGTCATGGAACTTTCTAGACCAAGAAACCCAGTGGTATTTTTCACTATAGCTGCTGATGATGAGCCAATCGGCAAGATCACAATGGAGCTTTTTGCCAATGTTGTCCCTAAAACTGCTGAAAAATTCAGAGCTTTGTGCATTGGAGAGAAAGGATTTGGCTATCAAAATTCAATTTTTCACAGGACCATTCCTAATTTAATTTGTCAGGTAAACTTTCATTTGGTATTCTAGTCAAGAATCAAAATCAACAACTTTTTTTATGTGTTAAATGTGTTAATTTATCACATTTATCTGAATAGAAAAACATATAAGGGTTGCTGTCACGTCCTGAGACGTAAAGTAGTTGAGTACGGAAGCAAGTGCAGGTAAAGACGTTTTATTAAAGGAGGTAGGCAGACAAATCCAAAACGTGAAACAGAGGCATAGTCAGAAACAGGCTATTTGTCAGGCGATCGGCAAACAGGCATAAACTGGGCTAGGCAGGAATCAAAGCGAGGTCACAAGAAATGAGCTCAAAACACAAAACATGAAATCCGAACAGGGAAACGGGAGGTGGGAAACAACATTGTGATAGTGAGGACTAATCTATGTTAAACTAAACAATCTATCGAGGTAACTTACCTAACGTAATACTGCGCGCCATATACTGGGAGGCAAGGGGTAAATATAACAAACAGAATCAGAGTTAAGTGCTGTTGGCTGAAACCAATGAAGACACACCCTCAAACAACAGCCAGTGACAACAGGGAGGAGACAGAACAGGAACATAACAAACGCACGTGTCTACAGTAAACAATGTCACCGTTATCAACATTCGAAGAGCATGCACTCGCTGAGCACTCATGCAACTGGCTCGTGTACGGCTCTCCAAGTGCTCTGCAAACTGCAGCGCTGTAAAGTTCAATCATATATGTCCAGGCATCTAAGAGAGCAAAAATTATCATTCAATAATGTCCTTACACTTACAATCACAGCAACACTATGTATGAGGAAGACGATAGATCTTTTACTCTTAGTGTGTTACACTGCCCCAAAAGATTTGGTTGGCTGACTTCACAAGTCTCAGAGGGAGCATATGTTAGTCTTCACCCTCACTGGTTGGCAACTGTTGCATTGGCCAAAACTAAATTGGGAAAAAAATGTCAAATTTAATTTTTGTATGACATATTCCTTTGTTCTGTATTAAGTTTTTTTTAAACTGAACAAGACACGGTTTCTCTCTCTCTCTCTCTCTCTCTCTCTATCTCTCTCTCTCTCTTCACTGTGTGACTTTCAACATTTATTCAAGACTATTTGAAATGTAAGCATTTCTATTCCGATTAATAAAAACAGGGATGTTAAATAATACACTGTTTCACTCATCTTTATGCAAGTTGCTGAACCTTTTAAGTAAACTGAACAAGCCATTATATATTATTTTATTTCATCAATCTTTTATGTTTTTTAGGGTGGTGATATAACCAAACAGAATGGCTCGGGTGGAAAGTCTATCTACGGGTACAATTTTGAGGACGAGAACTTTGACGTGCGCCATACAGGACCAGGTATACTGTCCATGGCTAATCGTGGCAGAGACACAAACAACTCTCAGTTTTTCATCACGTTGAAGAAAACTTTGGACTTCAAACATGTGGCTTTCGGTGTGGTCACAGATGGCATGGATGTGGTGAAGCAAATGGAAGAGCTTGGTTCTAGGAATGGCACACCAAGCAAAAAGATCACAGTTGTAGACTGTGGACAGCTGTAGTTCTCTTCTTCATACAATAAGTACAATTGTGAAAGTTTTTCCATGTTCTGCCTGGTTTTACTTTCTTTGGTCATGAGTTTAGGGTTAGGGTTGTCCTTAATAGGCATTTGACAGAAGGGCAACCAAAGGTCAAACACCTAATTCTAGTTTCGTGGAGTGATTTTTTTTTTCCAAATGAAACATGATGGCACTAATGACAGACTCGACCTTACTTAAGCTGTGTGAATTGTGGTCAGTCACTGACCTACAGAGAATAACCATTGTACTGATGTGTTTCGGTGCCAGTCAGATGTTCATCTGCGTGCTGTATTTTACATATGACTAGTATAGCTTGTTATTTAATCTTTGTAATTGGTAAATAAATTGTAAGTATAAAGTTATGTTTCTGAGGAAAGCCTAAGAAAACCAGTACAACAGGTAAAACATAACACACACACACACACACACACACACACACACACACACACACACACACACACACACACACACACATATATATATATATATATATATATATATATATATATATATATATATATATATATATATATATATATTGTACTTAATTGACAGCTACTTAATTGTACAATAATTGACAGCTGTGCCAATGGTTTACTGTCTTTTGTTTTTATTAGAACTGCTCCTACATTATATGATTATAAAAAAATAAAAAACTTCTCTCTTTTCTTTGTCTTATAATCAATATTGACTTATTGTGGTGCCATGCCAAATTTAATAAACCACAATACTAAAACTTGTCTCTTGAAAACTTCGTTTTTCAAAGAATGTATTGAGTGAATGAAACAATGACTTCCTCGAAATATCTAATAGGACAATCACTGGCCCCTCCTACTGGTGGAAATATGTAACTTATGGAAAGTTTGAATTTTCAAAAGCAGTCACGTGGTTGCGCACCGAAAAGAAAGTTCGTCCGTCATGGATCACGTGGTTTTTATTTTGGCGGCAAAAAAAAAGAGAAAAAGAAAGGACAGTGTTTCAAAGCAAGGTGTGTGTGCTGTTTTATTTTATAGGCGCGCGCTTCCGAGCGTCAGGATCAAGTGTGACATCACTAGGTAATACACTAGGTCTTCATGTGCAGGAGTATTATCATCATCATATCACTCTTTTTTTGTTGTTTGTTTGTTTATTTTGTGCATTTTAAAACAATTGACTTTTTTCTTTCAGACACATGTGTTCTCCACATGGCTTTTACAGGAAGTGTGAGCTTCTGTAAGTGACTGTGTGAGTTTATTTTTCAGTAAAATGGCAGAAGCAAATATTTTAGGACTTCAGGATCAGTTCAGCTGTCCAATCTGTCTGGATCTACTCAAGGATCCAGTGGGTCTTCTCTGTGGACATACTTTCTGTATGGTGTGTATTAATGGCTGCTGGGATCAAGAGGATCAGAAGGGAGTCTATAGCTGTCCTCAGTGTAGACAAACCTCAACTTCAAGACCTGTTGTGAGTAAAAACACTGTTCTGGCTGAAGTAGTGGAGTCACTGAAGAAGACAGGACTCCAAGCTACACGTCCTGCTCCCTGTTCAGCTGGACCTGAAGATGTGGAGTGTGATTCCTGCACTGGGAGAAAGTCCAAAGCCACCAAGTCCTGTCTGGTGTGTCTGGCCTCTTTCTGTGAAACTCACCTCCAGCCTCACTATGAATCCCCTGCCTTTAAGAAGCACAAGCTGGTCGAAGCCTCCAGACGACTCCAGGAGCAGATCTGCTCTCAGCATGACAAACTGCTGGAGGTTTACTGTCACAGTGATCAGCAGTGTATCTGCATGTTGTGTATGTTAGATAAACATAAAAGACATAATACAGTATCAGCTGCAGCTGGACGAGTTGAGAAACAGGTAACAACAACTCTTCTTCAACTAATCTGGGGAAATATCAGTGTCAACAGTAAATATTTTAATACATTTAGCCTATAGAATAGAATTCTTTCAGATGGTACAGTAGATAGTGTTGTCGTCACACAGGTTCACTGTCGCAGGTTTAATCCTGAGCTTGTTCAGGTTTGGGGGAAAAGTGTGATCTCTGTGACTTTAACCGTGGCATGTCTGTTGGTGGGTTCGAGTACTTCAGAAACTGCTGATCTCCTGGGATTTTCACACAATAGTCTGCAGTGTTCACACAGAATGGTACGTAAAACTAAAAAACAATCTGTGTAGAGGGTCTGCAGGCTGAAACACATAATTGATGAGAGATCAGAGGAGAATGACCAGTCTGATATGATCTGAGCTGACAGGATGGATATGGTAACTCAAATAAGCACTCTTTACAACTGTGGTGAGCAGAAAAGCATCTCGGGACACACAACACTTCGAACCTTGAGGTGTATGAGCTACAACAGTAGACCACATCAGGTTCCACTTCTGTCAGCCAAGAACAGGAATCTGAGGCTGTCATGGGTACAGTTATATTATATCCATATTATAGTTACGATATCCTTACTAACCGCTCGAACCAATCGGGCCATTTTTCTCTGAACTCGATCAACAAGGCATTTCCACCCACAGAACTGTCACTCATTCAGTGTGTTTGTTATTCGCACCATTCTGTGTGAACTCTAGAGACTGTGTATGGAAATCCCAGGAGATCAGCAGTTTATTAAATACGCAATCCAGGTAATTGATAAACGTCATGAATGTTCTAATAGCTCCCTACATCAGGTTTTCAAGCATTACTGGCCTCATTTTAATCGAATATTGCTGAATGTCTTGTTGCTACACAGAAGCAGTTGTTGGAGATACAGGAAAAAAAAAAAAAAAACAAAAAAAAAAAAAAAAAGCTCAGGAACAAAAAAAAAAAAAAAAATAAAAAAAAATATAAAAAATAAAAAAATTTTTAAAATAAAGGAAACTGTGAGTCTGCAAGAACTGATCATGATGAAGATAGAAAAGTGAGATTAGAATTTGAGGAAAAAAAATTTAAAAAAAAAAACCAAACCCCCCCCAAAAAAAAAAAAACAAAAATCAGTCTCACTTGTCTGTCGGGGGTAAAAAAAAAAAAAGGACCGCACAAAAAAAACCCCCCTCACCCTTCTACCATATCAAATTTAAAAATAAAAAAAAAAAAAAAAAAAAAAACAAAAAAAAAAAAAAAAAAGGGAGAAAAGAGAAAAGGAAAAAAAAAAAAAAAAAAAAAAAAAAAGAAAAAAAAAAAGGGCTTTACTTTCAGTGCAGCAAACTCACTCCAGAAGTTCAGCGAGTATCTCTGAATGATACAATGTTGTCCTAAATGACTGATGGTGATAAATAGAATCCACCTGTGTGTAATGAAGTCTCTGTATCAATGCACCTGCTCTGTGATAGTCTCAGGGTTCTGTTGAAAGCGCAGAGAGCATCATGAAGACCAAGGAACACACTATGCAGGTCCGTAATACTGTTGTGGAGAAGTTTAAAGCCGGATTTGGATACAAAAAGATTTCCCAAGCTTTAAACATCCCAAGGAGCACTGTGCAAGCAATCATTTTGAAATGGAAGGAGTATCAGACCACTGCAAATCTACCAAGACCTGGCTGTCCCTCTAAACTTTCAGCTCAGACAAGGAGAAGACTGATCAGAGATGCAGCCAAGAGGCCCATGATCACTCTGGATGAACTGCAGAGAACTACAGCTGAGGTGGGAGAGTCTGTCCATAGGACAACAATCAGTCGTACACTGCACACATCTGGCCTTTATGGAAGAGGGGCAAGAAGAAAGCCATTTCTCAAAGATATCCATAAAAAGTCTCGTCTAAAGTTTGCCACAAGCCACCTGGGAGACACACCAAACATGTGGAAGAAGGTGCTCTGGTCAGATGAAACCAAAATCAAACTTTTTGCCCACAATGCAAAACGATATGTTTGGCGTAAAAGCAACACAGCTCATCACCCTCAACACACCATCCCCACTGTCAAACATGGTGGTGGCAGCAGCATGGTTTGGGCCTGCTTTTCTTCAGCAGGGACAGGGAAGATGGTTAAAATTGAGGGGAAGATGGATGCAGCCAAATACAGGACCATTCTGGATAAAACCTGTTGGAGTCTGCAAAAGACCTGAAACTGGGACGGAGATTTATCTTCCAACAAGACAATGATCCCAAACATACAGCAAAATCTACAAAGGAATGGTTCACAAATAAACGTATCCAGGTGTTAGAATGGTCAAGTCAAAGTCCAGACCTGAATCCAATGGAGAATCTGTGGAAAGAGCTGAAAACTGCTGTTCACAAACGCTCTCCATCCAACCTCACTGAGCTCGAGCTGTTTTGCAAGGAAGAATGGGCAAGAATTTCAGTCTCTCGATGTGCAAAACTGATCGAGACATACCCCAAGTGACTTGCAGCTGTAATCGCAGCAAAAGGTGGCTCTACAAAGTATTAACGCAAGGGGGCCGAATAATTTTGCACGCCCCACTTTTCATTTTTTTATTAGTTAAAAAAGTTTCAAAAATCCAGTAGATTTCGTTCCACTTCACAATTGTGTCCCACTTGTTGGTGATTCTTCACAAAAAATAACATTTTTATATCTTTATGTTTGAAGCCTGAAATGTGGCAAAAGGTTGAAAAGTTCAAGGGGGTCGAATACTTTCGCAAGGCACTGTAGCTGATTAAGAAACATTCTCTGACTTTGTGTCTCCTAACAGCACTCTGCCCAAACAGCAGTGCAGGAAAGTGAGAGGATCTTTACTGAGTTGATCAAAACCATTGAGAGAAGACTCGATGAGGTGACCGCACAGATCAGAGCTCAGGAGAAAGCTGCAGTGACTCGAGCTGAAGATGTCATGAAGCAACTGGAGCAGGAGATTGCAGAGCTGAAGAGGAGAGACGCCAAAATGGAGGAGCTTTCACACACCGAGGATCCCATTTATTTCCTCCAGGTAACAGAAATGAGACTATAATCACATAATGTACATGTTCACCGGCAAAAATGTGCATGAAAATTATAATGTTGGATCTAATTTTTGACAAGTCTCTGATACATGGACACAGTCAGGAAAAATGGAGTTAATCCATGCAGATAAATTGGATTATACGAGCCATCTGAATCCATGCAAATGAAAAGGCTTGTTTTTTCTCTCGTGTGGTGTGTGTGTGCAACTCCATATGAAAAGTAGGACTTTTAAAAAATTGGACGAGTTAACATTTCACTGATGATGTGTCCTAGCCAGTGATCTACATACATGGAACGTATATATGAGTGGAGAACATGGCACCATTTACTTCGATTGTGTGGTTCTGGTGGAAATGTCGTCATCTTCCTGAGTGACCATTTTGACACAGCAGTGCAGAGGGAGGAGATACCACAGACACACACAGGAATCATCACACTGCTGATCAAGAAGCATGGGAGAGAAAGGAGATTTTGTTGTTCAGTGGTTAGACCTTACCATAAGACTCAAAATCATGTCCCTAGGAATATATACCACTTCGTGAGTTACTACAGCATCTTTAGCCTTAAGTTATTCCTGGGTCCTCCACATCAAAGTGAAGGATATCATTAGAGGGTGAACAATCCTCTTCAGCCTTGCTATAAACATATGTCAGAGCAGCCAAGGTTGAGTGCACTGCCCCCTTGACAACACTATCACACGTTTTATTAGAAAACTACAAACATTTGTATTCTAATGTGTACAAGCATAATTCCATGACGCATGTATATCAGACTTCATACTTGGCTTCGGTTTCTTTTTATCATCACTCTTATTCTTTGTCTCTCTGTAGAATTTCCGGTCTGTCTCGGCTCCTCTTGGATGTGCAGACATACCCGCCGTCACAGTGAATTCTCACCACACTTTTGAGGATGTAATAAAGTCGGTGTCTCAAGTGAGAGAGAAGCTAGAAAAACACTGTAAAGATGAGATTGATAAGACTTCAAGTGAATGTAAGCTATAGCTCCTAATATTATTATTGTCTTCAATACAGTGGTGCTTGGAAGTTTGTGAACCCTTAGAATATAGAGTTTTTCTATATATCTGCATAAATATGACCTAAAACGTCAGATTTTCAGAGGTCCTAAAATGAACAAAGAGAACCCAATTAGACAAAATTATACTCTGTTATTTATTGAGGAAAATGGTACAATATTACGTATCTCTGAGTGGGAAAAGTATGTGAACCTTTTGTTTTCAGTGTCTGGTGTGACCCCACTGTGCAGCAATAACTGCAGCTAAACATTACCGGTAACTGTTGATCAGTCCTGCACATCGGCTTGGAGGAGTTTTATCCCGTTCCTCAGTACAGAACAGCTCCAACTCTGGGATGTTGATGGGTTTCATCACATGAACTGCTTGCTTTGGGTCTTTCCACATTTCTGTTGGATTAAGGTCAGGACTTTGACTTGGCCATTCCAAAACATGAACTGTATTCATCTTTAACCATTCTTTAGTAGAACGTCTTGTGTGCTTAGGATCATTTTCTTGCTACATGACCCACTTTCTCTTGAGATTCAGTTCACAGACAGATGTCCTCATGTTTTCCTTTAGAATTTGCTGGTATAATTCAGAATTCATTGTTCCATCAATGAGTGCAAGCCTTCCTGGCCCAGATACAGCAAAACAGGCAGAAACCATGACACTACCACCACCATTTTTCACAGATGGGATAAGGTTCTTGTGCTGGAATGTAGAGTTTCCTTTCTCCAAATATAATGCTTCATCAGTCCACAAAACATTTTTCCAATAGCCTTCTGACTTGTCCACGTGATCTTTAGCAAACTACAGAAGGGCAGCAATGTTTTTTGTGGAGAGCAGTAGTGTTCTCCTTGTAACCCTGGGATGCAGATCATTGTTGTTCAGTGTTCTCCTGATGGTGGACTCATGAACATTTACCATTAGCCAATGATGGAGCCGCCTATAGTTGCTTAGAAGTCACCCTAGCTTCTTTTTGACCTTGTGGACTATTTCACGTCTTGCTCTTGGAGTGATCTTTGTTGGTCTCCACTCCTGGGGAGGGTAACAATGGTCTTAAATCTCCTCCATTTGTACACAATCTGCCTCACTGTGGATTGGTAAAATCCAAACTCTTTAGAGATGATTCTGTAACCTTTCGCAACCTAATGAGCTTCAACTGTTTATCTGAGGTCCTCAGAGATCTCCTTGTTTATGCCATGATCCACTTCCACAGACATGTGTTGTGTAGATCAGACTCTGATAGATCCCTGTTCTTTAAATAAAAACAGGGCGCTCACTCACACCTGATCGTCATCCCACTGATTGAAAACACCTGACTCTAATTTCACCTTCAAATTAAACTGCTAACCCTAGAGGTTCACATACTTTTTCCACTCATAGATGTTTAATATTGGATCATTTTCTTAATAAATAAATAAATAAATGATTAAGTATAATGTTTTAGTCTCATTTGTTTGAGTTCTCTTTGTCTACTTTTATGACTTGTAGGCATGCAGGTTTTCCAGTGCTACCCTGGTGGCTCTAAGATTATCTGTACTTGCTATCTAACTTATCTACATTAACCTGTAGCACCAGTACAAGAGTAATGAAGCTAACATTGGTTGATTCAGCGCATTTGTGGTGCAGTTGCCTTAAAAACTACTGTTTCTGTTCATTGGTCTGTTTGTGACTAACTGCACCTCTAACTGTGTTTCTCTAGTGAAGAAAATTCGGCTTATTCCTCCACAAAACAGAGAAGAGTTCCTAGACTGTAAGTGTCTCCCCTAAACACACACACAAGGAATATATATATATATAATATATATATAAGAAAGCTGGTTAGCTTCAGTGAGTAATCCTGTCAGACAAACCCAAAAAGAAAAAAAAATGTGCAGAGGGTTGCCAGGTTTCACCAAAATTCCCACCCCCAAGTATAACTAAAAAACCACACAGCAAGATTTCCAACTAGCCAAAGATGTTCTGACATAGAAAAAGGTAGACCTGTAATCAAGTTAACAGCAACGTGTCTTCCTGACTTTACAGTGTAGGTCTGTATATGTACACGTACAATGCCCTTCACTAATATTGGCACCCTTGGTAAATATGAGCAAAGTCTGTGAAAAATTGTCTTTATTGTTTAGCCTTTTGATCTTTTGTTCAAAGAATTCACAAAAATACTCTGCTCTCATGGATACAGGTTTGTCCAAAAATCTCTGTTAAATGTAGGTGTGCAACAATTATTGGCAGCCTTATGAATTCATACAAGAAAAATATATTTGAAGTATATTCCCATTCATATTTGACATTTTTTAGTACAGTTGGGTGACTATAAATATGAGGTAACACAGGCCAAATTTCCTTCCAAATGTCATTCATAACAACGGGTAAGACCAAGGGATATAGCGGTGATGTGCGGCAAAAGGTTGTTAAGCTTTAGACAATGGGAAGTGGCTATATGAACATAGCACAAGCATTGAAAATTTCCACCATCAGGACAATAATTAAGAAGTTCCGGTCAACTGGAAATGTGATGAATCAACCTACTTTTTAACAATTTTTCACAGACTTCTTTGCTCATATTTATCAAGGGGGCCAATGTTAGTGGAGGGCACTGTGTATGTGTGTCTGTGTACATATGTATGTATTATTTATTTTATATATATAATATGTGTGTGTGTGTGTGTGTGTGTGTGTGTGTGTATGTATGTATGTATATGTATCTCACAAAAGTGAGTACACCCCTCACATTTTTGTAAATATTTGATGGTATCTTTTCATGTGACAACACTGAAGAAATGACACTTTGCTACAATGTAAAGTAGACATTAGGTTTAGACATTAATGTCTGTGTGTTGAGTTATTTTGATTGGACAGCAAATTTACACTGTTACACATGCTGTACACTCACTACTTTACATTGTAGCAAAATGTCATTTCTTCAGTGTTGTCACGTGAAAAGATATCATCAAATATTTACAAAAATGTGAGATACTGAAAAAACACACACATACACACTGCAGGTTTCTGGAATGTAAAAAATATTATTAGACAGCTATCATTGTGAACTGTAGCCTATTTAACAGGACGTCTTGCTCATGGATTGAATAGTTATGGTCCACAAATTGCTATTTGTTGTTAGAACTTGTGAATGGAAAAAAAAAGATAAAGAGAAACTGATGTGTACACACACAAGAATACTGTACAGATTATTGTCTGAAATTATTGTTACATTCTGGAATGTCCTTTATTAAATGTAAGTGATTTTAACGTGTTTTTTTTCTTTCTTTTTTTTTTTTCCATGATCAGATTACTGTCAGTTCACACTGGATCCCAAGGCAGCAGGGTCTTCCCTCCATCTGTCTGATGGAAACACAGTCGTGACCTTGTCATATTATAGTCCTTTAGATGGTCTTCCAGTGTTGTGTAGTGAGAGTGTGCGTGGATGCTGTTACTGGGAGGTGGAGTGGAGTGGGAATAATGGGGTTTCTATTGCGGTGTCCTATGAAAACCTCCACTGGAAGGGAAGCGGTAAGGAGTATGAGTTTGGACGCAATGATAAGTCCTGGAATTTGCTGTGCTACTCCTCTAGTTGCTCGTTCTTGCACAACGACCAAGAAACTAATATCTCCATGAGCCCCAGCCCCTCTAGAATAGGAGTGTTTGTGGATTACAAGGCAGGAACTCTATCTTTCTACAACCTCTCTGACAATATGAAGCTCCTCCACAAAATCAAGACCAAATTCACTCAGCCTCTTTACCCTGGGTTTAGGGTCAATTCATTTTCCACTGTAAAACTATGCCATACAAAATAGAGATCTTTGGAAGCTAAAACCCTGTAAGGTACACATTACAGTGCTGGTCGGTAAACAGGACGTGCTGTTACAGGAAAATAATCAGCTTATGGTGGTAAAAGTAAGTCATGTTGGGTTCAACATGTAACAGCAGCTCCTGAAGTTTTATTTATTCTTAATACAAAGGCAGTCTACTTGACAATGCTAAGTTTTGTTTTGGTTTTTTGGGGTTTTTTTTTTTTATTATTAATTAAGGACCAATGTGTTATCATTTGATCTGTTTCTACTTGCATTTGAGTTGTGAAATGCCCCCAAAACAAACTAGTTCCTGTTCTCACTTGTTATAGCAGCTATAAAAAAAAATGATTCAGTCTTTAGATTAAGAATTTTATGTGTGTGAAACAATCGTATCCTTTACATGATCATATGTGTGTGGTCTTTCCTTTGCGGTGTTTTTTGACCCCATGAATACGGTGTATTTTGACCCCAACCTCTTTATTTTACTTATTTATTTCACAAAAAAAAGTTTTAGTCTGGCGGATCAGTGCAACGTTTGAATGCAGATTAAAAAAAATAATAACATTTTGAATTTGAGTATTTTATTATATATAATTAAAATATTTGAGGTCAGTTTGACCTCACACATTAAAGTCAGTCCTGTAATTTGCGCATAACAGGGTCACACAGAAATAAGTGCAATTTGAGCACGCAGGACAAGTTCTAAACAAATCCGTGTCCGATTTATAAAACACAAAACGAGCAGTAATTTGAGCACAAATGATGAATCAGCTTCAGCTGCGTGACAAGCTCCCGCCCAGTAGTCACTTATTTACATGCCTTATGCAGATGACACATCCCAGTTATCCTCATGTATGTATAATGAACACAAAAACTCCCTAATTTAACGTTAGTTAATGTTAGTGGCATGGTGGTGCAGTGTGTAGAGTTGCACCTCATAGCGCAGGGGTCACTGGTTTAGTCCTGGGCAAATGTTTTAATGTTGTTTATAAATAAAATTTACTTACTAAATGTGCATTAAATGGATCACTCTAGAATAATTTTTTGATTTAAAAATACAGTTAAAAAAAAACTTTTAAATGCTGTAAATTTCCGGCATCCATCTAATGTTATTATAGCCAAATTAACTAGAACATTACATAAATAGACTACACTCAACATATACTAAGCATCGAGTGCTTAATATTACTGTAGAAAACAAGCTATTTGATTACAACATAAAAGATTTAGACCCGCTAGAGGGTTCAATCCGGCCCGCAGGACGAATTTTGAAAGTGGAAAAAAAATGCATAAAACACACGAACTTGTCATTTTTAATAAAATGCTATTCCTAAATTATCCGCTAGGGGTAAAAGACGCGGCACATCTCTGGGACTGAACAGCAGATGGCAGCAATACGACGTCTGCTGTTTGTTATCACGGAGTAGTCTACTCTATTTTCTACTCGTCCCCACACCCTCATTAGACAAAATGTCTGCCAAAAAGCAGAAAAGTGGATACAGAGTGTAGAGTTTTCCATGAAAAATGGACCGCTTCCTATTTATTCACAGAGATGAATGTGTAATAGTTAAAAAAAAATGTGCAATTTAATGTTAGTCAACAGCTTCAGTACAAAAGAGTTTGGTTTGGTGGAATCCTATTGTTCATCCATCCATCCATCCATCTTCAACCGCTTATTCCTGCTTCAGGGTCGCGGGGAACCTGAAGCCTATCCCAGGAAGCATCGGGCACAAGGCAGGGTACACCCTGGACAGGGTGCCAGTCCATCACAATCACATACACACTCACACACCCATTCATACACTACAGACAATTTACCAAGCTGCCAATCAACCTACCATCTTTGGACTGGGGGAGGAAACCAGAGTACCGGGAGAACATGCAAACTCCACACACACATGGCCCCGGCGGGATCCGAACCCCAGAGCTGTGAGGCGAACGTGCTAACCACTAAGCCACCGTGCGCCCTCCTATTGTTCATGCAATGCATACATTTTAAAGTGAAATACTATATTTTTCAGTTCCAAATACCTGTGAAGTTTTTTTTTTGCATTTGTACAAACACTGAGCAGTTGTAATGCACATATATGTGAATGATAATCAGAAGCAAATTGCACATGTTTGTCTTCAGAAATCTGAGGTTGTTCATGATATATTTTATAAAAGGATATTTCATTAAATATAAATGTATTTGTATGAAAACAAAGGTAAAAACATGGACTTCTTGTTATTTATAGGTGATTATACTAAGATTTCACTGGCCCGGCCCACTTGACATCTAATTAGGCTGTATGTGGCCCCTGAACTAAAATGAGTTTGACACCATTGATTTAGATGTACTTATCTCACTGCGGTTTATATTTCTTTCTTTATTTAATTTTTTTACTCCACTTAACAGCTCTTGACTTCCATTCATTTCAAATAGCAGTCATGGCATGAGTGTGGGAGACGTCTGTGATTGGTTAAATGCAGAGTTCAACAACTCTGAATCATTAAAATTCTAAATCTTACCCCAAGCAAGTTAAAAGCTAAATGATTTTTTTTAATCCTATATAAATGTACATTTATTAAGTAAACCACAGGAAAAAATAATTCGATTTAATGGGACGTTTGTGTGTGTGTGTGTGTAATATACATATCATTACAGAATTAATAATCATATAATTATACAATTTTTAGGATTTTCACAAATGTGTATAGTATTTGTATATGAATTTTGTATATTTTATATATTATATATATATATATATATATATATATATATATATATATATATATATAAAATGAATTTTGTATATATATATATATATATATATATATATATATATATATATATATATATATATATATATATATATATATAAAAATTTAAATATACAAAATTCATATACAAATACTATACACATTTGTGAAAATCCTAAAAATTGTATAATTTTGGTAGTTATGTTGAATTTACTTGTCGGAAAAATGTTGAACAAGAAAAATGTCGGACCACACGCACCACAGAATTGGTCCAAGGATACTTAATTTACATTTACAATTGAGAATATCTCAATTCAAATGTCACTTGACACTGAACTCACTGAAATGTTTGAGTATCTGATTCTTTGTCACTTGCTAACGTGAATGTAGAATAACACACATTAAAACGAGAAACAAACGAGTATATAAATTCCCGGGGCGGGTGGGTCGACTGTGTAGCCAGAGCCCTTATCCTCTCTTGATAAAGTTTTGGACGGACCACGTCAAATTTGCACCTGCAACAAAGTCACCAAGTGTTTGGCGAACATCGTATCTGTGAGCCACGGTGTTCTCCTCATGTCTAAATGTAAAAAAATGCATAAAGTGAAGAAAACACAATGATAACGGTCTTCAACACGTTTTTATTGAATTACATAAGGAATATAATCACTAATACAGTTTACATATCCCTCAAAAGAACCACATTTACAAAACGGAGGCGAGTGTCTTGATTTCCTCCAGTGAACAATATTATTTTCATACATATATATATATATGCATGTGTGTATGTAACACTAATGTTCTGTTGCATATTATATATAGATTTGATTCTATGACTAGCTTTGGCAGTACAGATTTATTCATGCCATTATAGTAGTATGAATCAGAATTCTGAGATACAGTAAGAGACGATAAGAACAAAACAGATTTCAAGTACAAACCTGCTTGACTCGGCAGTACACTAAATGGACAGAGACCCACAGAAACAACACATCGACTACCCACTGAAACGGGTACAAATCTAATTTAACTTCTAGCACACGTTTTAGTAAACCCATTTTTTTTTTTTTTTTTTGTTCAGCTTAGATAATGAAAGTCTGGGGTGCCACTGTGGAATTTGAACAGACAGGATGCTGAAAAACAGGTGAATATTTGACACGATGTTAAGAATTTCACCGACGACATTTCAAACATCTTCGTTAAAGAACGTCAGAACATAAATAACATTCGCTCACATCCCCGTATATCCATCCTGAAGACTTCATGGCATGTCTGTTCGGAATTAATTACCTATCCAGCATCTAATAATAATAAATAAATAAAAAAACACCATTATTACTTTTTAAACTTTAAGTAACAAAACACACATTGCCACATTGCACGGTTACTGTATCGCAGAGAGGATAGTGTATTTTATCAAGCTCTTGTGATGTTAAATGGTTTCTGGAGCATTGACGTGTATGCATGAGAATTGTAAGTTTTGTGTGTTCAGTTGGAAGGTTAAGTATGTCTCAGGATTTGCTAATCAGCCTGCCTGTAGACAGGGCTCATAGCCAGAATAAACACAGGCACATGGACAGAATAACGACTAGATGAGGTAAGGGCTTCGTTTCAACATCAGCGGTAGTGCTGATTATTGACCGCAAAAACACATGAACACAAACGCTTCCAAAACTGACATACCATCAAACAAAACATGCACACCATGAATCAACACGCAGAACACACACACACACACACACACACACACACACACACACACACACACCAGAGTTGAAGTTAAGATCTCATGGTCTTGATCTGGCGTAAAGTTTTGGTCTGATTTTTTGGGAGAGATCTTGGGATCTTTGCTCAGAGTTTCAGCTGTGTCTCAGTCTTATTACTCAGAATCTTGGTCTGGATCTCAGTGTCTTTACTCTCAGTTTTGGTCTGGTTCTTGGTCTCATTATACCAAATCTTTATGCGGCTCTCAGTCTTATGACTCTGAATTTTCATCTAGGTCTCAGTCTTGGTTAGTACTAGTCTGGATCTCGGTCTCCTTACACAGAGTGTTGGTCTCTATTTTGGTCTCATTACTCTGAATTCTGGTCTGTATCTTGGTCTTCTCACTCCTCGATTTTCATCCGGATCTCTGTTTCGTTCATTTTAAATCTTGGTCTGGATTCATGTATCTTTATATCAAATATTGGTTTGGGCCTCAATTTCAATCCATCCATCCTTATCCTACACAGGGTTACCTGGAGCCTATCCCTGGGGTCTGGGGGGGTGGAAGGTGGCACAAGTTAGGGGTGTCAACCCGTTGCACAAACAAAAACATTCATGCACCACAGACGATTTGTAAATAACAGTCAGCCTACAACGCATGTCTTTGGACTGAGGGAGGAAGCTGGAGTACCTGGGGAAAACCCGAAAGCATAGGGAGAACATGCAAACTCCATGCACACAGGGCAGGATTCGAACCCCCAACCCCAGAGGGGTTAACCACTAAGCCACCATACTCCCTGGCCTCAATCTCACTAGAATTTTGACCTGGATCTCTGTCTGAATAGGTGACATTATTTATAGTCTTGATACTTTGAATCTTGGTCTGGTTCTTTGGTATCATTACTCAGAGTCTTGGCCTGGATCTTGACCACTATACTATAAAATCTTGGTCTGGATGTTGATCTCACTATTTATCAAACAGCCCCACTACATCCATCTAACCTCATGAATTACAGTGTAACTGAACATATACAGACAGAAGGCAAATGAAAGGAAAAACCAACCCAGAATGTCTCAGTAAACCGTTAGGTCACTATGAACTGCCAGAAAGCTTCAATGCACCATGGTATTGGTTCTATAAGTCTGTAGAATTTTAGTGAGCTTCCCTAACTTCCCACAAATCTCTCATAGGTGTTCATTTGTGTTGGGGTGTGGTTACTGTAAAGGTCGAAACAGACGATGGACATAATTTTCTTCCTCATTAACCGTTCAGTAAGCCTGTGGATTGGTCCCTACAGTCACTTGACATCACTGTTCCTGAGTGTGTTGTGATTCTGTGCCTTCCTTCAAAGTGACTTTTCCTCTTGGTTCAAAATTCCTCTCGATTCCTCTTGATCCAAAAATAAAATCAAATGGGCACATTCTGCATTTTTATACCTTCCACGATGCATGGTAGGAAAATAATTGTACCACACTTAATTGCTGGAAACCTCTGCAGTCCTTATGATTCTCCACTCATTTGTTCAGGTTTTATCTTTAATTTGTCACCCATTTGTGTCCATGTGCAATCCTTAACAACCAATAAATACAGTGCAAAAAGTATTTGCCCTGATTTCTTATGCTTTTGTGTAGATCTCGTACTAAATAGTTTCAGAAATTAAAACAAAGTCTAAGATCAAACAAAGGCAGTCTGAGTAAACACAAAATACAGTTTTAAATAATAATGTTGTAGCAAAAAAGTTATATAATACCAACTGGGCCTGTGTGAAAATGTATTTGCCCCTGTAGTTATTAATTCACCAAATCTATGAAGCTGCATTCATAATGGGGTTCAGCTGGACTAGATGCAACCAGGCCTGATTACTGGAAACCCAGTTCAATCACATCAACTCTTAAATAGAACGTTATCAACAGCATGAAGGTGGTTAAAAGGTCTTACCCAGTAACACAGTATGCCAAAGTTGAAAGAAATTCCATAAACGATGAGTAAGAAGGTGATTGGAGAAGGTGAACGCTATTTCAAAGGCTCTGTGACTCCAAAGAACCACAGTGAGAGCCGTTATCTCCAAATGGAAAAACTCTGCACAGTAGTGAACCTTCCCAGAAGTGGCCAACCTTCCAAAATTCTTCAGCCACTACTCATCCAGCAAGTCACAAAAGAGACACTGTCACTTTTCATGGCTCCACTATCAGAAAGACACTGGGCAAAAATGGCATCCTGAATTTCACCAAAACACACCTTGGTGATCAAACCTTTTGGGAGAATGTTCTGGATTGATGAGTCGAAAGTGGAACTGTTTGGAAGACAGGGGTCTCGTTACATCTGGCATAAACCAAACAAAGAATTCCACCTACCTATCATACCTACGTTCAAGCATGGTGGAGGAAATGTGATGGTGTGGGGATGCTTTGCTGCTTCAGGACCTGGGCAACTTGCAATAACTGTGGGAACCATGAATTCTGCTCTCTATCAGAAAATCCTAAAGGAGAATGTCTGGTCTCCAGTCCGTAAGTTGAAACTCAAGCGTAACTGGATTATGCAGCGAGACAATGATCCAAAACGTAATAGTAAGTCCTAGTCCTAGAAGTAAGTGAAAGACTGACCTCCAGTTATCAGAAGCGTTTGGTTGCAGTTATTGCTCCTAAAGGTGGCACAACCAGATTTAAAGTTTAAGGGGGCAATTAGTTTTCAAATTGGTGATAGGTGTTGGATAACTATTTTGCTCAACAACAAAAAATCTTAAAAATAAAAACTGTATTGTGTGTTTATTTGGTTTGGCTTTGTTTAATGTTGTAATTCGTTTGAAGATCTAAAAGCTATTTAGTATGAGATATACACAAAACGGAAGAAATCAGGGCACTGTAGCTGCAAGATGGAGAACTACAGCAAGCTACCTATTTTAGAAAAACATCTTGCCAATTATTTTTAATAGTGCTCAAAGGCACTACAGCAGAAATTGTAGATTACTAACATTTTATCCCCAGCCTTTACTTTCTAACCACTGATACAACACGAGAATGTTATCAGACCTATAATTTTCTGCCAATTTTATTCCCTCTCTGCTTAATTAATCAAATAAAGAATATTGCACGTCGACCTGTCAGTTAGACATTCTTTCAGGTTAATGAAAAACATTCGTCTTCAGACGTTATGCTCGTGGACAGTGTGTTCACAAGACTGGTCTTAACTCCAACTCAGACACGCGCACTATTTTACACGTTGACTTTTCGTTCGGGGGAGACTGTGATGTAAGCACACACACACACAGACTCTCGCTAAAAATATTATTCACGTAGCAAGGTAGCAAGACCTGCACACACCTGAGCGGGCACACACGCATAAAAATATACTCTCGAGAACAAAACATGCACTACGAGGAGCCTCGCTGCTCTGATCAGAGATCAGGGAGCGCAGAATGGTCACTATGGATTTCACAGACTAGAGAAGAGTGAAGCCAAAAATCATGTGTGTATCGTTTTGGGTAGGACTCGCTCCGAGTCCTGCTTGGCCAATCCAGATCGCAGGCACAGAGACACGGCACAGAACAAGCGTGGCTAATATGGACACTAGCACTGCAAGGGAATGTGCACACACAAGGCGAGTCTAGTAATGACTTGGAAGCAGTGAAGTTAAAGACTGGGACATGCAGGAAGCTGAAGCTCAGAGATCAGAGAGTTATGAGACGTAAGAGCTGAGGCGTGTGTGTGAGTGCTTGGTCCAGGATGAGCGGATCCTTCTGGACAGCTTACGGGACCTGTCTGGTAGGGGAAGGTGGGGGTCGGCGGCTGAAACAAGGTAGGATGAGAATAGAATATAGTGGGAAGGTGTGAGATGGGGGGGAGGAAAAGAAAGAAAAAAGAGGAGAGAATTAGTGGAAAGTAGTCAGCTGAAGCAGTAAAGATTTACAGTGAGATTATTTTCAGTTCACACGTACAGTATGTTAGTGAGTAAATTAGTTAAACGCCACAGGAAAAAGTTTATAAATAGGACAATTATGATTTCTTCAATCAATGCAACCTGAAACACACCAAAATGCATTTTCATAGCATTGTACAAAGACCTTCAGTTGAAACGCTCGGTTTCTGGTAAGGGAACTTTTTTTTTTTTCGTACATATTTGTTCCCTTAACCGTAAACAGGCATGACACATTTGTTGGCCAATGTAGCTAAGAAGTCATGGAAGTTATGCTCACCCAAAACCTCTTGTGTAAATATTTGCCTCAAGTCACAGACGGTAAATGAACAAAACTTGGACAATCAGAATCACAGTTTCCACATTCCTTATCAATCAGCTCGTAATCACTGTGAACGCTTGTGCTAGTAATAGACGTCTCTTATTTTTATTTATTTATTTTTTTACATATACAGATATGATATGTCTCCCTGGTGGCTCAGTAAATACTCTCGGTTACTAATCAGACGCTGCCCCTATTGGTCTTTAACCCTCTCCGTTCCATGCTGTGATATGAAAAGAAAACTGTGCTCTATCGTATGAATGACGTACGGCTTTCTTCTTGTGAATAATGGCTTGTGGTTTCTTCTGAATACAGACAATTCTCTGCTGTTTCACAGTTTTTCCAAATGATTTGGATTACAGATCCTAACCATTTTGTTTAAAGCAAGACTGGAAGATTTTGGAACGTATTTACTGTAAGAAAAAGATTTGGGGTGAGACTACTAGCTACATCAGCCTACAGTTCAAACTCAAGATATTAAGAAGTACACAGTTCCAGAGCAAGGCAGAGAAAAGGGTGCAGGGGAAAAAATGTGAACACTTAAAAAGGTTATATTTCAAGAGGGTTATATTTGCCCTCGTAAGAGTTCATCTAACGTGCGTTCACTATGCACAGGCCATAATATTAGATCGCCATAGAAACTCTACTTTTTTGGTGTTGCTCTTATAATTCATTTCAACGAAACATCTCAAATTAAGTCAACGATTTCCACAGTTATTCCACTCAGATCTGCAGGTATAGGAAATAGTCTGCTTAAATGCAGCCATTGGGACAACATATTGAATACTGATTCATTATACACTTTATATGCATGAAATGTTTGCTTCTTTTGACCTTCAAATTGTTCGTCACATGGTTGTAAGCCTTTCATATTGAACTAATGTGGTGAAAGCCAGGATATGAGCCAGGAGAAAATTACAGATATGGAAAACAGATTTTGCGTAAAAGGGAGATTATGGAATGTTTAAAAGTGTTATCTGAATGAAGTGGCTTGTTGTGGGTGTTAAATTACTGAGCAACTCGTTGCGCTCAGAACTCGTTTAGTCAGATTAGCTTTGCATTACCTACAGAGAGATTGCCAGAGCAAATATGCAAATCTGAGCCAAATAAATGCACACACAACTGCCTACACATAGGCATATTTGTACATTCACCACTAGGGGGCAGACGAGTACTTGTTGTACTACTACTACTACTACTAATAATAATAATAATAATAATTATTATTATTATTATTATTATTATTATTATTTATTATTATTATTATTATTATTATTATTATTATCCACTGGCTGTTAGCACAATCATTTTCAATAAGTGCTAATCTAACCTAACCATTGTTTTTGGGAGAATGGGGGAAAAAATCCATAGAAAGCCGATGTAAATGTGAATAGTCTGTGAAATACTGAAATAAAATTAGGTAAACTCTTTAAAAATGTATGTGATGTCTTTACTGTTCAATGCACATGGGGCAGGGGTGGCTTGACGATTAAGGCTCTGGGTCACTGATAAGCAGGTCACCACCAAGCGCCACTGTTGGGCCCTTGAACAAGGCCCTTAACACTCTCTGCTCCAGGTGCGCTGTATCATGGCTGACTCTGCGCTCTGACCCCAACTTCCTAACATGCTGGGGTATGCGAATTTCACTGTGCTGTAATATATACATGACCAATAAAGACTCATTATCATAATTTTGAGTGAGTGGAGTATGAGAGCACTATGTGGGGAGGAGACGTATCATTTTCACCTTTGCTAATTCTTTTCTCATTTCAATAACTAACTATTAAACATGGCCATGTAAATGTTGGGACTCGACATGGTTTTCTGAACCTTTCCCCTCCCTCCAGCATACTCCTACAAAGCTGTTAAAGTCTGTTTTTTTTTTTCTTTGATCTGCCCTCAAGGGGTAATGTTAAAAAATTTATTAAGAATTAACAGATATCATGGACGAGCCTTTGTTTTGTTACTAGAATTAATTGCCCAAAAATGTCACAAGAGGGCCCACTTCTGATGTTTGGGCCCGAGGTAGTTGCTTTTATATGGCCCGGAGAACAAGCCAGCTGTTAACGTCCTCTGAATTTTCTGAAATTGCCACTGTTAAATAGCCAAACATCATCAAAGTTGTCATTTCATTGCTTTACTCGTCTTGAAACTCATGGCCTTTAATTGTCCGTCCGTCACGTCTCAGCTTCATCGCAGTTGAAATTATACTGCTCAGTTATTTAATACGTCTGTTCAGTCAACACACTGTTTCACTCTGCTGCTTCTTCAATACTTACTTCGATCCAGTTCATCTCTGAATGTTGACAAATAATTGCAAAAACATCATTTCTGTTGTACAGGGACAAGTTTCCACAAACAGCTGTAACATCAGCATTTGCTAATATGTTTGCCACAGTATTCCTCTGAATATACAGATTTGGGCAAAGATTTAATTAATTTTCACAGTGTTCCCAAATGTAAACAATCAGCCAGGACATGTTTGGTGTGTGAAGTGCACGTCTTTAATCAGATAAATAGCTGAATAATTCTGTACTAAATTGTATACACAGTACAAATCAAAATATATTATCAGCTGGAGAACTTCTACCATACATTTACTCCTACAGCCTTTGGGCCATACTTTCTCTGATGTCCATTTGTCAATTTTTTTATAGAGAACAAGGGGTTATTTAGTGTCAAAAACCACATAAACAGGTTTGTTTGAGACCGTTTGTGGTTATAAACCTCCCTTATTGTTAGTAGATCCAGGCAAACGAATCAAACATGATCTTGGTAACAAGTCATAGCTGATTGAATGAATATGGAGAATAAATGTGGCGATTTTATATTTAGACAAGCAATCATGTTTAAAATGATAAAGTAATCAGATGATACCCTAACCCTCTTACCATCTTACAATGATAGCACTCCTTTCAGGGGAAATGTGATGCAGATATCAAGCCACGTCTGTGACACAGGTAAGACCTCACCTGGGAATGCTGGGAGGAGCGCGGTTTGGGCGGTTGGGCACCTGTGGACTATCACCGCTGTTGTTAAATGGACCAAGAGGCCCTGGGCGTGTTGGAGGAGGAGGAGCACCCCGGCCTGCTGGCCTCTGACCTGCAGACATTCTGCGTGGGGCAGTGGGGCTTGGTGGGGGAGACCTGAGGGGGAAAAAGGGCCATCAGTGAGGGTGAGACCTAAATGAATGTAGACAGCACATGATAGAATTGAAGAAGCAGCTTTACTGTCACACATTTAATGGAAGCCATGATGAATCATGAGTAGTGTACTTCACATTCAGAGTGTCTGTGTCTTTAAAAACAAAACAAAACAGGAATTTAGTTATATTTTCGCTAAAGGCAGCTTTTACTCTCAAGTTCAATTCAAATGGATCATTGCATGGAACAACATGAAATGTTATATTCTTTAAAAAATATGGTTAATAACTTGCACTACATGTTATCCTGAGTAACGAGGTAAAAACAATTGGTCTTCATAAATATGGAACAAAAATCTATCTGATTTCAGTCACTGCCACGCTACTCTATTATCCTGTAGACAGTGCTAGTATTGGAAGTAACCCAAATCAGGTAAAGGGCTTTTTTGCAACTATAAATGACCTTAAATTACCATTCAATATAACGCTTATACCTCTAAGATAGACTCAGGATTACATAAATTCAGTTAATCACAACTGGGCAGTGGTGGCTCAGTGGTTAAGATGTTGGGTTACTGAGGGAAAGTTTGTGAGTTTAAGCCACCACTGTTGGGCCACTGAGCAAAGCCCTTAACCCTCAGATGCTCAGATGTATCAATGAAATAAATGTTAGTTGCTCTGGATACTGGTGTCTGCCAAATGCCATAAACAGAACTGTATAGCCATTATTGCAAAATAGATGCTCTATGAACTGTGGCCCCTAGTGTGCCATGCTGGTACTGCAATGAGGCTGTTGATTTTTATTTATTTATTAATAATTGTAATAGTAAGAATTTTATTGTTATGTTTGTCTGCTAACTTTAACAGAAACATTTACATTTGTTTACATTTATACATTTAGCAGATGCTTTTATCCAAAGCGACTTACAAATGAGGAACTACTTGAATCACTGAGCCAGTTTTCACTTAACGTTATCTTCACATCTAATCAAAACTGCTTAACTAAGGCAGAAGTCAATAACTTTTTAACCATTAAGTAAGACAGAGGAAAATAACATATAGGGTCCTTGGATGGTTAATCCCGTAAAAATAAACTTACATCAACAATTATCTAATTTTGTCAAAAACCTATGTCACTAAGTCACCTGCGAGAGCCGCCAGCACCAGCCTGAAGCCAGGAGCTATCCACAGGAGGAGGCAAAGGGGTGGTGATGGTAGTGGTGGAGATGTCTCCAATGATGGCTAGCGCCTCCTTCAGTGCGTGGTGGGTCCGCAACACCTCCTCTCTGCGCTGCACCTGCTCCTGAGACTCGTCCATCAGTGCGTTCTGGTCCCCAGCCGAGTACAGCTGAGCCAGCAGCTCTGCATTGATGAACTCCTTCACCTGCCATGGATTTAGTACAGGTTTTATACTCTTCAAATTGCCAGAGGTTTTCTCAAAGGAATCTCTCAAAGTGTTTGACTTGCAATATTGAAATGTAATAGATTCCACTGGTTTCTTCACTTCAAGCGCCTGTTTGCATCTTTATGGCGCAGACAATTAACTCCAGGCATTAAAAGTACATTACACTGATACTGATGCCACTATGAGGAAACCTATGAGGAGCGCTTTGCTAAAAGACCTAATTTAATCAGGGGCATTACAGGAGAAAAACGCTAGCTCACCGATCCTAGTGTAAATGGCTCACACTTTATATACAGTATATGTATGTATAAAAATAGGATTATAACAGGTCTAGAAACACTTTTAAATATTACAAACTTTTCCACTGCTGCTGTACACAATGTAGTTTCGAAAGGAACTTGATCACAAGGTGCATGATAATCGTGGACATGAGGTCCCGGACGCAGTTGCTAACGATGACTATGTGGGAGTCCTCCAGGTTCCAGTAGCACTGTTATATATACACGAAGAATAACATTTAGCTATAATCTTGACTCGCTGGCTAATTACTTAACAGACTATGACATATTCAGAGATGTGCTCACATTCAGCAGTTACCCATTTCTTACTTTTGTAAAATATATGATTCAACTTCTTGCCTACAAGACTCTGAACAAGGCTCCTTATAGCATTGAGCTTCTCACGGTATCTATTTTTCAGACTGCCCTCCATACATGATGGAGCATTTAGTTTAGCGCCAAGATTTTGGACTTCACCGACTGAAAAGTCTATTTTTAACACTACAAGAACTTCCCATCCCTGCTTTGCAGACTATAACAAAAGGGCCTTACATTATTGATCATAAGATGCATGATGGTCTTGGGCATGAGGTCCCGGATGCACTTGTTAACGATGGCCATGTAGGAGTCCACCAGGTTCCGGATGGTCTCCACCTTTCTCTCCAGCTGAGGATCCATGGAGAAGTTATCTGCAGCATTAGAGCTCTCACTCTCCACCTAATAAGAAGAAGAATGATTGGCGTTGCGAAAGAACAGACGACAGAGTGCTTTTGGAAAAGGAGGTTAACTGGAACCTTTCCAACAACGGTCCTCAGGAATTTATAACCTCAACACAGCACCATTTCCAAATGTGCTCATTAAAAAGTCGGGAACGAACTGAAAGCAGGTGGTGAGATATCGAATTTGATGCCTTTCAGAGCGAATACGTTATCTCATGGGCTGTGGAAGATTAAAGCTGCATCGGCTGTACTGCTTCTAGACCTGCGCATCGCTAGCGGTCACTGACCGAAGATTTCTCGGGGTAAACCCCAGCGCGGAGCAGGGATGCTC
This sequence comes from Ameiurus melas, assembly GCA_012411365.1. NCBI lineage: Eukaryota > Metazoa > Chordata > Actinopteri > Siluriformes > Ictaluridae > Ameiurus > Ameiurus melas. Next base: position 6,436,685 of record CM022756.1, read on the forward strand.
TCCAGCTTTCCACCTCTTCCTGCGTGTTGCATGCCAGCTCTAGGAAGCGGTTGTCCTTGAAGACGTTCCTGAAAAACCCAGATTAGTCAACATGAATAATTAGCTCTAAAGTGACCCACAACTTGAAGACTATAAAAAATATATATATCTGCATGTATGTATAGAACAAAAATAAATTTAGAATGACTTGGGTAACAGGAACTAATAACATCGCGTCTGCACATGTGCAATATTTAGTGAGAAAACGTAACATTGAATATTTGCAAATGACAACACAGTCTAAAATATATTACAGCTTTGAATCCTTGCCCGAATTCTGCATTAAGGTTAACTCTTTCAGTGTCATTAAGGGACAGTAATGTGAAAAAAAAGAATCGTGACATTTAATGTTTCTATGATGCATGGTACTGTATATATCATAATATATAGTTTTGCTAACAACCTCAGTAGTGTTTCATATAAAAATGAACCCTACTCTACATATCAGTAGAAACCAGAAAGCGTTCTCTGGGCTTACCGCTGCTCTGTATTGAAGATGGCAAACATGTGCTTGCTGGACATAAAGCTTTTTTCCACATCCCTGACCTTCAGGTTGTCCAGGGGCAGCATGTACTTCTTCTCTTTCTCCTGCAGGTTAAAAACCAGGAACCTCAGCAATAACGACAGCGAAAGGATTTTAAAAAACATCCCGATTATACCTGGGCCATAGGATAAGATTGATATAATCCTGAGTTGTTGAAAAAGTCACAGACCCCAGACATAATGATAGAGTTTACACATGGTTCGGAATAAAATACCAGATTATGTTCAAGAAACATAGTCCTGAGCAGTACTCCTGACACAGTAATATTCCAAACCTGAATTTCTCACGATATTTGTCCTTCTGGCATGACGTCAAGATTGTGTTTTTACATGAGACCTTGGCATGTCCTCTCGATATTGCAGGATGTTGAGTCATTAATATCAAACATGCTCAATATTTGCTGCTCTGGGTTGTGAGTGGATTAGAGGTGTTACGATAGACACGTACACACCACACACCACAGGATATGACCTGGGAAGATCATTCAAGACCAGCTTAGAATAAGGACCTTGTGTAAATTACAGGAAATTGGCCTCAAACTGGTCCAATTATCCTTTAGCGTGGCCCAGACATAAGGCATTTCAGAAAAGCCTATAGAGTAAAACACGAAAAGCCTATAGACATAAAAGCCCCCAAAACACAGGAATTTACCACAAAAGCCCCAGTGTATATTTTTAGGCACACAACACTAAGAACACAGTGAGGAAAAAGTGTGGTGTAACTGCTACTTTTTACCAACCAAACAGCCCATAGTCCAGGCTTCTTCCTTTTCTACTGGTTCACAAGGCCGAAGCTTGTGAAGGCATAAGTCAAAGTTACTCAGGTAAAGATGGTGTAAAGATGGGGCGTCCTTTCCCCTTCGGTGATATGCCTTGATACAGTTTGCCATTTACATCAAAACTGGACTACTGCAACGCACTACTCTAGTGGCCCACCAGCCAGTTCTATCAAACCCGTTCAGATGATTCAAAATGGAGTAGCACGTCTCGTCTTCAACCAGCCTAAGAGGACCCATGTCATACCTCTCTTCATCTCCCTCCACTGGCTTCCTGTAGCCACCCACATCAAATTCAAGACCTTGATACTCACCTACAAGACCTTGTCTGGAACAGCGCACTCCTACCTCAACTCTCTCCTGAAGGCTTACGTTCCCTCACGCAATCTGCCATCGATTAGCGACCGACGCTTAGTAGTGCCTACTCAGTGTGCCTCAAGGTCCCTTTCCAGAACCTTCACACTAACTGTCCCTCAGTGGTGGAATGAACTTCCAACCTCAATCCAGACCACAGAATCTGTCACTATCTTCAAAAAACAGCTAAAGACCAACCTCTTCCCTGAACACCTAACCAATCCATAAAACACCAACCCCACATTATCAAAAAAATAAATAAAATAACAAAAAAAAAACCCTACTCTGGCACTATGCTTTTGTAGAACTCAATTAAAAGATCTTGTATGGTAGCACTACTTGTAAATGTAGATGTTGTGCAGAAGAACCATGTTACACAGTGATTACAGCCCACTGAATGCAGACTTTTTCAGACGGAAAACCCTGAGATGTCATCCTACAGACTGCTCTAAACTTTGCTATAGACTATGATTCGAGTCCGATTTGTAGAATGCAGTAACAAAATAAGTAAATAAATAATTTCCACATCAATTATACTTCTATCTCAGTTCAGTTTCTATGACAAATCGCACCCACTAGAGCCAAGTGGAAGGATTTCCACGGTGGAGATGAACTATTTTATTTCGTAACTGGCGTTCACTTAAAGCGAACAGTTTTAAATGAATACTTGTAGGACATTTGTTCATTTCCCAATCTAAAGATTTTTTTTTTCTAAATTTAACCATGTGTTTTTAATATGAAGGGAATCTGGGAATCTACGTTTTTTATCTTATAAAGGGAAAAAGAAAAGAAAAGAAAAAAAAAAGGACGAGCTTCTGATCTAAATTAACAGCCGTCTCTGGTTTTATCCACAGCGTCTGTGTGACTGCAGGTTTTCATTCCAGCCAAGCAGGAGTCACACCTGATTTCACTCATTGAATCAATTGATCTTGGTCTTCAAATGACTACCAGGTGTATCTCCTATAGTATCTCTCTTTAATGAAGACATGAATGCTCTGGACAATCCTTCTAGTATGGAGACGATTCTGTGCCAGAATCACATCACGGGGAAATTGTGAAACGCACAGATGGTATTACTTTTCGTTTGTCACATGAGGATGTCTAATAGTGACATCTTCATTGCACCGCTCTTACATTCCTTGGATGTCTCTAGTTAAACAACAGCAACAGCGTTTTCCGAGCTGCATCGCATTTCACCGAACTGCAATCAGAACGGTATCTTCTCCATACTCTAGAACATGTGGCGGTCCAGACGCGTGAAATGACATGGAAATGCAACTAACGTGAGCGAATGGTGACAACGTTGTCCGTTTAATGCTTGACTATTAGTTACTATTTTATAGCTATAAATAAGACACATCAGATGAAAGCCATCATGTTTTGTTTCATAGTGGAGCTTCACAGATTCTGAGATATCTGAGATATATCCGTTTCGAATCTGGAAAAGCTCTCGTTCGCCCTTAAACGTTCTGTTTTTCTCTTACTAATCAGACTTGAGAGGGAGAAATCCAATAAAAAAACAGGAACCTCCGTTGTCTTGAACTTCTCTTTATGAGCTAAATAACTGGCGTACGGAATCCGTGATTAGATCACGTTTAGAAACCTAGCATCCCTGAATTAGCGCCTGTGAGGTTTTTTTTCCTTTTCTTTTTAATACGAGGAAACAGGATTCTTTTTCTTCATCTCAGTCTGCCTTTTGTTCACCTCTGCAGAAATCCATTCCTTTTCAGAGCACTTGATTTGTTGAATGCTGTTTTTGGACACACGGATCTATAAAGTAGCAGATACACTGAGAGAGAGAAAAAAAAGGAAGGTCAATACAAACAATACACTATGTAGACTCCTGCGCAATCACACTCCAATCGCTGTTCTAATAAACTCCTCTCTTCTGGCACGGCTTTCCACTAGATTATGGATTATGGCCATTCAGAGACAAGAGCATTGGTGAGGTCTGGCACACAATCAGCACTCCAGTTCATCCCAAAGGTGTTCAGTGGGGTTGAGGTCAGGCCTCTGTGCAGGACACTCGAGTTCTTCAAAATTCTTCCAAACTTCACACACCATGTCTTCATGGATCTCGCTCTGTGTTCGGGAGAAATGGTCACGCTGGAACAGGTTCGAGCCTGTTAGTTCCAGTGAAGGGAAATCGTAACGCCACAGCACACAAAGACATTCTATACAATTGTGTACTTCGAACTTTGGGGGAACTGTATGGGTGTGTTGGGGAGTCCACATACTTTTGGCCGTATTGTGTATACTGAGGTAGGTATGCAGTCAGGCAGAGGGAGAGTATGAGAGTAATAAAGACTTTAACAAGAGTTGTTCATGAAGTATGAAACGAAAACAAGGGAAACAAAGCGTGAGCTAGGGCCGTGAGATAAAGGGCAGAGAACAGCCGAGGAGAAGAGAAGCAGCACATATGGAAGGCATTAAAACATGCTGTGGTTGAGGAACACCATTATTTCCCCTCCGTGTATTTGAAGGCTCAGGTTAAGCCTGATGATTTCACTGTGCGTATGAGGATGGAGGTAAAGAATGTGGCGCAGCAAAAAATGTTTTTCTGGGGTGGGTGGTGTGTGTGTGTGTGTGGGGGGGGGTTATTAGCGGACTGCACAGATCGATGTTATAAAGAAAGCATTTGAGATCCATATGAAAATATTAATGATGCTGTACAGTTTAGAAATATTCTCCTCCACCCTCTTTATTTATTTCTCACATATTTCCCCCCACCCCCCATTCCAGAGGGCCCCACTTCCTGCCTCAAGTTTTTCTTGAGGAGAACGAGAGAAAGCGAGAGGGATTAAATGACAGCCTGGCATTAAGTCTGAACATCTGGTAGTACTTAACAGCAGGAGGAACGAGAAAGAGGAGGAGAAAGAGTGCGGGCAAGAGGACGAGCGCTGAGGTTTGAGAGAAGAACACCAGAGAAGCCGCTTGCTAGAAAACTCCTCTAAACTCAGGCTGAAGGAATCCAGACCTCAGAGACGATAACGATCTGGGATTCGACCTCTCGGGACTGACTCACACCGGCAAACGCGCAACTCTGACGCTCGGCAAAAAAAAAACATTTTAAAATCATCCAGCACCTCTAGGAGGACCCCGAAATGTCCGTCCCATATATGGAGCCCAGGGTCCCTCCCTTTCCTCTGCTCTCCTCTCTTTTCCCTTTTCCCTCACCGCCTCTTGGATTTTCTCTTTTTTTTTTCCCCCCGCGCTCTCTCACTAATATCTCTTCCACGAAAGCACGCCCCAAATTCCCGGCGGTCGTCTGAAGGAATATGCCACGTCAAGGCTGGATACGGCTCTTGCAACATGGGACGCCGTTAGGACCTGGACAAAAAAAAAAAGAAGAAGAAGTATTCCATTGCTGCAGACCAAACAAACAAACAAATATGTGTTTTAGAGGCCAGGAACGGGGGGGGCGGGAAACGAACGCAGCTCCATCTGAAAATAACGGACTACTAACGGGATTCTTCGAGCTCCCTAGCAGCAGGAGGAGGAGGAGGAGGAGGAAGGACGAAGAGACGTATCTGTCCTAAACTGAAAGGGCAGCGCTTTATTGCTCTCCTCCGTCTGCCCAGTGTTCAGACTACCTGTTCATGGATATGCGAGTGTACAGTAGTCTGCACATTGGTTAGACTGGGCGAGGATGCACGTCGCTGAACTCCGGCGTTCATTCAGGCTCTTCACCGTGTCAAAACTGTACGTCAATCTTTCGCAGTTCTGCTTCGTTACCTGCAAGAAAAAAAAAATGTGCCTCTGCTTTGTTTTCGTTTTTTAAAATCCAAACGTTTTATTTTGCGATTAACGACGCGACGTTGAGCAGAACTTAACATCTAAACCTAATAACGCTGCTAATTTGTCAATCTTTGTAAAACAAAAAAACAACAAAACAACAACAACCTCACATTAAGTCTCTAAGCACAGGAGCTTCTCAGGCTTGAACTGTGCACTGGTTTGCCCTTCGTTGTCGATCGTCGGTTCCAAAAAAAAAAAAAAGCCTCGGAATGCTGCGGTCTCACAAATGGCAGCGAACGCGGCCAATTTCCGAGCCGACTTAAACGCAGGAACATTTTTATCGCTACCAAAGAGCAACCGATCGAGCCTTAAACCGCGGGTAGGAACGATATTTCTATGCAAAGCCACTCGTGTCAAAATTCCCTCAATTATTATTATTATTATCGCAGCCCTAAAAAGATGTGATTTACATTGAATAAATCAAAAAATAATATACGAATCTACACACGGATGAGAAGATGAGCGCGACGTGGCTTCGCTATGACTCCTAAAAACCTTTTCGAACTGCCTTTAGTGTCTTCTTCGGGTCTGTGTAACGCATTATTCTCAACAAACAGACCCATAACGCTGAGATGTTCTGTTATAATGCGGTATAATGCTCATTTCAGGTCTATTGTATTTACTCCCACGTCTTGTGGACAGAGAATCCTCTCTGGATCTTCAGACGCAGTGATGCGGAGGTTTATCAGCGTTCGGTGGACGATCCTGGTGGTATTTGGCTCGTATAATGTATAATGTGAAGGTGTGTACTGTACGTCAGAGGTTATGGTATTGTGCGCAGGTTTAGAAGCTGGTGTGTTGGATCATCTGAAAAATGGGTGATAAAACCCCAGATTTGTTCAATGCAAAGCACTTCGTTTTAAGCGTGTGTTGTGTAACTGCGTACAGATATACCACTGATTTGCTTGGATGAATATCTACATCTGTTCAAGAATGAAATGATCTCACTGTACTCGACTCAAACGGAGCTCTGTAGGAGGTTTACCTGACGTTTTAAAGATACGCTTTAAATACCAACATGTCTTATGACGGATATGAGCTGCACTGAAAGCTAGCGAGCTCGTGCTACTGGGCTTCCAGCGTTTAGGACGAAGGAGTCCGTCGTTACGATGCATCCAGCAGCGGGGTGTTGTTAAAGCTTTCGTTTCCCACACGGATTAATACGGCACTTTACTGGGCTGGAGAGGGATTATTTTATTTTACGTGCGCCGAGTGTATTTCAGAGTGCGTGTTGAGCGTGTACAGGAGCGTCAGAGGGAAGGTTTCAGAGCTCTGAGGGGCAGACGCAAGGATTGGCTCGAAGCAATGTGATTGGCTGCGTGTGTTTTCACACACACACACACACACACACACACACAACTTGCTGTTCCAGCCAAGAATGTGCGTAAGTGTTTGGCAGAGGGGGCTTTTTAAAAAAAACAACAACAAAAAACAGACTGTGTGTGTGTGTGTGTGTGTGTGTGTGTGTGTGTGTGTGTGTGTGTGTGTGTGTGTGTGTGGTAAAACGTCGTAATTTGATGAATGTCACTTTTATGTTGAAGTTACAAAGTTCAAAGACATTATACGAGAATAATGACAACTAATTAGATGATTAATGTTAGTTGTTATCTAAAAGTGTTATCTACTCTGGTGTGTGTGTGTGTGTGTGTGTGTGTGTGTGTGTGTGTGTGTGTGTGTGTGTGTGTGTGTGTGTGTGTGTGTGTGTGTGTGTTATTGTTGTTGATTTTGGTGGATTCATAAAGACATATTTAGCTTTATTACATTAATGAGTTAATGTGTGTGTGTCTGAATTTATATGTGTGTGTACTTGTCTAAATGTGCGTTTGTGTGTGTGTGTCTGAACGTGTGTGTGTGTGTGTGTGTGTGTGTGAGAGTGTGTGTGTGTCTATGTGCATGTCTCAATGTGTGTCTGAGTCTGAATTTATGTGTGTCTAAATGTGTGTGTGTGTGTGTGTGTGTATACATGTATACGTATTTGAGTGGAGTGTGTGTGTGTGTGTGTGTATATGTATGTGTATTGAGAGTGTGTGTATGTGTGTGTATATATGTATGCGTATTTGAGAGTGTGTGTGTGTGTGTGTGTATATATGTATGCGTATTTGAGTGTGTGTGTGTGTGTGTATCTGTATGCGTATTTGAGAGTGTGTGTGTGTGTGTGTGTGTGTGTGTGAGACACTGCTAGTTTGACTTGGAGAGACTCCAGCTGTGTTAAAGACCCAAAGCAAATGCTTGAACTCCCACACGGACTCAGAGGCACAGAGCGAGATAGAATAAAATCTCTCGGAAAGCAGATTCCTGAAAAGTGCGTTCCTCTAACTGAAACTGTAGCCACACTACAAATGTACAACAACAACAACAACAACAATTCTTACCAAGTGCCCATACCTTAAACTCGCTCAAGTTTGGACAAGTCTCATATTTCTCGTCACGAGATCACACTTAACCGTTACGATTCGGCGGATCACGATGCTTCCGTCCAGCGTTCACGTTTATAAAGAGCTGAAACAGCGCTCCGCCCGTACTGCATCTGCAGATCACAGCTTTATATTAATGCCTTCCCGTTTCTATAGTAACAACCAGCACAATGACAGGTACGCTCGGTCTTCCACAGTACAACACTCGTGATGTTATTTCAAGTAGATTAACTTATAATTGTCGAAATGATGACGCTTTCTTCGAGGCGACGTTCATGGAAGGAGTCTCCAGTGTCAGTGCTTTTTGTAGCTCAGGACACGGGAAAGTCTTCAGGACACAGGAGGAAAGAAAGAGATGACTGTTTATAGCTGCTGTAACATAAGTGAGAACAGGAACTTGTTTTCAGGATTTTATACGACGTTAAATGGATAGAAACTACGACTTCAGTAAATAGTAAATGTAAACTCTCTTAGGGAACGGATCTAGTGTGTGTGTGTGTGTGTGTGTGTGTGTGTGTGTGAGTGAGGAGTGTTAAAACGAGCAGAAGGGATGAAGCTGAGGAACGTTGTGTGAAAGCGGAGTTGTGGTGTGTCTGCCTGTCTACACTTGCTGTGCAGAACATCAGCGAGCCTGTACAGCAGGCACAGACAGGCAGACAGACGGCAACCAGCCAGGAAGGACAGACGGACGAACCCACCGGCATCGGATTCACCACTACACCAACACGCTCGCCAGCAGTGGTGACGTTTCAATGCGAATTTCAGTGAATTTTGTATCATCGACATGACTTTTGTCTTTTCTTCTTCAAATTTTGCACTGTATATTGCAAACAGGTTTCATTAAAGTGTATCATTCTTCCACAGGATCTCCATTCTGTTCAATGTAAATGTCCCAGGGTTTAATGTGTGTCCGTTTCCTTTCATTTATGTCCCACGTTAAAGGTTTTTCATAGACTTACCTTCATAAACATCTCCCTGTCCATCACAGACTCACCTTCATCTCATACACACCTCCCTGTCCATCACACTCACCTTCATCTCATAAACACCTCCCTGTCCATCACACACTCACCTTCATCTCATACACACCTCCCTGTCCATCACACTCACCTTCATCTCATACACACCTCCCTGTCCATCACACTCACCTTCATCTCATACAACCTCCCTGCCATACACTCACCTCACTCATAAACACATACTCACCTCATCTCATAAACACCTCCTGCCATCAGACTCACCTTTATCTCATACACACCTCCCGATCACACTCACCTTCATCTCATAAACACCTCCCTGTCCATCAAACCACCTTTATCTCATACACACCTCCTGTCCAACACTCACCCATCCACACCTCCTGTCACCTACCCCTCCATCACACTCACCTTCATCTCATACACACCTCCCTGTCCATCACACTCACCTTCATCTCATACACACCTCCCTGTCCATCATAGACTCACCTTCATCTCATACACACCTCCCTGTCCATCACACTCACCTTCATCTCATAAACACCTCCCTGTCCATCACACTCACCTTCATCTCATACACACCTCCCTGTCCATCACACTCACCTTCATCTCATACACACCCCTGCCATCACACCACCAAACTGTATCAACTCACCTTCATCTCATAAACACCTCCCTGTCCATCATAGACTCACCTTTATCTCATACACACCTCCCTGTCCATCACAGACTCACCTTCATCTCATACACACCTCCCTGTCCATCATACACTCACCTTCATCTCATACACACCTCCCTGTCCATCACACTCACCTTCATCTCATAAACACCTCCCTGTCCATCACACTCACCTTCATCTCATACACACCTCCCTGTCCATCACACTCACCTTCATCTCATACACACCTCCCTGTCCATCACACTCACCCTCATCTCATAAACACCTCCCTGTCCATCACAGACTCACCTTCATCTCATAAACACCTCCCTGTCCATCACAGACTCACCTTCATCTCATACAGCTGTATCATGTCTGACCCTGCACTCTGAACTTCATGCTGAGGTATGCGAAGAAAAGAATTTCACTCTGCTGTAATGTATATGTAATCAATAAAGATTCGTGATCATTATTATTATTTTCCAGTAGCATCACGCCCATGATGCAAATTCCCACGGATGGAAGTCTGGAAACGGGAGAGTTGGAATATCTGACTTTTGAGTACAATAGAAAGCAACAACCGTGTGATATTAACTCCCAGTGCAGTCTGTAATTTGTGAACCGGTAATAATCCTATCATCTCACTTACACCTTCACACAGAAACGTTTTGTGAAGCCGGATCTGGCGAGTTTCTTTCATTCGAACTTTTGTTTCTTTTTCTGACCCTGAAATGAGCTCCATCCCCAGACTGAATACGGCCACTTAGCTCGGCATCATTTTAATTCGTTCCCCTTAAAAGGCAACCGGTGAAGCATATGTACAGTATATTCACAAGACTGGGGTTGACTGGGAAAAGGAAAAATCTGCATGTCAGTGCTGTCATTACAGCTGCATTTCACCTCGCGGCCAGCAGAGGGCGCTTAAACTCCACAAACTATACGCTGTACAGTCGTTTCCCGTCAGGACTGAAGACTGCTCTCACCTCGTCGTCCTTGAACCAGGACAAGCTCTCAGCCGTCAGCACGAACCAGTACTCCTTAGCTCCTCCTTTCATGATGCTGATGTTGTTGATGGTCAACCATCCTTTGCGAATGACCTAATGAAGGGTGAAAGGTCAAAAGGTCAAATACTGCCCGAAGGACAGACAGACAGAAAGAAATCCCATTTAACGTACGCCCCAATCCATTTGTGTGACAATAGAGTGGTTTAATAAAGTGTTTTAACAACTCAAGGCTGCAGCAAGGGTGGTGTTTGTGAAACAGCTATTCCCAATCGGATCGTTCACACGTACTGTCATACAGAGATGCCGACGTGGTGAATGGTGGTCATTTTGCATTAGCCACACACCAAAGCAGGAAACAGACATCGTAAAGCAGTGCTCGTGGTCTCCACAGAACCATAGGAAAAAACAACACGATGTGTGTGTGTGCGAGTGTGAGTGTGGTGTGCTACGGTCAGTGCTCCAGGCTCCATGCACTACACCTGCCTGTATCCTTAATCTATAGTGAGAGGCTCTACAAGTGTTCATGGAGAGGACTTTTCCTACAGCAGAATCATACAGAAATAGACTCGATGCTTACGATTATACCCGAGGCTGTCGGAGACGTGGCCTGAAATAGCATAAACGTGACAGCATTTGGAAAACGAGGACATCTGACACACCGCAGCGTCTTCTCTTTAAACCCAACTCACCAGAACACAAAACACACGTACACACCGCTCGTAACCCCCGAAACCACCAGCTGCTGATGATAACCACGCAGGAGTTGATCACAGAGAGAACGGCTAATTCAGCTTCGTTAGGCTGGTTTTAAATAACAAAACCGTACGACACCCGGAATGTCATAAAAATGATTTTTTAGTAAAAAAATGACTACATTGCTACATTTTCCTTTTTTTTTTTTGATACTGAATCTAAATGAATCAGTTTTGAGCTGGACATATGGACTAGAGGATTTAAGTAGGGATGCACCGAACGTTCGGCAACCGAAATTATTATTATTATTAGGCCGAATCAATTTGACCGAACGATGACGTGTTTGACGATGCGACCAAATAGCCTAGCGACCAGAGTGAGACGTGCGAATGTCACGACCTCGATGAGGGCGCGTGCATGCACAAGCTACGTGCTCTCTCTGTGGACAGTAAACGTGCAAGGACACGTGTTTTGTTTCTGTTCTGGAGAATTCTGTCACGTCGCGAGACGTAAGGGAGTAGAGTACGGAAGGTTATTTATTTAAGTGCAAATCCAAATCGTAATCCAAAAAACGTAGTCAAGACAGGTAACGGGACGGGCGATCGGCAAACAGTCATAAACGGGGGCAAAGCAGGAATCACAGAAAACAGGGTCACAACACAACACAAGAAACATGAACTAGTACTATGGACTGGGAGCGGAAACACCAGCGGGGACTAAATGAACTAATCTATAGTTTAAACTAACTAAATCTATCAAGGGACAGAACATGAACAACGTATCGAACTCTACTATAATACTCTGCGAGGTGTACAGGGACGCGAGCGGTATATATCCCCAATATAATCCGCCGTATAGAACCCAATAGAACCGTTTCCTGCACTCTTGTCAATGCGCTTTTTAGTTGTAGGCTACAGAGTGTTCCCTTCTTTCAGCAGTCAGTTACAGGCCTAACATCGGCTCTTCAAGCGGGTCAAAGATGACCACATCAAAATATTTTTATTTTACTCATTTATTGCCTTGTTGGTTGCCTGTGCCTGCAGGAATGAAGAAAAAATGTTCAGTGTTAAATAAATATTTTGAAATAGTAGTTTTTTGTAATTTATTTTTTTTCTTTGAAAAGCAAGACAAAAATAGTAAAAAGCACATTTTGACTATTTAAATTAGGCAATGGTGAAAAAAAAATGGTAAAATAAATGGAAAAAAAAAACGTGTTCGGTATTCGGCCAAGTTTTCCATCATATTCGGTTTCGGCTTCGGCCGAGAATTTTCATTTCGGTGCATCCCTACCTAAAACAATACTCCAGTTACAGTTCGGATCAGTATCTACTGTATATTCATTTAAGACGCGTTCGACGTCCGATCTACATGACGTCTTCGTATTCAGCCACAACCCTAAAATGAGTGCCAGCCATAATCCCTCTCCCTCCGATTATTTTCCTTCTGTCCAGACCCATTTAGTTCTAGGACTAGGTTGAAACTACGTATCGGGAAGCATGCCTGAGAAATGCTCCTTTCTTACCTGGATGTCCTGTCACGGCAGGAAACATGGCAGATCTCCGTAAACAGGGACATGCATGAGGACAGCTCGCTCACAGAGAGAGGGAGTAGGGGTGGAAAACAAGATGCTGGCCATGACAACATGAAACAATTCATGAAAACATAACTGAAGTTTAGGAGTAGGAGATATAGCAAAAACAAACAAAAAACACAACAACAACAACAACAACATATTACAACCCGTAAGATCAGACAGCACAAGCTGTCTGATTAATAGCGATTAATGCGTGTAATCGTAGATTCGTCTTACCATGACATGTAGAAAGAAATGAACAATATTACTGACTTAACGAATAAATTCTTTTTTTTAATTAAAAATACTTTTATCCAAACCATATCACTGTGTTGTATTCTTTTATTTTTAAGCGAGTTTAATCAATCCATATTAAACAAAATATCTCTGAAAAGCTTCATTTGTGAAAATGTAGACATTCCCACAGACAGCGTAAAGAAGTGTGCCGAAAGATTCTTTCGTCTTCACGAGCTTGGCGTTCAGTACCGGTATTAAAGTACCTGGTCTTGTCACAGTAATACCTGCGATACAGGTCCCATTGTAGTGTAATATACTGTATCACGATATCGGTATATATCGTTATATCGCCCACTCCTAACCGAACTCAAAAACAATCATGCAGGAACCAGAAGCAGAGCAATGCCAAAACCGAACGAGAAGCAGAACGCAAATTAGTTCATATAAATCAAAGCACAATAAAACAGCGTGCGTATGCTGGAGAGACTGAGATGAGGATTGAGAAAAAGAAGACAAAGAAGAAAGAAAAAAAAAATAGAAGCAACAACAATAACAGAATATGCTACGAAGCAGACAACAGTGAAAATGCTTTTTAGCTGTATATAATGTGAGAAAAGAGCCTGGTTCTTGAATCAGGTAGATCACACACACACACACACACACACACAATACTAACCTGGTTTCCAGCAGAACTCGTCTTGTTTGCTTGGCTGCTCCGCTGTTGTGCACTTCGAATAAAGAATTCAAATGAAAAGAAAGAACATTATTTTCCCTGAGAATTCACATTAAACTCATTTCAGGCTTTTTTTTTTTTTTATTCTTCAGGCAGTGTGTGAATCCGACGCTGCTATCACGTGCTACAGGACTTCAGGCAAACTGAAAGGGTCGACCATACTGTCCATTTAAGCATGATCTGATCCAACAGTGGAATATTAAAGGCCTGATTTGGAAGGATTTCTCCTCAGAGAAAAGGAAGAAAACGCCGTTTTAATCATCATCATCATCATCAGTAGTGATCATCGTTTCCAGCCGAAAAACCACTCAAAACACCTGAAACTAACCTAAACTTTTGGGCATCAGAAACTGGATACGCTTGGTTCTTTCTCTCGACGTGTGCATGGGTATTGTAAGTAAGTCGATGTCTGTCCTGTCCACTCGTCCTCCGCTGAAAATCTTCACAGAGTGAGCGAGGGGCGGGAACAACCTGGACCCCATCAATGTCTCTTCACGCTTGTTGCACTGATTTAAATTCTCTTGCTTACGTATTACGACGATAAGAAGAACACAGTATTTCCATTAGATCTTTGTATGTCCATATCAGAGCGTTATTTTGTACATTTGATATTTTTGACATTTTTAAAAAGACCATTCGACTAAAAATTCTCGATAAACGATCTGATTGGCACTTATATAGCACTTTTTTTTAAGCTTAGCGGGTCTACAAAGCGCTTTACACTGTGTCTCATTCACACACACACCCACCAATGGTAGCAGAGCTGCCATGCAAGGCGCTAACTTGCCATTAGGAGCGACTTGGGGTTCAGTGTCTCGCCCAAGGACACTTCGGTATGTGGAGTCACGTGGGCCGGGAATCGGACCGCCAACCCTACGAGTAGTGGACAACCCGCTGTACCACCTGATCCACAGCTGCCATCTGCTCTCTCTGCTCTCATGGATATTAAACAATTATCTTTGGTTTATCTTTTGGTCCATTTCTCATGAACCATGAGTCCTACAAACCCCCCACTGAATCCTTGGGTTCTCCCAAACAAAAAATCCTCAAGAACCATTTAACTAACCCAACTCTGATTATTTTCTAATGTGCATAACATGCGAAACATACTTTTTTGCGAATTAGTCCTAATTTTTTTTTTATTTGGTGTGAAACTACTGTACTCAGCAGAGTGTGAACCCCAATAATAATATATTTTTTTAAATGTTTGTAAACACCATAGCCACCACCTCTTAATCAATATTAACGAGGCAGAGTCTGTTTAACTCAAGCAGCTGTAACTCATGAGTGCTTACACGGATTCACACAAAACTTGAAAAGCATATACCGGAAGAGATTGAAAAATTTGGGGTGTGGTCATACAGTACATAGAAGACAGAGCTAAGCTCTGAGAACTGTTTCTCGGTAGCCGTAAATCTGATCAAGCGGAAATTTGGTATGCTGCATGCATATTCCCAAGGGTTGGAGATCGCCGCTTGCAGCTATATTTATTGTTGTTGTTATTATTAGTATTATTATTATTATTATTATTATTATTATTATGTCTCACACTTGCAAAAAATATGGAAAAAAAATACAGATTTTTTTTATCTTTCTCGGCTTCTCTTTCTCTGTTTCCCAGCTCTCTACCTTTTTCATCAAGCGCTCTGTTTCTTTCTTTCAGTAGTCCAACATCACAATTAGGAACAATCTGGGGAGCACGTGAAGGCAGCATAACATGCCATAACAATATCATTATAGTGAATACCTACTTGGCAAATCCAATGAAATCCTCATGGTTGGTGTTGATGTATGCGAGCTGTACATCGATGAGCAACAGAATCTGTGAAAACATAAAAACAATCGAAATGCTTTAGCACTCTTTAGTTCTTTTTCGTTGCCAGGTGCTGCTGAGATCCGTGTGAGAGTGGTCATTACCTGCTCTTTGGCCCGGCTCTCACGCTCACGAATGTGTGAAGTAACGATTCGCTCCGTCTCCTCCCTCAGAATGGGGAACGTACCCAGCTACAGAGACATAAATCACCCATGAGTACAGTATCACGCTGCATAGTTTTAAAAACAAAACAAAACAAACAAAAACATAAAAACACCAAGAGCTGCTCCACCAGTTCCGTTTCAAACAAGTGCATAGTTTGGTCAAGAAAATAAACTCCATCCACTCCTTTCCAGTTTTTCTGTAGAAATATCTGCCATTAACCACACCCAGATCTTCAGTGATGTCACACAGGGTGATTTAGGAAGTTGGCGTAAGTTACACTACAGTGATGTCAAATTCTCGAATCCGATTGGTCAGAAGGTGTTGATACGTTTTTTCCCAGCTTTAAATCACAGCTTTATATAAATGTGCTCATTCTAAACTGTTATCATCTGTTATCATTACTACACAGGGACTTGTATGGGTGGCGGATGAAGATTTCTGCAAGGAGACATTTATTTAATATTTATGGAGGGAGTGTCCAGAGTCAGAGCTTTGGAACAGTCAAGCTGCCAACATATAACAAACACCCCATTCCTTACTGAAAACATTGTAACATTACAGGGATAACAACCGGATGTTAGACGACAGGAAACTTAGTGATAAAGCGATAGATGATGGGCAGTGGTGGCTTGGTGGTTAAGGCTCTGGGTTACTGATCAGAAGGTCGGGGGTTCAAGCCCCAGCACTGCCATTGTTCACTAAGTTCCCCTGTCTGCTCCAGGGGGCACTGTATCATGGCTCTAACCCTGTACTCTGACCCCAGCTTCCTCACAGGTGGGGTGTGCGAAGAAAACATTTTCACTGTGCTCTACTGTATATGTGACCAATAAAGACTCATTATAATACATTTCCACTGCAAGCTTAAAAGTGTAAATACTGTACAGACTCCCTGTTTTTTCTTTCCATTTGATTTTTTTTACAGTACTCATAGAAATGAGAACAATAGCTATGTTTCCATCCACATATTTTGGGATATATCACATAAAAAAAAAAACACTGGATTGAAACACCAGATGCGAATAAAGTCTCTGAAATGCGCATAATATGCACGCAACTGAGTCGGATCTTTTTTTATTCGCTAAGAAGACGTGCGCATAAACTACGATGGAAACATTTACTGAATAAATTCCTTGATACACATTAAAAAAAAAAGTCGTGACTTTGCCTCAACAAATTGGATAATTGGTTCAGAAAACTACAAATAGCACAGAGCGAGAGGTACTGTATGTTTGGATAGACGACTTTGCATCAGTTTCCACGGATTTTGTTCTCTTGGATGGAACATGGGATGGAAACAGATTGACTGCATTTATATAATATGATTTATTTTTATTATATATGGTAATTTCAGAAGCTAAAATCATATTAAACCTCTCACAATACATTAGCATGGATTTTGTCTCTTAGATGATTTCTCTGCCAAACAGCAATTTATTTTAGTTTTTTGGCATCATTTTAGTCAGTACTTTGAGCTAACTCTCTTTGCCAAGATATCAGCTCTGAGTCTTCTCCTATAACGCCTGATGAGGTTGGAGAATACCTGGCGAGGGATCTAAGATCATTCCTCCATACAGAATATCTCCAGTTCCTTCACTTTTCGAGGTCTACGCTGGTGGACTCTCCTCTTAAGTTCACCCCACAGGGTTTCTACGGGGTTCAGGTCAGGGGACTGGGATGATCATGGCAGGACCTTGATTTTGTGGTCAGTAAACCATTTTTGTTTTGATTCTGATGTATGTTTTGGATCATTGTCCTGCTGGAAGAACCAACCATTTAATATCTGTTGATATTCGATAGAGTCCATGATGCCATGTATCCTAACAAAATGTCCAGGTCCTCTGGCAGAAAAACAGTCCCAAAACATTAAAGATCCACCTCCATATTTAACCGTGGGCATGAGGTACTTTTCCATATGGCTACCTCTCTGTGTGCTTTATTACCAAAAACTCTATTTTGGTTTCATTTGACCATAGAATCTCATGTGAAGTTCCAGTAGTGTCTGGCGAACTGAAGACGCTCGAGTTTGTTTCTGGATGAGAGTAGAGGCTTTTTTCTTGAAACCCTTCCAAACAACTTCTGGTGATGTAGGTGACTTCGGATTGTAGTTTTGGATACTTTCTGACCCCAAGACGCAACTAACGTCGATTCATAACATTTCCAATTGACTGGAACTTCTTAATTATTACCCTGATGGAGGAAATGGGCATTTTTAATGCTTTTTTTCTTATAGACACTTCCCATTTTGTGAAGCTCAACAACCTTTTGCCGCACATCACAGCTATATTCCTCACTCTTACCCAGTGTTATGAATGACTAACGGAATTTGGCCTATGTGTTACCTCATATTTATATCCCTGTGAAACAGGAAGTCATAGTTGAACAATTTCCTGTTACTAGTCACCCGGGTGTACAAATTCTTTTTTTAAATATCAATGAGAATATACATCAAATATATTTTTCTTATATGAATTCATAGGCATGCCAACAATTGTTGCACACCTATATTTAACAAAGATTTTTGGGGGGATAAACCTGTGTTGTGTTTGAAATTGTTTGATATCGCTGAGAGCAGAGTATTTTTGTTAATTCTTTGAACAAAGAATGCAGCTATGGATCAGGTGGTAGAGTGGGTTGTCCACCAATCGTAGGGTTGGCGGTTCAATTTCCAGCCCACGTGACTCCACATGCCAAAGTGTTTTTGGGCAAGACACTGAACCCCAACTTGCTCCTGATGGCAAGTTAGCATCTTGCATGTCAGCTCTGCTATCATTGGTGTGTGTGTGTGAGAATGGGTGAATGAGACACAGTGTTAACCGCTATATAAGTGCGCCATTTAACAAAAGATCAAAAGGTTAAACAATAAAGACATTTTTTCACAGACTTCTTTGCTCATAAGAGTGCAAATATTAGCAAATATTAGTGGAGGGCACTGTATATATTTTTAATGTAATTATAACATTAACAATTGATGACAGGCCTTACGGTCTGTGGCTATTTTTATCATGTGATAACATTTGTGGCCATAAACAGCCTGTGGCAGTGAACAGATTTGTAAATTGTTAGGCAGAGAATAAAGTGAATGCCAGAGTCCACATCTGTGTCTGGCTTTACATAGAGTTCGAGAAATAAGGAGGACTGTACCTTATTAGCACACTGACGCACTGTGTTGATGAGCTCCTGAATGACCAGGTCAATACATTTAATGCAGGGTTCCTTCAGTTTCACGACCTGTTTCTTCACTATCGCCTCAAACGCCATGTCTGGAGTGAACAGGCCCGTCCTGGACACACAAACAGAGGAAAAAAACATCAAGACAAAACAGCACTACGCATTGGTCATATCGCATCAGTATATGCGCTTGCCAAAAGCGTGCACGTTTAGCGATTATATTTGAGCTATTTAGCTATTATATTGTTTCCATAGTAACGACTAATTTGCAGGGACTTCTAACTTGGAAGGCGGAACGACGGCTAAAACTGCATTCTGATTGGTTGAAATGATACTAAATTATAGTACTAGATACTAAATTATATAATAAAATTGGTATTTTTATATATATATATATATATATATATATATATATATATATTGGTATATACATATCTTTCTATATATAATTATATAGATACTAAATTATACTGGGATTAAACATTTTGACGGATGAGTTCTGCATTCTGATTGGTTTACACAAAAAAGTTCTATTTTATAATGGGTATATTGTGTGTAAAATTCAGTAATTTGTTCGTATCGGGATCCAGCCTAGTTTATTGATATGTGCACAGTAAGACAGACTTTACATGGCCATTACACTAGCAAAGCAATACGAGTTAAACCACGCCCACTAGCAAGCAGTTTATAGCAGCTCAGGTTATGTAAATCAGTGCCAGTGTTATCACACAGGTATAGAAATGACTATTTAAGGACGTGCAGTCCCCTCCTAAAGTACTGGAACGGCAAGGCCACTTCTTTTGTTTTGCTATGCACTGAAGACATTTGGGATTGAGATCAAAAGATGAATATAAGAATTACAACAGATCAGAATTTCAGCTTTCATTTCCTCATATTCACATCTAGATGTGTTAAACAAACTTAGAACATGGCACCATTTGTCTGAACCCACACATTTTTCAACTGATCAAAAATACTGACTGATACTGCCCAGGTGTACCCTGTTAGATAGCGACTGTTTAATCAGTTAATACTTCTGAAAATCTACTCTCGGTTTCAGCCCTGGGTTTCACCTGTGAAGACTGTATTTGTTGTTAAAAACGGATAAACCAACATGAAGATCAGAGAGCTGTCTATGGGAGAAACGCAAGTAATTTCGAAGCTGAGAAAAGAGGGACAATCAATCAGAAACACTGCACAAGCATTGGGCTACAGCCAATACAACCATTTGGAATGTCCTGAATAAACTGTCACTATTAACAAGGTTGAGTTGATACCTGATCATTTCAAAAATATCTTCACCTGATGCCATGAATGTTTTTGATAGCGTAGCTGATCTCCCGGCGCATCTCTTTGTCATCGCTCTCCATCTGTGGGTCGAGTGTAGATACACAGACAAGATTACAGAGCAGAAAGATCACAGGAAAAAACAGGTCTCATTCAACGGCAGGAGATCATCTCAGAGTAAATGGTCAGGAGGTTTTTTTTTTAATTATTATTATTATTATTCGTTATTTTATTATTTCCTGATTTTGGTCCTTGATGCTTCACACTGTGGTGTTCTTTCCACCGTGTCTGTTATGCACTGGTATCAGAATGCATCGGCGTACATTCTCACGGATTTATTTCTCCGAGCCAGAGCTCGCCGCTGGAGCTTTCTCACATTTCCCTTCCTGAAGGTTTTGATGACATGGACACTGAAATGCTTCAGACTTGCCTTGACCAGTTCAAAAGGGAAGCGTTCGTGGAAGATGCGGTTGATCTTGGCTCCTCCTGACAGCTCGACAGTGTCCACCTGATCACCCGATCCCTCAATCCGCTTCTCAAAGTCCACCGCAAACTGCTGCACCATTCTGTAATAAAAACACACACACGTTCCAATAAATTTGAATAATCAAAGTGCGCTTGTGATTGTAATGGGAATTGTATTGGTTTTAATGGAAACTATAATATTTCCTGTGGGTCTCTACTGGTAATTTGTTGTCTTCTATTAGTGGTATGTTATGTCTAGTGGTTACCAATAATGGTAATGGGTTTAACGGTTAACATCTCGCTGTAATGCTAATTGTAGTGGAAACCATTAGAATGTCTGTGATGGTTTATATTAGGGTTTTTTTTTAGCATTATGTGAATCCTCGACTTTTCCTCTCCTCTATGTAGTGATGCCTCAATCGTACAGGAGTCGAGTCTTTGACTCAGCTCTTTTATAGTTCGTGGATGTCGAGCGGTGATTCACGTTACTGAAGGACTCTTTCTTTTATGTAAACGAGAAGACAAATAGATTCTGTGACACTCATCACTCTTCTGCATTCATGATTGTCTAATGCCTGTAATCACCTCCATTGCTTTTGTAATTGAATAACATCCTGAGGAAGATGCTGAAGTAGTTACAGCAAGAGTAATCCACATGAATCTCTTCCCTGTTTTACTGAGACAGCATGAAGATCCCGGACAATAATACTGTATTACGTTAGCAAATATGTAACACTTTGTGTAACAATCACAATTCAAATTGTATACGCAATCTATTTAAATACTTGCAAAGTTATGTAGATCACAAGGAGATTTCATTCAACTATTTCCATGGTCGAAGGGCAAAGACCAACACGTTTGGCCGGATTTCTGGAAGAAATGACCATTTAGGAACCGAATCGTCGGCTATTATTGGAAACGCGAGCTGAGAGCTCTGGCTCAGCCAAAAGAGCCGAACAATTCCCGAGTGAATTCGCATTAAATAGCGTCAACACACAAACTGTAACCTGTTAATAACACATAAAACCCCAACACTATTTTCTCTAGCAAACCTTAATACCACATTTCCAAACCTAACCATATTATAACACCAATATTAACTTATTATTTATCACTATACACAGGATTCAGTAGACACTAAAGACTCACGGGAGTCTGAGTGGATAGTAACTCTCCATCCTGACATTTTCTGTACCGCTTTTCCTACACAGAGTCACGTGGAGCCTGGAGCCTATCCCAGGGAACTGGCGGAGGGACACCTTGGACGGGGGGCACAACAAGGCACCGTGCGCCCTTGAATAGCAACTACTACCACAATATTATTCTGTCTATATTCAGCATGTGTATCTATAGTAACGGCACATGGTGAATGTACTGTACGTGAATGGTGGTGTGATGTGGGGGTTGTGATGTGTGTGAGGAACTGACTGCAGCAGGGCTTTAGTCTTGCGTGACGGATCGTCGGGGCTGAAGTGACGATATTCCTCGGCCTCCTTGTCCAGAGAGAGAAGCTGAGATTGAAGTTTACTCCGAAAAGCAGGCAGCGTGTCCCGAATGTGATTGGTCAGTTGCTGTGGAGATAAAAATCCAGAAACGCACTCACTCTAATGCGCTATTGTTTCTATAGTAACAGCTCAATCACAGGGGCTTGAACGGCAAACGCTTGATATAAACCTGTGATCGTTCGCGTCGTGACGTTTTCCGTGAGGAAACAGTTATGTAACATTTAAGGAAGGAGTCTCCAGTGTTAGAGCGTTGTAACAGTCAGAGGAAAAGCTGCAACTTTACGTTTTCAGGACAGGCAGAGGAGTTTTTACGCTTTGCGGTTTCTCAACCATGTTGTGTTTTAGGTGCTACCTGGTTGAGGGCTTTCTGCAGATGAGGTGTACCCATGCTGTCAGCCAGGTGTCTGTATGCAGGATGAGACAGGAAGAACTTCCTCTCTGCGGCCAGAGCCGCTTTAATGTCCTTCCTTCCTTCAATGTCCTTCTGACTGCGGTTCACCACCCCGATATAACCTGACACAGAGGGCAAGGAAGGGAACAGCGTGAGAGATAGAGAAGAGCGTGTGTGTGTGTTCTGTTTAAATGCTGATGCAGTCCGAGGTGTGAAAGTAAGTGCACTGACTGTCTACTATCAAACCATTTAGAGACACATTATGATGTTTTTGAGACAGGAAAGCATCATTTTAGATAAAACGACTCGTTATTAAGGATAAGTAAATGGTATTTTGTCTTCAACTGATGAAGTCACAATGCACATTGGAGCCTAGAGCAATAGATTTGTGTGTGTGTGTGTGTGTGTGACTGACCTTTATATTATTCTAATCCAAAAACAGCTAATAAAGCAAGACACAATACAGAAAATTATAGTAGGAGGTACATAAGGGTGATTCCACAACTGGGGCGTCATTTGCCTCACGTTAGAATATAAAATGAATAAAAATCTACAGAACTCACAATTCAGCATTTTGCCTATCCCAGCTCACATCAGAAATGTGCTCGTTCTTTTAAAACCCAGTTATGGAATCAGCCATAAAAGCTGAAGAACGATCTTGGTCTCACCCCTTCGCAGAGGAAGCAGCTTGTTCTCCAAAACATCTCGAGCATCAGTGCCCTCATCCATCAGGTCCAGTTTAGTGATCACGCCAATCGTCCTCAGACCTACAGCAGGAAAACTCACAGGTTACAAACAGTGTCACAATATATTACAGATACTATAGCGGACATAGTTTTAAGTCAAACACTGATAGGTGGTTTGTAAACATGGTTTGTTGCAGATTTGCAAACAGGACATAACCTCTATAGTCCCCTTGGGCCGTTACATCAACACTCACGTGAACGTTATGCATATTCAGAGTTGGGTTATATCGAGTTTATGGATTTCGGAATATTAAAATAACTTGCGCATAAGTGCACGCCAATAATAGTGCCACAATAATAGGCGAAATTTGAGGAAAAAATGATAGTATCTAGCCCATCGCCTTTAAACACAAGAACATGCCTTTAAACCCCCAAAAAATCAAGCATAGAAATTCAGACTGAACAAGGCAATAACTTTGTATTTCTTTGCTGTCTAATGTAATATGATGTAACAATAGAGTCCTGGTTATAAATTATCCCAGTAATCACTCTAAATTTGGCTTATTTGAACAACATGCCACCCACTGTCATTAGTCTGAATCCACTCTCGTGCAGTTTATAAAATAGCACTTGATCCAGCACATTGTAGTATTTTAAATTTTATTTGAATATGGGCCATTCTACAGAACTGCTGCAAACTGCATTTAAGTATTGAAATCTTAGAGGTTTACTAATATCCTTCCATTATCTATTGAAACCCGCAATAATATTCAATAAATATATATATATATATATATATATATATATATATATATATATATATATATATATATATATATATATATATATATATAAATAAAATCATCATATATTGGGTACTTTCAATTGGGAGGTTGCGGTCCTGAACACTAACCCTTAACATTTCAACTTGTGAAAATGATATTGAAATATTTTTGCATTTCATTCCATTGTTATTCCAAAATATATATATATATATATATATATATATATATATATATATATATATTAAAGTGAAGCTCAAAAAAATATATATTTGTTTTATATTTTCTTTGTAACTTATGTATATATATATATATATATATATATATATATATATATATATATATATATATATATATATATATATATCGTGTGTGTGTGTCCCCTGCATTTTCATGTCACTACCGATGTTTATAGTCCACTGTAGTTTACAGTTTCTATGTTTTAGTCCATTGGCTGAGACTGATTTTAACCACACCCCTACATTTCTGATCAGGAAATATTCCTGTGTTATAGCTAGCTCTCTTATAGCTACATGGTGAGTAGATTTGTCCCATCATTTTGAGGTAAATGTGTTCAAAAGTCTGAAAATCCGTGTGTAACTTTAAGGACCATCACTACTGAGCACCTTTTTTTCTGCAATTAAGCAAACATTTTTGGGGATTATTCCATAGAATGTGTGTACAACTGTTCAAAAAGGTGCTAGCTCACCATGTGCTCATTTGCACCTTTGGGCTAGGCTCAAAAATAACCAAAATTATCACTACCATACCAAAACCTGTGGTGAACTCTCAGCCAATGGATTCTCTCTTTCGGTAGTGGCGTGAAAGTGCGGGACATATTTGGACAGCAGTTTGCACCCATATATCATGCTCTGACAGGTGTTCATGTGCTATAATTTCTAAATGATTAATGTTTATTATTATTATTATTATTATTATAGTATGATGTTAACTGAAATAGTTTCACTGAGAATCTTTACTAAGGGATTTTTATGTTATTGGAGTGGGAGAGAAGAAGGGGTGGAGTCAGGTGAGGTCATCAGCTTATGAGGAAGCAGGTAAGGAAGGTGAGGCAGAACTTGCGGACACGAGGAATTGTGAAAACGTGAGAACTACAGTGTCATTTTACATTCAACACGTCTCTTGGATTACTGGAGGCAATCCCTTTTGACCTTTGCTGCTTTTTTCTCCACAATAAACAAGTTTGATCAATCGCATTCGAACACGTGACAGCTGAACACTCTGCTCCAGCAGACACAAGCCACGCCCACATTAATCCGGATAGATCTCAAAACTGCGTTTTTCTGTTAAAACGCTCTTCCAAATGTTTTCCAAAAATTCACTCTGAAGCGTCTGGAGATGCTTACATCCGTAGGATATACTACATCCCTATACTTACGTTGTTATATCCATATAAAATGTAAGAATCTTTGGCCAGCATCATTTTCATCAGGTGTTTATTTAAAAATGCAACCTGAAGGTTGTACAAAGTGACATTAATCTTTAACTGGACAGCAAGCACAACAACTGCAGCACAACATTGTCCACCATATTGTTTGTTTTGAGTTGAATAGGTCACGTGACTAAAAATATGTCCAAAAAAAAATTTCTCAGTCCACACTACAACCTGAAAACATCATTTTCAGATGTTATCCACTTGGGAGAGCGTTTTTTAAAAGCTCCCTTTTTGCTGCACAAAAACGCAACCTCAGTGTGGACAAATGTTGACGTACGTTTACATGGAGAGCAGTAATCTGATTATTGACCTTATTCTGAATAAGACAATATTGTGATCAAGGTGTTTACATGAGTCACTTTTAGAATATTCCTTTCATGTTCCCGTTTTACATGTTATAAAACATAGTTCGATTAACGTCACACGTCAGTACGTCCCTACGCCACACCGTCCGACGTTCCTTCCAGAATTTCACGTATCGACGTACAGTTGGTCTTTGTTATAGAACCGTATACAGTTTTGGGTTTCATTTGCAATTTTACGAAAGCTTCAATGCAGTTAATTATTTGTCGTGCTGTACGTGCTTGAAGCCGTGGGCTGCGTCCCAAACCGCGTACTTACCGTCTGTATAGTAGCTGAGAGACATGTATTTCTCCTACTATACAGTAGGTAAGTACGCGGTTTGGGACGCAGCCGTGTTCTCTTGTTTGGCGTTAAACGGTTGAGCGTTGCCGTGTGTGTACGTGTCCTGTCGCACAATGTGGTGAAAACTCTCACACGACGTTAATAGTGTGATTAAGGTGTGTACGTGTCTGTAACGTGACTAAAACAGGAATACTCCACACGTCTTAATTCCATCTGTGTTTACATCGAATATGACGTTAGTCAGATTAAGGTCATCAATAATCGCTGTTTACATGATAGTTTCGTAATCAGAGTATCGTCTTAATCGGGTTCATATCGGATTATTGTTGTCCGTGTAAACGTCCTGAATGACAGTTTAAAACCTTATGAAAACCACCACTACACAGTTTACTATAATTTGGTTATAGCAACAGTGGTGCTTAGACGTAAAACCGCTCCTCACACAAAAGTTGAATAGCAGAATCATGCGTCAGTATCAACTAAGACACACCTCCGTTTTACTCTCGCCCAACTTCTGAACAGCACTTACGTTTATAATTACATCTAAGGGCTGAATATAGATGTGCAGATGCGCCCCAAAGAACCTCAACCCTCAACTCCCCTTGACTGCTGTGGAAAAGAACGTCATCATCCTGATTCAAAGCCCATCATGAGTCTTCACATGTTACAGGTGCAACCATTAAGCCCAAAACCCACATTTCATATAAAGAAACATTCTTCATTGTTTTAAGTGGAAAGATCTAACTTGCACTGGACCTTCAGAACACAAAGTGAACTCATTAATTAACGCATGTCTCCAGTCGTAGCTGTCTCACCCTGAGGATCCACGTCTTTAGCCAGTTTGAGGGCGTCGGAGTTGGCCAGGTCGGTATTGGCAGGTGTGACGGCGAGGATGAGGCAGCTCTCTCGGCTGATGAACTGCATGATCATGTCGCGGATCTGCTGCTCGATGTCTACAGGCTGGTCTCCCACAGGCACCTTGGTGATCCCCGGCAGATCGATCAGAGTCAGATTCAACACTGCACGGATGAAAGAAGATCCTCAATTCAATTTATAACCCAATTACCGTTTTATTTTACCGGCTTTCTGAATCCGCAGTGTAACACCAGAAATCTAGGGTCCAGACACCTGATGAGTAAAAACAAACATCGGCAAAGTTAAACACCCTGAACTGGATCAGAGGAGAAAGAAACAAACTGCTAGCACGAACATGGCATTATAGAAATGCCACAATGTAAAAGCCCATTCGTTTCTACGTCGTTAGCATATACGAGTGAAAATAATTATTTATTTATTTCGTTACATAAAAATCTCGATTTAAATGTTTGTAATGATCGCATGATATATTTTGGCCACATTGCCCACCACACAGTATGACGCCTCCACCGAGGCACATGCTTTTGAATAACCTTTAAGAAATTGCCTTCCGTTGCCGAAAATAAATCCCATTATTTTGTGTTTTGTTCATGGGGAAATGGGAGGAAGTGCACTGACTGCGTTTATATTTTAGCCAGTGCAGCGTGGGCCGAGTGCCAAGAGCTGTACTCCTCAAACTGGCACGACACTTTCGGAATACTACCCTGCCCTGTGAAGATTCTTTCCTTTCAACGCTCAGATCTTATTTTGTAAAATAAATAAATAAATAAATAAAAATCAGTATTTACCCAACAGGATCACATGGTGAAATTATACAGAGATGCACCATATATACAATGAACAAACATAGCTAATGATGAATATCCATAATGCTCGCTAGCCTCTATTTATTATTTATTAGCAGTGATGGCAGCAAGGCTTTAAAGTGTGTAAACAATGGAATGTACCATGTGGAGAAAACACCCTCAAGTTGATAGGAATTGGCGAGATGCCCTTATTGGCTCCAGTGACGCGCTCGGTTTCAGCCTCGATCTCCTGACGCACTTCATCAAAATCGGTGAACTTCTTTCCTTTGCAGTGAAGAAACTCGGCCCATTCTGCAAATCCACACAAACGAGGAGACGCGGGTTTTACAAGACGCATAAGCCGGATATTTGAACTTATTTCGCTTTGTGGAACTGTGCACAAATCTACAAACTTGTAGATACAAAATCCCCTGCATTGCTCTGCAACTCTGCCTTCAACAGAAAAGTCCTTGTCAATGTCATTTGTCGTTAGCCCTCTGGGAAATTCGTTTTAATTGCTATTTTTTATGGCCTCCTTTATTCACCGGCTCAAGCGAATTTTGCCCGAGAGTTAACACGGACTGCAGAGCCTGGGAAAAAATGTTCATAATACTGGACCCGTTACATGGTATTTATATAAAACAGGACCACAAATGTTCAGACAGTCTGAGTTTTGCCTAAAACTGAGTTTTACTTACTCCAATCCCATGCGATTCTGAACTTGGACGTATTTCTTGCACAACATTAGTATTCGTGACTGTCAAACAGTTTGATGTAGCCACAGTGTTCAAAAATTCATGTATTAGGCTGTAAATACGCTCAGAACACTATAGAAGGCAATTTTTAGGTCAATATTAAATTACGATTAAAGAGAGAGATGTAGATGATGATGTGGGGTGATAAATGAATGGATGGATGAATGGATAAAAAACAATACAATCTAGTCACAGTACAATTTCAATGAAATACAATGAGTGCCACTAAGGTAATATAACACTATCAGTTATCAATTAATTCACATTATTTTCTCTCTAAAGTCCACAAAAACCTTTTTTCTTAATCAAAGACATTGAGAACGGATCATATCATGGAGGAAATTATTAACAACAACATGTAGGTGTAGCACACGAGTGCTCGGTCAGCTCAACACCAGCGTTATTTTACTAATTCAACGACTCAACAGTGCGTCGTTTGCACGCATTATGTTTTCATGGCTTCATTAAGCGCTATTTGACAATCGAACCTGCGGAATAGTGAGCGCGGAAGCCATGTTGTTAAATCAAACCAAATTGCAGTGACTCACGTGACGATTAAAACAAGGCCTATAAACACAGCGAATTGTTTTCTTTTTCATTTTTAAATCGAATCATTCTTTTACGTTACGTCGTATTACATTTGACAGCAAAGGGGAAAAAATAGTCAACTGCTTCTTCAGTCTGGATTTTCTATCCCTGATTTCTTCACTTTTAAAGGTAAGTGCTCGGGTTTAAAGACAGTCGTACGGCCCGTGATGCACACATCACGCAGGAAACTGCTCTGTTCGAACATAATAGCTGGACGGAATTCACTACCATGTATTGGATATGACGCACAAATCAGCAGGAATTTGAGTTTAAAAATATGTAGATCTCCGCTCATTATCCTGCACGTGGCTACTCATCTGAACCACTTCCAAAGTCATGAGAGGAACTCGACAAGGGAACTTTAAAATTATTACTGGGACACAGGGCTTGTCATGTCATGTTGTCATGTCATAATAAAGGCAACTTGGGCTGTATCTAGTGGCCGATGTCCATGAACCTACCTCCATGTATTTCTAATTTTACATTTCTCTTTGAGTTGAGATTGGGTGAATCAAACAACCCAAGCTAGCTGGCAAGAAAACAATGTTGCTAACGCTATAACACTCTCATATCTAACTATAACTATAGCAAGAGCTAATCACAGACGTGCCGATATTCAGTAGAACACGACGGTTGGGAGAGCTTTCAAGAATCTGAATATGAACATGATCATGAATTTCCACAACAGTGTTATAAATAAGACATTAGCATCGAGGAACTCACATTTCGGGTAGAATACGGCCAAATAAATTGTTCATTTGTGCTCTGCGAATGGAAATAGATCCCGAAGAACCCACACTCATAGATAGCTAGTCACGTAGCTGTCTATCTAGCTCACATGGCTTCCTATTCGCTGATGATCGTTCATATTTTAAGTCAGAAGTTACAGTTTATTCATGAAAAACGTCTCGATCGCCATGCCCGCTTGTGGTCTTGCTAACTCTACTGTTGTAACGGTTTACAACAGCTGAAAGAATCAGAAGTACACGCCTGGATAAGCAACACAAAAGACGAATATAACAGTTTGGTGAGGTCACCGGCTTGATTCCGTTATCGCAAGCTAGCGATATGCAACCAAATATTAAGTGTTATTTACTTCCGTTTACTTTAACACTATCTGCTCCAATACATTGGCTCACCTAAAAATTGGCTGGTCTGCCACCAAACGTGCCACGTTCGAAGTTGTTGAACACATCTAGATCGATCATCTCCTCTTGAACTTTTTACGTCAAACCCAAACGCCTTCAGCGTATAGCAGAAACAACAGAACGGGCCTAGTCGTTCCAATACTTTCGGAGGGGACTGTATATCAATTACAAACATCTGATTAACAAACTCAACTGATTAGGATTATGTCCGTTTCACTACGGCATGTAGCTAAACAACAACTTCATTAAAGTATGACGTTCACTGGGTGGGGAAATCCCACTTAGCTAGCTAGCTAGGTGTTAGACGTCTCCAACTAGTGGTTCTTTGCCAGAATTTCCACCGTTTTCTTACACCACCTCACAGATATCCGTTACGCAACGTTACACACTGGCGCATGTGTAGCTTTCACCTGTCCATGTAGCATTAGACCACTGCAAACTATACCATGCTAGCCTAATCTTACAGTCCCAAGACCCTAAGACTTACCGTATAGTCGAATATTAATGTTGTATCCAGGACTAGAAAAGTAAAGACACATAAGAACCCTTAAAGGTCCAGGTTAAGGAACTACATTACCTTACGTTACTAATCGATCAGAGAAATCTGAACAGAAAACTAACTGTGTTTATGTGTTTACGTAGGTCAGGCTGCTCACCTGTGACAGAGGTGATGAGCTGCAGCACCAGTGGCCTGCGGGTGACGATGCCAGAGCCTCTGGGAAGAAAATCCCTACGTAAAAGAAAAGAACGAATTTAATGACAGTAATGTAGAACGTAGAACGTGAGAGCGGGCGAACAGGTGACGGATGATTCGACAGCGTTTACTCTACATGAACTCTCACACTAGAGGAATCTTTTATCTGACCCCGGGTTTTGATCGGCTTCGACGGCATGAAAAAGGAATTAGAAAGGGCATTAGGTTGCGTGCTAGAGATACCATCGCTGTGAAGGCGCGTCCTGAGGCGAGGTCAATTTTAGATGCTCTTTTGATATCAAAGACAACCACAGCAGCTCTTTCACTCAGCATAGCGTTTAGATTTTTATAGAATTTTAGACCACAATCCTGTTATTTTCTCAATTCTGATTGGTCAGACGCTGATTTTACGATTTTGCGCTGATTTTAGACCGAGGAATTTATTATTATTATTATTATTATTATTATTATTATTATTATTATTATTATTATATTACTACGACTGCTATAACGTATAAGAGAACAGGATTGAATTTGTTTCGCAGATGAACCGACATTAAATGCATGACGCGTCATTCTTGAAGCTCTTTAAAACGCCCCCAAGTGTTTTCTTTCTTACATAATATACCATAGAGAGAAGAAATACAGCTTGTCAAACACACACACACACACACACACACACACACACACACATAGGCTTCTGTATGATTTGAGAGTGTGCGATTTGACTATTCAGTCTTTGGGTGTGTGTGTGTGTGTGTGTGTGTGCTAAGTGTTGAGAGTGGTGATGAGTAGGAGGTCTATTCTGTGTAATTTCCATCAGCAGTGAAACATGAAGTGAGATTTTAGCAGGGCAGAAGCTGCAGGGTTTCTCATCACTGACAGAAACCAGTGGGCAAATGATCCAGTATTTTAAGTACACTGGCCTGATATACAGTGATTGTTTGTTCCTATACAAGCCAGTACAGGTGTGTCTCAAAAAATGAGAACATCGTGGAAAAGTTCATTCCCCCCCCTTACGTATTTCATTCAAAAAGTCCAACTTTCATATATTCTAGATTCGTTCCTTTTCTTTTGTTTTAATCGCGATGATCACGGCTTACAGCTCACGGAAATCGAAAATCCAGTATCTCTAAATATTAGAATAAAAGAATTTATAATACCGAAATGTCGACCTTGTGAACAGTATGTTAATGTATACGCTGATACTCGGTCAGGGCTTTAATCCGTCTGCAGGAATTACTGCATCAGTGCGGCGTGGCATGGAGAACATCAGCCTGTGGCACTGCTGAGGTGTTCTGGAAGTCCAGGTTGCTCTGATACAGGCCTTCAGCTCGTCTGTATTGTCGGGTCTGGTGTCTCTCGTTGAGTCTCTATGGGGTTTATGTGTAATGAATCTAGAATATGTGAAAGTTCCACTTTTTTAAATTAAATTATGGGGAAAAAATGAACATTTCCACAATAATAAATTTTTTTGTGATGCACCTGTAATTCTACTGTCCTTAGGCTTTTGGGTAAGGATTTAAACACTCCGTGTCATACTGTTATAGGGACAATACAAAGAGCTGACACTGGAGACTCCTTCCAAAAATGTTATGTGATCTGAATGTAAATCTCCTTATAAAGAACTTTGCCATATCTATGTAACAGTTAAACATGTTGTTGTTGTTGTTGTTGTTGTTTTTTAAATCTGTAGCGTGTCTGTTACTATATTAGACCTAGCGTATCGATATAAACCTGTGATTCGTGAGCTGCACTACTGTCAGAGCTGCTACTATAGAAAATGACACAGCTGACCAACCTTCTGAATCAAGAATTCTGGATCGGATTTATTCTTCCACAGTGCTGTTGTTGAATTCTTGAATGATTCATTTTCTACCACAGCAACTCAGATAGCAGCGCAGCTGCAAATCCCAGGTTTATATCAATGTGATCGTTCAAAGCATGTGTAAAGCACGTGTACCTTTTCTGTAAGGGAAGAGAACCTTGTTTTGGATATCTCTAGCTCTACGTAGAACCTTTCAGATGGAAATCAGTGTGACAATCCCATCCATGTTCTGTACCGCTTGTCCTACACAGGTTTGTGGGGAGCCTGGAGCCTGTCCCAGGGAACTCAGGGGTACAAGGTAGGGGACGCCCTGGACAGGGTGCCAACCCACCACAGGGCACAATCACACACACCCACACACATTCACACACTATGGACACTTTGGAAATGCCAATCAACCTCCAGAGCATGCCTTTGGACTGGGGAGGAAACCCATGAAGGACTGGGAGAGCATGCAAACACCATGCGGACAGGGCGGATTCAAAGCCCCTGGCTAGATTTTCTGAGATTCATTTTTCTCCTTAAACCCTCACCGGTTTTGCGCCTCGCTCGGGATAAACAGAAACGTAAATATGGCCTGCCCCTCCAGTACTCCCACCGAAATAAAGTCGTGATTAAGGATTAAACACGTGAAGTGCCTTGAATTTGATTTTAAAAGGTAAAACATAAACACTAAAGATCCCCCATCCCAAACATAGAGCTTAAAGAGTATTATTTCCCCCTGAGTGTTCACAGCTTCACAGGATGTTCTTGCAACGTTTTATTTCAAAGGATTATTTACGGACTGGTCAGGAATCATCTCAGCAATAAATACATCTGGAATGCAGCTTACTTTCCCACGAAGTTCTCCAGCACGGAGCTCTTTCCTGCGCTCTGGCCGCCCACCACGGCGATCTGCGGCAGGTCGAGGTTACAGCTCTGCCCGATGCTGCTGAAGGCGTCCTGCAAACGGTTCACCAACGGGATCAGCTCCTCCATGCCTCGGTTCCCCATGGCACCCACGGAGAGAGAGAGAGAGAGAGAGAGAGAGAGAGAGAGAGAGAGAGATTTGGGGATGCAGGGATGCGCTAGCGAGGATGCTGATGCTGACCTTTGCGCATCAAGAGGCCAATGAGCGTCGATTCCGCTGAGGAGCAGAAAGACGCAGAAGGATGTAACTGCGCAGTCGGTTCACACTGGTCCTTCTTCAAGGGCATGGAAGGGAAATCAGGATCAGGGAATGGATGCGTTACGCGACACTTTCCAATGACACGCACGGTTTGATCGCTGAGCACATGGAAATCGGTTAGAATTTAAACAGATAGCATTACAGGGTCGGTTGGGAAAGGATGCCCGAGCGCACACAGATCGACAGATAATCCCACATCCAAGATCAAAAAAATAAATAAATAAAACAAGCCTTACCGTTATTCCAGCCTCAAATCAACACCGCAGATGAATTCCCAGAGATTAATCCTGTTTCCAGCCTGAGGCAGATGTACCGAGACAGGGTTCTTTCTCTCAAGGCCTGCCCCTGGGTTTGTTTATAACGGGTTAAACCGCGGGCGCACCTGCGCGTCAGAGGGACATCTCGTCCCAAACCTGAGACTATGTGATTCTCCAATGACAGATTACTCGCCCCTTTAACGCAGCCGCACTGATGACGCATGACGCTGTGCCGTGACCGGCACGCAGTCTGACCAATCACAGAGCACACGAGCCTTTCGGAGCGATCCTATAGGCTGAACGTGAGCGAAAACAAATCCACCCCTTCTTCCGCCGCCTTCGTCTCTCAGCCGTGCGCAACGCGTCATGCGCAACGCGGGGGTCGCACAGGTGGCGCAATTGGGCCTGTGTGAGGACCCAACAATTAATACACTGTTGAAATGTAGTTCTTTATAGTCTCTTATTGAATATGCAATAATTGTTATGCTTATTGATAATGATTGTTTTTACATGCGGCAATAAGAAAATATAATTGGGGATCATTTCATCATTTCATGCATGAATTATTTAAACGCATAAGCGTATCATTCTTTAGATTTTTACCTTAAAAATGGCATGATATATGAATTTTGATTCTAATTATCGCTCATATGTATTAAAAAGAAAATGAATTGTCTATGTTCAAAATGATAGAAAATATCATTTCTAAACAAATAAAGGTTATACAGTTTAGAGATTTAAATTCGACGATAATTCTGTACATTATCGTGGAGACTGTGCATGAAAGGGTTAAAGTGAGGCTGAAATACAGATCCTGGAAATATTGGTCTGGGCACTTTATATATTTTATAGCTTGACTTAAAGAAATTCAAATCAAGTCTTTAGTCTTTTGTCTATTTTATTTGGAGACTTTGTTGTCATTTGCATTTAAAAATTGATTTACTGAATACAATCGCCTATGCTGTGAGGTTTTAAGCCAGGAAGAAAAAAAAAACCTCTGAGATGAGACAGTGCTAAAGGTTAAAGATTTACAATCATAACCTTTTTGTCCGTGTGCACTGTTCTAGTTTTCTGCTGGGAATTCGAAACTACAAATAAACCCTGAGTGTAGTGAAAACGGACACTCGAAACTCTATTTTAAAGTAATGGCACCCTTTAAATGGCCTTAGTGACTGGTGGTAAAAGTCTTGTCAGTGTATAACCGACGCGTTCTGTGGATCATATTACATAGGTCTCCTGTGAGAATGATGTGTGTCTTATATGGCTTGTGTTTTCCAGTTGCACACTGAATCCTTATCTCAAATCCATACTTCAAGCCGTTACAGGAATACTCGATGTTGATTTTTCTGTAGTAAACTTTCACCAGTGTCTGTCTGTGTGTGTCTGTGTGTGTGTGTGTTTTTGTTTTTTGCTTTGATTCTGAAAAGCTAGTAGTAAAATACATTTAATATAACTCACAAGCTAGTGCAAGTTACTCCATGATTCTAGGAATACTGTACACACTACAGACATTACTTTACAAAGGAATTAACAATACTATATAGTGCTTTAATAGGGTATGTAATGTACTAACATTTTAGACCTTGTTGACAAGCATAACTTATTGCATGTCAATCATAAACTGTTGAAACTGTTTAATTACTGTAAAATACTGTTCCTTTTTAGTATTTATTATGCTTATATTACATCTGTTCGTTTCTCCAAATGCATGTATTAAGTAGGCTTTTCCCCAGATTTCTACTAACCCTAGCTCTGTAACTGGTGGGCTCTCAGAGTCAAAGTTTTTACAGTAGATTTCAACTATACAGGACTAATTTCTGTGAAAATTTCAGGTTTGTGTCTGGTCCCCCACCAGAGGTATTCAACTGGAAAACAAGGGGAATTTTCAAAAATTGTATTTTCCCAGGACAACCATAGATTGGACACTTGGTTGGATACTTGGTCAATATGGAAAATGATTCTTTGGTCTGATGAGGCTAAATCTGTTTAGCAGAATAGGAACACTGCTCATTCATCCTGAGAACACCATTCCTACAGTGAAGCATGGACGTGGTTGCATCACATATTGTGGCTTTCATCACCATAGAATGAGAGGTAAGCCTAGAAAAAAATCCTGTTCCAGACTACAAGAGACTTGAAACTGTGGAGAAATTTAACCTTCCACGGCCGAAATTCCACTGTAGTGGTTGAAAACCAGAAACTTGAATGTCTGGTAGAATCCAATTGAGAATCTGTGACGAGAGCGTCAATCTGACAGAGTCTGAGTTATGTTTGCTAAGAAGAATGGGCAAAACTCTCAGCATCAGGACGTGCAAAACTGATAAAAAAAAAAAAACATGTCCTTGAAGACTGCAATCATATGTTCCATTTCAAATCCAGGTTATCAGTTCTGATACTCAGTCAGATTGAAGCTCTTGTCACAGATTCTGATCTAATGATCTGAAGATTACATAATATAAATAAACCCTTATGTCTAAAGCAATATGGCTCTTAAAAGGCCCTAGTAGTGCTAAACCTTTGGAGGTCATTGGGGATATTTATTAAACAGCACTGTTTTCCTATTGTGAAAACATTGTTTTTACAGAATACATTCTTTCATTCATGTTGATAGCAGACCGTCTGGGACATAAACAGAATTCTCTCTTTATGTGTCTCCCTTCGGCGGGACAGGGCGGTGGGCACAGGGTTTTTTTTTTTTCAACCCCCACCCCCCCACACCACAAAAAAACACCGATCCTCCCTGGCATGAAACTGTTTACAGGATCCTGTTTACGTACAGTCGGCCGACTATTAGAATTTCAAAGACCTGTATTTATGGCAAAATGTCCCTCAAGCACAAATAGTATACTATTAGAAGCTATTAAAGTGGAATTCCAAAGCTTTTGGAAATCACACCGGATCATCCACTCCACTTTGGAGCGAAACAAATGAAACAAGATTGATGTAGAAAGATGAAAAATGTGCGTGAGAGAAAAATGTCTGCTTGTCAATACCTGCATCAATTACTCATGATTACGCCTACGGAGAACCAGACAGCAAACAACTGTTCATCGGTGAGCCGGAAACAAGCTGTCCGCTTGTCACATTCACTCCCCCCTCACCCCGACAAGAACAAACCCATTGTGAACGTCCCCTGCTTGAGCACAAACAAACCACCAGGCTTATGCAATGTCCAGTACTTACATACGCTCAGTCAGGATGGAGGAACATGTCCGTGTGAGGATCGGTGTACAAGACCTAGCCAGCTAGCTAAAAGTGGCATCCTATAGAACTGCTCGCTTACGATTTTGGTGTAAGTGAGATCAAATAAAGATTCGACTAAATCCAAGCACTTATTTCACATTGAACCTGACGCTGGAGTAAAACCATGGGTCATCAACTGATCCCGTCGCCCGCTACTTCACCTGGCACACACCCCATAACAATGCTAATCAAAATGGCTGAAAATAATAATAGTGTATAATAGTTGAACGTAACACCACCAAAATCCTCTGAAGAATTAGGACGTATGACTCGTTCTCGTATGTAATAGAAAAAAAAATTGTCTGATATCTTGGGTGCCTGCTGGAGACAGTAGAGAATCCTGGAAGAGAAACCTTTACAGACATAATGCTTGTTATAATGAGTGTGTACAAGTGCTCAGTTCCTCGTTCAGGAAGATCTGCACCGGCTCTTAGGTTCATATCAGCTTACTCTGTATTATTTTCTTTTCTCGAGCTTCTCTAAGCTATTAATGATGGCCATAAACAAACAGAATGATTTTGCATTTGGTCTCTGCTATGCAGCTGGCAATACGGCTGATGAGGTTTCCAGGCCGAGTGTACCGTTTTGGTGGAAAATATACAAATAATACCCTAGCAACAAGGCTATATGTATAAAAGCAGGGAACTGATGCTATGTTCAAGCTTTTACTTTCATTTTTCCATACAGAAGTATGCAATCTTTTCAGATATTAATATATATATATATATATATATATATATATATATATATATATATATATATATATATATACATATACACATATATACATATATACATATATACATATATACATTATATATATATATATATATATATATATGGGAAAAGAGGAATTTATTTACCCCATGTATGGAAAGTCGACTCCTAACATTTTTCACAGATGTCCTCTGATTCGGATCATTTCATTTTCCTGGATATGACGCGTACGTTCCAGACAAGTGAAGAGCCCATAATTCATAATTCAGCCCATAAAGTGTTTGTTAGTTCATTTATTTATCAGTTGTGAATGGTTGTACTGTTTTCTTTCTTGTATCATGATACAGAGAAACTCCTCTGTCTTGAAGACTTTCCCTTCTTGGAAAACATCAAACATTACCTCTGACTGTTCCAAAGCAGTGACACTGGAGACTCCTTCCATAAATGTTAAAAAAGCTTCATCGTATCGATGATTAGAAATGAAAAAAAAAATTCTGTTCATATGGAGCGAATAGAACCAATAATATATTGGAACGAGTGTATTCATTTAATTGATCTTCTAGATGCACTATCTGAGCTGCAGTTATAGAAAATGAATCAGCACCATTTGACCAGAATATATATCTCTCTCTCTCTCTCTCTCTCTCTCTCTCTCTCTCTCTCTCTCTCTCTCTCTCTCTCTCTCTCTCTCTCTCTCTCTCTCTCTCTCTCTCTCTCTCTCTCTCTCTCTCTCTCTCTCTCTCTCTCTCTCTCTCTCTCTCTCTCTCTCTCTCTCTCTCTCTCTCTCTCTCTCTCTCTCTCTCTCTCTCTCTCTCTGGGACCCACTTAAACATTCTGTCTCCTCCCACAGTTTTAGGAGCTGATCGTATAAATATCCACCTTCCACAGTCTCAAAGCTTAGACAACACCCGACAACCGAAGAAACAGAAAAAGTCAGAAGAAACACGTTGGAAAAACATAAACGCAGAAGTGGACAGATAGACAATCTTTATTTAAAACCTGGCTCTTTGCTCCTAATCATGTGGATGAGGTTTGCCATGTGCATGTTCTGGTTGGTTGTGGATGTCCAGGGTCATGACCGAGCCTCGTTCCAAAGGTCCAATGACCGCTACGGCAGCTGCCAGTACACCTTCACTGTGGACAGCCCAGTGGAATCCAGCTGTCCCAGCACCACGGAGGCAGAAACTCTGAGCGCTCGAGTCACGCTGCTGGAGGCCGTGGTGAGCC
The DNA here is from genome assembly GCA_012411365.1 of Ameiurus melas. Classification (NCBI taxonomy): domain Eukaryota; kingdom Metazoa; phylum Chordata; class Actinopteri; order Siluriformes; family Ictaluridae; genus Ameiurus; species Ameiurus melas. The sequence goes on from CM022756.1 coordinate 6,476,133, forward strand.
GTGTCCTGGGGGCCGAGGCAGTCACAGAGACAGTGAGGACGCCAGGAGAGACGGAGGAGATGAGGCAGCTTCTTCAGGATAAAGAGAGGCTGGAAGGGCAGGTGAAGGAGCTGCAGAGACAAGTGGAGGAGCTCACAATGGAGACAGAAAAGCTCAGAGAGAAACCCTGTTCACTAGTCCCTGGCTCTGAGGACAGCTTCGGCATTAATAGAGGCAGTGGTGAGGATTAAATCTGTTATTATGAGATCGAGAGCGCTCTATAAAGCTGGAGATAAATCCGCAAACACTATATATGGAGAAATTATTGTTTTTTATCCATACAAATTGATATGAATTTGACATTCTGAATATAATACGTTTAAAACTCACAGAAAGGAGTTGGAAAAAGAGACAAAACACGTTGAGTCATGATCTTTAGAATCCATTATGCATCGTTTAAGGTCTAGCTGAAATTGTAAGGAGTAAAAAGTGTTTGGTTTTTTTTTACTCCTGGGACTGCAATTAAGTAAGAATGTTAGTATTCATTTCCTGTCATATAGTAGATCTGGTTTAATCACCGTTTCTCCTGTAGGTACTGCTGTGAGTGGTGTATTTCAAGAAATGAAGGCTGAGGATTCTGAGGTTCCAGCTCCTCCCAAAGTCCAGAAGAACGTCCAGGACGTGAGCAATGATGTACGAGAACTGTACGCCTACGAAAACCTGGAGCAGCTCACTCGAGGATATCCCATGAAGGTCCTGCTCCTACCAGAGTCGATGGAGAGTACTGGGGCCACTGTGTACCATGGTTCACTTTACTACCAGCGCAAACAGAGCCCCACGCTGCTGCGTTATGACCTCACTGCTGAGAACATCGTGGCCCGAAGAGACCTGCCACACCCCGGATTCCATGGCCAGTACCCTTACTCCTAAGGTGGCTACACTCACATCGACCTAGCCGTGGATGAGAAGGGACTGTGGGTCATCTACAGCACGGAAAAGGCTCGCGGTGCTATCGTCATCTCGCAGCTGGATCCTGAGAACCTGAAAGTAACCAGGAACTGGGAGACCAACATCCAGAAGAACAAAGTGGCGAACGCATTCATGGTGTGCGGCAGGCTGTACACGGTGGCGAGCTACAGAGCTAACACCACCACCGTCAACTTAAGCTTTGACACGGCTAGCGGGCAGAGCAAAGCTGTGGGCGTTCCATTCCGTAACCATTATGGCTACAACAGCATGATCGACTACAACGCGTCAAGAATGAAGCTGTACTCCTGGGACAACTTCCACATGGTCACCTACGACGTGAAGCTCAATGATAAAGACTGGTTCTAGATACAAGAAGCTGTGATACATGTTTACAACACCCAAACGTCAAAGTTTTGTCCTTCAGCAGGGAAAATATCCAAACTTTTGTGACAGTTTGTAACTTACTGCCATCTTCTGGCTATAACGTCAACTGCAAATTCAGTGTTAACATGGAGTGCTTTCCAGAATGTTAATTGACGCCTCATTGATTCCTCCATCTTAATCCTCCAGACCCAGAAATCGATCTTCATCCTTCAGACCCAGAAATCGATCTGCCATCTTTACGGAAATAGCAATGTGTGCTCTAAATGTGTTTAGAAAAATCACTGAGGTGGCTTTTAGATGCTTGGAAGTCTTTTTTGGTTGTAGCGTGTGATGTTAACACATGGTGTAAATACCCCAAAAAATACCCCAAAAAATACTTGACAATACATGAAACCGTAATAATAATAAAAACACTATTACTAAATGAATCACATTAAATAAATAAACATTTTAATTTCAAAATAAATAAATAAACCCCAGAGTGACGTACATGTGCACCAAGGATGATTTATGATAATTAAGGATCATTTCATTGAAACGCCAGTATATCAGTGATACAGCGGATTCAGCCGGGAATACTTTCGTTCTACTTTCGTCCTCCTGTCCTGGCGTCTGTTCTCCATGTCCTCTGATGGGAGGATCTGAGAAGCGAGGAGGTACAGTTAAAGAAATGAAAATTCTTTACCTTCCTGATGACAGCCTCCGCCCACTTCTAGTAAAAGATGCCTTGTGCACTGGCTTTTAAGGAAAAAGGGGTGTTCTAGCTGGGGGGCGGAGCTCATTTCCGGGCCATAAAAATATTAACAGCAGCCTTAAATAAACAAACAAACAAACAAACAAACAAACAAACAAACAAACTTTTGTATTGTTTTTTAAACCTCACCTGGGCTATTTATTGTCTTTTCAGCTAATATGGTCACGACACATCAGTGACTGTGGGTTTAATGGACAGTGACAACATTCTGACACAACCTGCAGCACAGGTGAACTGTAACAACATCATCATCATCATCATTTTCATGAAACCACAATTTCATTTTGATTTGTTGATACTCTACTGCGCGTGCGCCGAGAGAGTCACGTGACAAGGTGAAGCCCCACCCCTCACCTCCATATCCATCAATGGGAATTACATGGTGTGTATTCTTGACATGACACACTGTCAAAATTTACTGCACTGTGCGCCCAAAAGTATGTGGACACCTGACCCATTCGACATCCCATTCAATATTTAATCCCCCCTTAATAATAATAATAATAATAATAATAATAATAATAATCCCCTCCTTTACTGTTCTAATAAGCTCCACTCTTCTCTGAAGGCGCACACGTTTTGCCCATCTAGTGTATACTGTATGAAATGGCATTCACAACGGTTACCGCGTTCTTCACCTGGCGCACACGTGAAATCCTATTACGTCACGCCCGTGACGCGGTACGAGAAGGCGCGCGCGCTGCATCTCCTCCTGCTCCTCCTCCTCCTCAGCAGCAGCAGCAGCAGCAGCAGCATCATGCCGGCTCCTCTCCTCGGAGATGTGTTCCCTAACTTCGAAGCCGAGACCACCATCGGCAAAATCCGACTCCACGACTACCTGGGAGACTCGTGAGTAGCGCCGTTATCCACCTCTGAAGTTTAATTTAGTTTAAAATCAACATTAAAGCTTAAACATTAACATTAAATAAACGTTCAAGCTTTAACATGCAGACATGAAGCACATCATATGCGTGTAATAATCCTTCCAAGACTTCTTCTTCTTCTTATTATTATTATTATTATTGTTATTATTATGATTATGATTATTATTGCAGTGTAATTTACACTCTTTCTAACACTGTTATGGAAACAAGGGGTACTGAGTGTGCTTTACATTGTCGCTTTATCTCTTTGGACCCTCGATATGGATCTTCCACCTGGAGATTTGGACCTGAAGAGATTTAAAGCTAGACCTCATGCAGAACTGAGCGTAGACTTGACAGTAACTTCAGTGTAGTGGCACCAGCACACACCTGACTGTACCACTCAAGCGGCGACGGAAGCGTACACTTCAGCTCAGTACCCTTCGTTTCTGAGAACGGACCAGTCGTCTGTGGCTAGAAACCAACTGTACGCCTCAGGAAAACGCCACGCATGCCTATTTTTTTTTTTTGATTACGATGCAGTGAATGATGTGTGTAGATAATGTAACTGCTCTGTGAACTTCTCTTTGAAGTGGCTTTTCGATTTTGTACGAAAGTAGGTCGCGGTCTCGGGGAGGAAATCCAGACTGCGCCGTAAAAGCTTCTGTTCTCGAAGCAAAGCCGGGTCGAGTCGAAATGAAATCAGGGGCCGCGTCACGTTACAGGGGTTGTAGCATGTGTCTGTTGATCTGTGGAATGGGTCGGTGATGTAGCGTAGTCATAGTGAGGAAAACGGGCCTGTTTATGATCGGAGCCCGATGTCATCATCACATTCGTCAGACTTTTGTTTACGGTTACATCGTGACGACACGTGCAGTAATCTAGGCCAAATCTAGAAAACAAACCCACAGATTTTGCCCTTTTTCCAAGAAATCTACCAAGAAGGTTTTTTTTTATTATATATACACCTAAAAAAAAAATCATTTCAGGTATATAATTAGACCTTCGGGCGCACGGATAGGACGTTCACCTCACACCTCCAGGGTGGATATGTGTGCGGAGTTTGTATGTTCTCCCCGTGCTGCGGGGGTTTCCTCCGGGCACTCTGGTTTCCTCCGCCAGTCCAAAGACATGCCTGGTAGGCTGATTGGTGTGTCTAAAGTGTCCGTAGTGTATGAATGGGTGTGTGAGTGTGTATGTGATTGTGCCCTGCAATGGACTGGCACCCTGTCCAGGGTGTACCCCGCCTCGTGACCCTGAAGACAGGATAAGTGGTATAGTAGACGGATGGGTGGATGGATGGATGAATTAGACATAACGACCACTGATGTACCTTTAAAGCTTTACTCTAAAAACCAGGCAAAGCTACAATATATACTGTAGAGTAAAGCTTTAAAAAGGTACATCAGTGGTCGTTAAGGTCTAATTCATCCATCCATCCATGCCTGCTAGGTAAAACATACACACTAAAGGTAGAAAACATGGCAACACAACGAAGAGAAAGTACAGTTTGGTACCGCTGCATTAAAGGAAATGTAGATATTATTTGCACGGTTCTCTGGATCTTTTTTTCCTAGTAAGTCCCATATTTTAAATAGATTTGCTGTGCTTTATGGCATTTTTAAGCACAGGTCACGAGATTTTTAAAAAAATGTGAACAGACATACTGAGAAATCCCGCGAATTATAGTACAAACACCTTCGGTCTTTGAAAACTGAATAGTGAACGAACGAGAAATAAAATAAAATGTCACCGAAAATGTCGGCCTCAACGTAGTCACTCCTTCAGTGCTGGCCGAACAACTGCTGGCTTGTTCTGACACGTATCTTTATTGGCCCCATTCACGTAGTAAATTTGATTAACAGACTTTCTCTGGCAACGTTCTAGCAGCGTTGACCGATAAACTCTCAAACAACCCATACATCAGGTTATTTATATGCACAATAATATTCTAATTCATGTTTGAGTATCTAACGGACATGAAGCACTTACAGTAAGAGCTTCTTTTCAGGCCAGTGTGCTGCGAGACGAATTTACATACACGCGAGGTAAATACTAGAATTTATTGCCCTGAATAGCTCCAGGAATTTCAGCTCAGCATTTCTAGTTTTCCAGTCCATGCGTCCGGTTTCTGGAAATCCCCTTCGGCCCTGTGCTTTCCGACGGGACTGACGTTTGGACAGAGAACAAAAGCGAGTGCTGCACTGTCTGTGGTAAGCTCTGGCTAATCTTTCCTTCAATAGCTGGGGCATCCTGTTCTCGCACCCACGGGACTACACTCCCGTCTGCACCACCGAGCTGGGGCGAGCCGTCGCGCTGAGTCCACAGTTTGCTAAACGCGGCGTGAAGATGATCGGCCTGTCCATTGATAGTGTTGAGGACCACCATGGTTGGAGCCAGGTAGGCATGTACTCATACACCTCAACTCCTGTGTAGCTGCTAGCAGTGAAGAAACTACCAAACCCTACATGCCCATCACTTAGTGAGTGAAACTACCAAACCCTACATGCCCATCACTTAGTGAAGAAACTACCAAACCCTACATGCCCATCACTTAGTGAAGAAACTACCAAACCCTACATGCCCATCACTTAGTGAAGAAACTACCAAACCCTACATGCCCATCACTTAGTGAAGAAACTACCAAACCCTACATGCCCATCACTTAGTGAAGTGAAGAAACTACCAAACCCTACATGCCCATCACTTAGTGAAGAAACTACCAAACCCTACATGCCCATCACTTAGTGAAGTGAAGAAACTACCAAACCCTACATGCCCATCACTTAGTGAAGAAACTACCAAACCCTACATGCCCATCACTTAGTGAAGTGAAGAAACTACCAAACCCTACATGCCCATCACTTAGTGAAGAAACTACCAAACCCTACATGCCCATCACTTAGTGAAGAAACTACCAAACCCTACATGCCCATCACTTAGTGAAGAAACTACGAAACCCTACATGCCCATCACTTAGTGAAGTGAAGAAACTACCAAACCCTACATGCCCATCACTTAGTGAAGAAACTACCAAACCCTACATGCCCATCACTTAGTGAAGAAACTACCAAACCCTACATGCCCATCACTTAGTGAAGTGAAGAAACTACCAAACCCTACATGCCCATCACTTAGTGAAGTGAAGAAACTACCAAACCCTACATGCCCATCACTTAGTGAAGAAACTACCAAACCCTACATGCCCATCACTTAGTGAAGTGAAGAAACTACCAAACCCTACTTGCCCATCACTTAGTGAAGAAACTACCAAACCCTACATGCTCATCACTTAGTGAAGAAACTACCAAACCCTACATGCCCATCACTTAGTGAAGTGTAGAAACTACCAAACCCTACATGCCCATCACTTAGTGAAGAAACTACCAAACCCTACATGCCCATCACTTAGTGAAGTGAACTACCAAACCCTACATGCCCATCACTTAGTGAAGAAACTACCAAACCCTACATGCCCATCACTTAGTGAAGTGAAGAAACTACCAAACCCTACATGCCCATCGCTTAGTGAAGTGAAGAAACTACCAAACCCTACATGCCCATCACTTAGTGAAGAAACTACCAAACCCTACATGCCCATCACTTAGTGAAGTGAAAAAACTACAAACCCTACTTGCCCATCACTTGAGTGAAGAAACTACCAAACCCTACATGCCCATCACTTAGGTGAAAGAAAAAAACTACCAAACCCTACATGCTCATCACTTAGTGAAGTAACTACCAAACCCTACATGCCCATCACTTAGTGAAGTGAAGAAACTACCAAACCCTACTTGCCCATCACTTAGTGAAGAAACTACCAAACCCTACATGCCCATTGCTTAGTGTAGTTTGAAGAAACTACCAACCCTAGCCATACTTAGTGAAGAAACTACCAAACCCTACTTGCCCATCACTTAGTGAAGAAACTACAAAACCCTACATGCCCATCACTTAGTGAAGAAACTACCAAACCCTACATGCCCATCACTTAGTGAAGTGAAGAAACTACCAAACCCTACATGCCCATCACTTAGTGAAGTGAAGAAACTACCAAACCCTACATGCCCATCGCTTAGTGTAGTGAAGAAACTACCAAACCCTACATGCCCATCACTTAGTGTAGTGAAGAAACTACCAAACCCTACATGTCCATCACTTAGTGTAGTGAAGAAACTACCAAACCCTACATGCCCATCACTTAGTGTAGTGAAGAAACTACCAAACCCTACATGCCCATCACTTAGTGTAGTGAAGAAACTACCAAACCCTACATGCCCATCACTTAGTGAAGAAGCTACCAAACCCTACATGCCCATCACTTAGTGAAGAAACTACCAAACCCTACATGCCCATCACTTAGTGTAGTGAAGAAACTACCAAACCCTACATGCCCATCACTTTGATACAAGCTCACCGCTCGGGTTTTTTTTTTAGGACATCCTGGCCTACAATAATGACGAGACCGTCTCCAGGTTCCCGTTTCCCATCATAGCAGACGGTAAGCGTGATCTGGCTGTGGAGCTGGGCATGCTGGACCCTAATGAGAAAGACCAGTCTGGTATGCCACTTACTGCTCGATGCGTGAGTATCTACCTTTAATTGAAAGTTTAGCATGAATCAAATGCTAACTACACGCATGCTGCTAATCTCTTTCTCTCTCTCTCGTTGTTTAAGGTGTTTGTGATTGGTCCCGATAAGAAGTTAAAGCTCTCACTCCTCTACCCGGCCACTACGGGCCGAAACTTTAACGAGATTCTACGAGTGATCGATTCCTTGCAGTTAACAGCGTATCAGCGGGTGGCGACGCCTGTAGACTGGAAGGTGCGAGTAAGAACCTGTTGTGGTCGATTTTCTAGGTTTTTCTAAGTATTTTTTTCCTAAATATTTCCTCATGCGTCTTTCCGACAGCCGGGGGATCGGGTCATGGTTCCACCTAGCATCCCTGAGGAAGACGCCAAGAGCCTGTTTCCTGCTGGAGTGTACACTAAAGAGCTTCCATCCGGGAAGAAGTATCTGCGCTACACACCACAACCATGAACAACGGAACCGGACAAAACCTCAGACTCACCCAGACCTTTTGGTCTCAGAGGACCAAAGACCTGGACGAGACCAAACGGAAACGGACGAAATAAGCAAACTGGACCGACCCGAGCGATCATGAAGCTGCATTCATGAACTACGATAAAATATTTCACTTGACCACACAGCGTACTGACCAATCACCAGTGAGAAACTTACCGTGAACTACATAAACACGACGCGGAACAGAAATCCGATTGGCTCGAGACCTGACGTTATACCGTGGAGCGCATACGTTTAGGACAAGGAATGTATGTAGAGCATTTTGTGTAACGTACTACACCTTTTTACGTTTCGGATCATGTTTACGGACACGCCCACTTTTAATTATCATGGAATTTGGAATATATATCTATCTATACAATGATAAAGTGCAAGTGAAATCATTTTTAAAATCTTTTTTTTAATTATAATTTACTCACAATTAGCAATTAAAAAAAAGAAAAGTGTTTATTCAAATCCTTAAATATTTGCATTTGGATTGAGACGGTCACGTTTCTCACTTCACCTACACCGATTTGTTTTATTGACATTTTCTAATTACAAATTTTAAAACATGGTAAGGTCGATGCCACGGCGATCCGTGACCAGGGGTCCAACGGTGCGTGCGAGTAATGTCGGAAATATCATACGAGTCGAGCGCACGTGAACGCCACCACGAAGTCGGAATTACGAGTGGGAAGACTTTCTTTGAGCTCCGAGTTGGACGTCTGTAGTTCGACGTTAAATTTGTTTAAAATGGAACGTTTCCTCGTCTCAGAAGCCGATTTCAGTCGTTATATATTCGGTTTGTGCCGTTAAGAGCTATTGTAGGACTTTAAAAAAAAAATAAATAAAATAAAATTGACAATAAAAACATACATTTAGAAACGTACAGAAGAGCGAATGAACGAGGTTTTTCCAGGCTCGTGACCTCGTCGGGGTCGTGCTGCACTGTCACCCTGTAACGTGGGTGGGTTCTTTAGAAGAAAACCACCGACACAGGAAATAAATCACACGTACTAGTAAAGTTGTTACTTCCCTTAACAAGTCCGAACCGGCGTCGATCAACTCGTATTTCAAGTCGCGTTCCTCGCTTGAATTATTACCGACTCCTTCGGTGATCGGAATGAAAACGTCCCCCGTACACGTCCGGACGATCGTCCATCTTTCACTTACTGTACCGAAATCTTACGTAGAGCACGTCGGGGGTATGGAACGCGTACGGTGTCGGTCATGTCATGTCATATCGAGGTTAAAACAAGCTCGTGAGAGGACGCGAGCGTGGATCGGCGCTCTGTAGGGAAGGGAGTGAAGGGTGTGAACGGTGTTCGGTCATCGCTCAACGTTTCCATCGCTGGTGGAGGATTCGTGTAGGCCTTAAACGATTTACATGGCTTTGTGGTTTTCACACACACACACACACACACACACACACACCTCTGCTTCTGTCAGCATTAACCGCACTGAGAGCTGAGCTAGCAGGAATGATTTAACTCAACATCTACATCTTCTGACAATCAAACATCTCAATCGGACCGTCGTTATATATATATATATATATATATATATATATATATATCAAAAAAGAGATCTAAATTCATGCTGCTGGCACGCTTGTGTTCGAGAGACAGCAGCAGAAGCAGCGCAGCTTCGGATCCGATGCCCACAGAGGAAGCTGCAGCAGTGTGTTCACCAGGCCAGACTTTCACTTCCTGAGAGGCGGGAACGCGTCAGCGTCAGCGTGGCCGTCGCTCATCAGCGCCGCGTACTCTCTCTGATGGGCGAACATCCGCAGGAACACGGCGTACTTCTTCCTGTAAAAGCTGACACACACACACACACGCACACACACACACACACACACTTTCATCGGTCAGTTTTCTGAATTGTACGAAGTAGAAAAACGTAACGCATTTCGTCCGTTTTGAATTTCAGCGATCTGCGTGGGGAATGAAACACTCCGGGTCGCGCCGTTACAGGAAAGTAATCGACAGTAGTGACGAAGCAGAATAACAGGAAGTGTGTACGTAAACACCGAGATGTTTTATTCCTCTTAAACCGCAGTTTTTTTTTTTTGTTTTTAAAAAAAAAAAAACGATTAACGAACGACACGTCAAACTTTTTATCCGTTTCTGGTTACGTTTAACGTTGTGGAACCTCCACGATTCCGGGTGCCTTCCTGTTCTCGGCTATAAAACCGCCGCTCCTTCACCAGCCTCTTTTCTCTTTCTAAAAGTGTGTACGTTGTCCATAAAAGGAATCCCTGTGCCGGCCGTTACTATAGAAACTATAACGCTTCGAAACAAACCTGAACTACCCAGCAGCGCTGGGATGTGAGGCAGTTTAGTGAATGGATGAACATTCACAAATGGTCTCAGGTAGATCAGAGAGTGTTACTGAGAGGTGTGAAAACCACATGTGTAGTCTATCGGCTTGTGGCGTTTTCTGAACGAAGCCGGAGTGTCCGACTAAACCGCAACAAAACCAAGGCATTCAAAATCACTTCAAACACTGACTACGTTTACATGGACAGCATTAATCTAATTATTGACCTTACTCTGATTAAGATAATAATGTGATTAAGGTGTTTACATGAGTCGATTTTAGAATACTTCTGTCATGTTCCCGTTTTACATGTTATAGAACATAATCAGATTAACAGCCCGCGTCATTACGTCACCGCGCCACGCCATCAACGTCCCTCCAGAATTTCACGTATCAACATACACTTGGTCTTCGTTATGGTACCGTATACAGTTTTGGGTGTTTTTATCTCATTTTTAACGAACGCTTCAAGTGCAGTTAATTATTTGAAATGCATATAGACGACTGCTCGAAGCCGTGGGCTGCGTCCCAAATCGCGTACTTACCGTTTATGTAGTAGCCGAGATGAATGTATTTTTCCCCACTACAGGCCTATAGTAGGAAAGTACGCGGTTTGGGACGCAGCCGAACTCTCTTGTTCGCCGTTAAACGTAAAACTGCCGTGTGTGACCGCGTCCTGTCGCGAACTGCGGTGAAAACTCTCACACGACGTTCCTCATGTGATTAAGGTGTTTACATGCCTGTAATACACGTCCATAATACGACTAAAACAGGAGAACTCCACCGGTCTTAATTCGATTAGAGCTTTAATTCGAGTATGACCTTAATCAGATTAAGGTAAGTAAAAAATGCTGTGTACATGGTCGTTTCTTAATCAAAGTATGGTCTTAATCAGATTAAGAGTGGATTATTGTTGTCCATGTAAACGCAGCTACTGAATGTATCCGGGGTGCACCAGTCAGTCATTTTTCATGATTTGGACTGATAGAACCCGAGTGGTGGTAAAGATACCCTGGCTCCCGGGCGGGGTAGGAGGGGCATACACTCTCTCCCCTGTCAATCAGAACAAAACTAACCAGGGGAGAACAATCAGTGCATCATTATCCCTTTTGTTAGACCGTTCTTTAATTAGCGAGTGTTTCCCGAAACCCTGCGTAACGAACGTAGTACTCAAACATGTTCGGAAACTAACGAGCAACCTGACCCATTCCTTATTCCCCAAGTACTTCGTTATCTTTCTTCGCTAGAACCTTCTTAAATCCATGACGGTTTCCCAAAAATCACTCGTAACTAACCTTGTACGCAAACTGTTCGTAAAATTACAGATTAAGTACTTCGTTTGTTTACGCCGTAAATCGAGTGTTTCACGATCGACTCGTGCGACGTCTCTCCAGACTCGTTGTGGGCGGAGCCAACAAGGAACTACTCACAACTCGTTCGTTAAATCTCCGATAACAAAGGCTTTTTGGGAAAACACTCGCAACGCAGGCTTGTATTTAACGCACGTCCTTCTTTAAGAACAAGACGGTAGATAGCGCGTTCATATCAAAGGACGGTATGATGTGCAATAAAAATAAAAAACTCCTGAAAGTATACGTGAAAATATGAATAAAGATTGAATTTAATATATACATGAATTTCATTATTTTTTACACCCACCTAATACGTCGATTTAAACTACACAGTGCGGTTAAATGCTCCACTCTGATTGGTCAGAAATCCTGGATGAATTAAGCAGCAGCTCGGACAGTAGTTTATCGACTGCTGTAACGCAAGTGATGGCAGGAACTAATCTGTTCCGTAGACGTTCCACAACATTAAAAGGTGCTGCGGTGTACGAGGAATAGAACACGTCGAGACGTACCGTTACAGGAACGTAATCAACTACGAGGTGGTAACGATGTCTCCGCTTCATCACATCTTTTCCCACAACAGCATGACACAGTGTTTTATTCCTTACTTTACTGTACGAGTCTAGAAATGTTTGAACTGTGAACCCAGATCTCTCACCTCTCGAGCTCGAGGTTCGGACGAACCACTTTTCCGATTTTGGCCATGTTCTCCATGGCTTCCTGGAAAAAAAAAAAAAAGAAAAGAAAACCAACAAGCGCAGCGCCACGTCAGATTCAGCCGAGCAGCTGTCACGTAACGCACGTTCGACACCATTCAGTGTGCTCTCCCCCCCCCCATCATCAGGAGAATAGAAAAAAAAAAACCACAAACTTCAGCACAAATTTGCCCTTTTGTTGATCTTTACGCAGAGTTAGGATGTTGACCTGATGAAGGTTCTCGTCATGTAGGTCAGTGGTTTCTTAAGCACGGCACAAACGTTCCGTATCGCACGTCCTCGTTAACGCATGCACCCAAGCGTATACGTACACATCAGAGTCGTAGACAGAGTACCGAGGCATGAAATAAGTGCTCTTTACGGTTTAGTGTGTTAAGTAACGCCTGTCAGGCATGAACGGGGGCGGAGTCACTCAAACTGAATAGCTGAAGACCGGGAACAACACCCTGTTGGTGTTTGAGCTGCTAAAGTACCATACGATTGGAACGAATGAATGTACAAGTGTACAGATAGACAGTGAGGGTATATTAGAAGCTATGATGATGATGAAGCTCTTCTCTGTAAGCGTACCTGAATGGAGGTGTAGTCCCGTGAGGCGCAGGCCCCCAGAACAGCAGCACCGACCAATACGGCCTCTCTCTCTGCAGCCAGGACGACTGGCAAACCTGCACATAATACATTATACACAGAGAGAGAGAGAGAGAGATGAAGGAGAATTAGAAGAAAGAGCTCTGCAACTTTTCTGACCAATCAAAAACCAGAACTCGACCGCACCGTGTACCCCGATGGTCGCTTTATTTACTAACCCGGCTTCGAGGAAGCGCTTACCCGTGACGTTGGCGTGCATCCGCACGAACAGAGCGTTCTTACTGAGCCCTCCACACAGGAACAAGGTCGTGATGTCGTGTCCCGCTTCCCTCATCGCGTCCAGGATGTGTCTGGTGCCGAGCTGTGGCGAGCAACAATCAGAAACCCGTGCGGGCTGGACTCGTGTTTACACGGTGAGGAGCAAATCTCACTTAAACTCACAGCGGTAGATTGTAGAGTAGCGAGGTAAAGCAGCGCCAAGTCGTCCAGCGTCTGAGACAGAGACAGTCCGATAACCTGCGCAGAGCAGGAATAAAAATCATTCACAATGCATAAACAGTAAAAAAAACAACAACATATCAAATCACAATCCTACATACAAATAATAACAATAATAATAATAATAATGA
>CM022756.1:6494755-6569182 GCA_012411365.1 Ameiurus melas
GAAACAGGAACACAGTGCTGAGACGGGATCCGTGACGATTTAGCGGTTGCGTGGCGCTCTGATGTCACGACGGAGTTTATCGAGAGAAACGTGAAGCGAGCTGCGTCACCTCTTTCAGCCACAGTAACTTGGGCGGCTGCATTTCGGGGGACATCACGCCGCCGACGGCGCTCAGGACTCGGTGAGAAGTGGCTGTGATGCGAGACGCCTGTTCCGTCGCTCTGTGGTCCATCCACATGACCACGTTCCTCTCCTTGACACCTGACAGGAAGTGACACGGGTGAGAATATACCGCACGATTTAGAACCTTTAATGCAGCATTTTCCGCATTGACAGCATATCACAATTATTTACATATGCAAATTTGACATGAATTCATTATTACTATTTATTCCATATAAGGAGCTTCTTTTGGGGCTTCAACGTCTAGAATGTGGAGTATTGCAGTGATGGAAGAAAATTCTCCACCCTAAACATGATGTAAGTTCATTATTATTATTATTATTATTATTATTATTAGGTATGAATTAAATATAGTCGGCTACACAATTATTGGCACCCTTGGGAATGATGGTCCGAGTGCTTGCTCGGTAATCTTCCAGCTCGTGCAGGAGTAGGCTTGTGGGATATCACGATTCTGTCGTTCCTACGTGATCTTACGCTGCCACGATACGCCCTGCCATCCTTTTTACGCATTGTATGAGCTGTCCCACAATTCCTGACGATTTGAACTAAACTGTGATTGGCCGCATCCGAATCTGTCGGTATGCACACACCTGTGACGGCACCACGGATTACCGATTCTGTTTAAAAGTGCCTGGGTTTAAACCAGTAAGTCATTTTCTGTCTACACTCGGCTTTGTCTGTTAGGTCGCTTAGCAACTAAAGTGCGCGGTTAACACAGTATGGAAAATTTCACTTCGATTTAGGGTTACGTTTCTCTCACAGGTTTCGGCGGAAAATTCTTCTACGCGTTTTTTCCCCCCCGAGGGTGCCAATAATTCTGGAGCTGACTGTCTGAATGTCAGAGAACCTAGCAGAACTCTTGTTGGGCCACGCCTCCAGCTGTTAGTGTTTTCAATAGCAATAAATTCAGAATTTTCAAAAGCGTGCCTTCCAGACGGTGTTCTTGATGGACGCGAACATTTCAGGATGAAGAACTTGGGGGTGCGCGCGCACACACACACACACACATACATACGCGCACACACACACACACACACACATACGCGCACACACACACACACACGCGCGCACACACACACACACACATACGCGCGCACACACACACACACGCGCACACACACACGCACACACATCTCCTGAGCTACTCACCATCTTTATTAACGGCTACAGGCTGAAAGTTCTGGTCCAGAACCACCAACGAGCATGTGGCATCGAACCCGATCCCTCGCACTCGCTCCTTCACAATGCCTTCGGTCACTTTCTACGATGAGAGAGAGAGCGAGGGAGAGAGAGAGAGGGAGAGAGAGAAAGAGAGGGAGAGAGAGAAAGAGAGGGAGAGCGAGGGAGAAAGAGAGTGAGAGAGAGAGAGTGAGAGAGTGAGAGAGAGAGCGAAAGAGAGAAAGAGAGCGAGAGAGAGCGAAAGAGAACAAGAGAGAGAGAGTGCGAGAGAGAGAGAGAGAAAGAGAGAGCAAGAGGAAGAGAAAGAGAGAAAGCAAGAGAAAGAGCGCGAGAGAGAGAGAAAGAGAAAGCGAGAGGGAGCGAGCGAGAGAGAAAGAGAACGCGAGCGAGAGAGAAAGAGCGAAAGAGAAAGCGAGAGAAAGAGAAAGAGCGAGTGCGAAAGAGAAAGTGAGAGAAAGAGAAAGAGCGAGTGCGAAAGAGAGCGAAAGAGAAAGCGAGAGAAAGAGAAAGAGCGAGTGCGAAAGAGAGCGAAAGAGAAAGCAAGAGAAAGAGAGCGAGATTACACACGTTTATAAACAGACACTGAGGTATATATATTGGGAATAAAAGACTTGTGGGCGGAGCTACAGAGGATACACCCATGTACCATGTCTTTTGTACCTTCACAGTGCTGCAGCATTTCCTCCAAATGTCGTCTGAAGATTGTTCGTAATGATCTGCCTGAGGCTGCCAGATGTGCACGGGCTCCTCGGCCGTGGCTATAACACGGCCGTCGCGGGAAACCAGCGCGGCTCGAACGCTGCCGCTGCCCGCGTCCACGCCCACATAACACCAATCGTCTCCGGACAAAGTGCTCGTCATCGGACCGTCTGCCTATAAACACACACACACGTCACGATCTGAACCAGCAGCCCTGTCCAACACCTCACCCTAACGCTCTTAACGTGTCTCTCACGCCCTGGAATAACACTTCAGAGACATGATTCTGACTCGGGGACTCGCCATAACCTACGACTGAATATACACGTACAAAAACGCCTCGCTAACGAAGACATGTTCAGCTAACCTTTCAGGAAGGAGTCTCCAGTGTCAGCGGTTTGTAAAGCCTGGAGTTTTTAAAGAGTTCAAAAGAGTAGACGAATTCTTCTTCTTTTTTTTTTACTGAAATATAAAGTTCTGAGTTTTCAGAAGGTGTCCCAGCTGGTCACGTGACCAACGTCACTCAGGTCAACACGTCCCTTTAGGAAGAATAACTGTTTTATTTAAAAATGAAATAAACAAGTCAATAATACACCTGAAACTTGTTGAAAGGCATAAAGTGGGCCGGACTTTGGACTTCATATTAAGGGGCCGTCTCTAAAGTTACATACGACATCGGTATCCACGTTTCTAACTCCGATAGCATCTGACTTCCAGTAAAGTATTCACGAAGGTGTATGATGCACATCTTTTAGATTTTCGACGACATAAAATCAAATAAACTGTCGAATCATGTGTAAAAAACTGACATATTTCACCACCGAATGGACTCAAAACATACCATCATTTAAAGCTCAAACGCATTCGAAGGGAACGACTTACAGTCGTGAAAAACAACTGTACAGTGTTCAACTAGGTGTCACGAACGAATGCATGAACAAAAAAAAAAAACTGTCTAGAGTTGAATTTATTTATGTACATGTTCAGACAGACCCTGTCCAGGGTGTACCCCGCCTCGTCCCTGATGCTCCCTGGGAGAGGCTCCCGGTTCCCTGTGACCCTGAAAAGGAGTAAGCGGTAGAAGATGGATGGATGTTCAGACAGATTGTGGAGGCAAAGGAATTCGACATAATTTACATAGGCAGCATTTCCGGTTAACCTTGTGAGCCCTGTTGAACTGCTTCTCTGACATAGAAAGGCTGAAAAACGGTAACAATAATAATAATAATAATAATAATAATAATAATAATTAAAATGAATCATATGTAAATGAATCAAATGAAAATGAACTACATGTAAATGAATCACACGCATGAATATGAATCACATGTAAATGAATCACATGCAAATGAATCAAATGTAAATGAATCACATGTAAATGAATTAAATGAATCACATGCATGAATATGAATCACATGAATATGCATCACATGAAAATGAATGACATGTAAATGAATCATATGAAAATGAATAAATAAAGGCAAAAATAATAATAATAATAACTAATCTTATCAAATTGCTCAGTAATCACTTGGTTTCTCTCTCTACACACAGATCCCTATACAGTTTTAAAAAGTTGTTGCTCGAGTCAACAAGGCAGTTATCGGTGTATATCGTGTATTGTCGGTACTTTTAATTACTTCATTAATAGGACTTTTTTCCTGTGAGTGAAGAAAATGATTTAATTCCAATACGGCTCGTTTTTGACCCCTCTTGACTCATTTGTGTAGGTTTTGTAGGGTTAAATATAAATCTAGGGCATCTTTAGCAGACACTCTTATGCAGAGCGACTTCCATTTATGGCATTTAGACGGCTGAGTTGGTTAAGGGCCTCGCACAAGGGCCCCACGGTGGTAGCTCTTGATCTTTTGATCTGGAAGGTCAGTGTTACAGCGGACATCTACAGGAACACGTTACACTTGGGTTTTGTGACTGTAAGTCATGGTCTTCAGACGCTAGTGGAGATAGAAACGTGTACACCAACGTCGTCTGTAACTTTAGAGACGGTCCCTTAATTTGGGAATATTGAACCTCAAGCCAGTGCTCACTGCAGAGATAAACACAGAATAATAACGCTCTGCAAACGGCTACATATTTAACAAACGCGCTTCGAAAACAACGTTATACCTGATGGATTCGTTAAAACGATTATTATTATTATTATTATTATTATTATTATTTTATTATTATATATTTTTTTTTACCAGGAAATAAGACGCGCTGGTTCAGAACGGACTTCGAGCTACGGCGAGAGAGAAGGAGCAAACCGCGGAGCAGAAAAACACAGGGCGATGACGTCACCCAGCCACCGCCAGGGGGAGAGGATTCAAAAGGGTTTTAAAATAATAATAAAAACAGATGTGAAGCAAACAAACAAACTCATGAAGGAGTCAATCAGTAAATGGGTTAGTCTGCATTATTAGTGTTATTGTTGTTTGGAGAAAAAAAAACAAAGTGTGCATTAGTATTGAAGAAGAAATAATTATAATAAAATAATACGTGTGTGTTGAAAAGTGAATGAATTAATATCTATCCATATATCCATGTCTATCTATCTATCTATCTACCTACCTATCTATGTCTATCCATCTATTTATCGATTGATCTATCTATCTATCTATCTATCTATCTACCTATCTATCGATTGATCTATCTATCTATCTATCTATCCGTCTATGTCTATCTATCTATCGATTGATCTATTTATCTATCTATCTATCTATCTATCTATCTATCTATCTATCTATCTATCTATCTATCTATCTATCTATCCTCTATATCAATCTATCTATTTATCGATTGATCTATCTATCTATCTATCTATCTATCTATCTATCTATCTATCTATCTATCTATCTATCTATCTATCTATCCCTCTATATCAATCTATCTATTTATCGATTGATCTATCTATCTATCTATCTATCTATCTATCTATCTATCTATCTATCTATCTATCTATCTATCTATCTATCTATTTATCGATTGATCTATCTATGTCTATCTATCTATCGATTGATCTATCTATCTATCTATCTATCTATCTATCTATCTATCTATCTATCTATCTATCTATCTATCTATAGATCTATCTATCTATCTATCCGTCTATGTCTATCTATCTATCTATCGGTTGATCTATCTATCTATCTATCTATCCCTCTATGTCAATCTATCTATTTATCGATTGATCTATCTATGTCTATCTATCTATCTATCTATCCGTCTATCTATCTATCTATCTATCTGTCATTTTTGAAAGATTCCAGGCTAAAATGGTCAAAACAGTCCATTATAAAATACCCCCATTGTTTAAATCTATACATGAATAGTTGATCTCGAACACGTGTGATAATGACGTTACTTTCCACACATTCTTCACTGTTATTTCTTCTAACACTTCCATTTAATAAACCTGAATGGATTTATTTGACTATGAAGCATTGCTGATGTACAGTGTATCACACCCTGTAGATCTCTAGTTCAGAAATATAATGAATACTAAAAACATCCAGCGAGTCCATTATAAAGCGACTCACGAGGCGGTTAGGGTAATCTAATCCCATCAGAATATTCCAAATCAGCTAACAAGAAGCTAGATTTTTATCCCGAGCTGTAGAAGTACAGAATCTCGTAAAAACCTGCCAGCACATGAAGTCGTAGGCGTTTCTGGAGCGTCTGGGTGATTCAGTGGGGTGATTCATCACAGACGTGCAGTCAGACAGGTCGGAGTCGCTGTAGACCGTAGTGCAGGAGTGTGAGGATCTCGGTCTCTTCATGACAAAGGAAATGTAAAAATGACCAGTTTATTACAGTGGGATTGAAAGTTGGCCCACTTTTACACGAAAATCACACGACTCGCGTCAACGTTACACACGTGATTTCCGAACACTTCAAATCTCTCACACGTTTTGCGTGGGGATTTATTTTATTTGGTTTTTTTTACACGTTTCATTTAGATCTGTGTGATTTTTCTCTGATGCCGTTCTCATCGTGTGCGACTTTTACGCGCTGCGTTTATTTCTTTTCACACGATTTACTGAATTGTTCACGTGATTTTCACGTGGTTCGCTTACTGTTACGTGTTATTTTCATGTGACTTGTTCATTTTCACGTGTGATTCATTTATTTTTCCGTGCGTGATGCATATTTTCTCACCCGGGTAACGTACTCTCATGTGGTTTTTACTCACGATTCATTTATTGAGTCGTACATACGTACGATTTTTCACGTGATTCATCTATTCACGGGTGACTTTTTCCCCCTCTCTAACCGATTCACTTGTTTTCGCACATGATTCATTAAGTCATTTCTTTTTAAGTCATTTCTTTTCAAGGGTAATTTTCTTTTACACGATGAATTCACGAATTTCACATGCGATTTCTTTGCGCGTTTTATTTCTTTATTTTCGCACGTTTAAATGATTTATTTCTTTATTTTCGCACGTTTAAATGATTTATTTCTTTATTTTCGCACGTTTAAATGATGTATTTCTTTATTTTCGCACGTTTAAATGATGTATTTCTTTATTTTCACGTTTAAATGATGTATTTCTTTCGTTTCGCACGTTTAAATGTTTCTTGCTTTACTTTCACACGTGATTTTTACAAAGCTGACTTGTTTTCATGTGAAACTAAACGGTGCGAATATTTCTTTCGCACACGCTCACACGTTATCCGTATGTCGTGGCGTGTCCACTTGAGTTTACACGTTCGGCTTCAGGACGTAACGTGATGAAATGCAGCTTCACGTTGCTCTTCGTTTTGTCTGGTCTGTTTTTCGTGAATGTGATTCCGCTTGTCGTTTCGATCATCCTCAGCGTTGCCGGAGTGCATCCTGGGAAAACTGATCCTGACGTAAGAGTACAGTCTGGATGTGGCATCATTCACACACCAAGGGGTCGCTTAGATACGCCAGCGCACCTACAGCGAGGGTTTCTGGAGGTGGGAGGAAACTGGAGATCCCTGAGGAAACCCTATACTACAGTTCATCGAACCCTGGAGCTGTGATCACATCTCAGTCGCATAACCGGCAAAAAACCCCTCCCCGAGAGAGAGAGAGAGAGAGAGAGAGAGAGAGGGGAGTCAGTCTGGCTAAAACGTTCCGAGCGGAGATTTCGCCTCGACGTGCCAAATACCTCCACGTGTTTGTTGACGTGCAGCCGGGGCAACTGCTGAAGCGTTCGTGCCACACGGCGGGTTACAGAAGCGAACAAAGCATACAAATGAAGGCTTCTCGCACGGTTCTCTCATCTGGACACGAGGATAAGAACTAATGTGTTGTGTTCGGTCTTGACCCCCCATCCCATCCCCTTGAACCTTCCATCTACGGTACATCTGGGCTGGAATTTCACGTGTTCCACTCTTCTCCTTTACACTACTGCTTTGCACAAACATCTCACTTCTCCTATCTATCTATCTATCTATCTATCTATCCATCTATCTAATCTATCTATCTAATCTATCTAACGTCTGATGCAAAACCCTTCTCCGTCCATTGCATCTTAAACCCGAGTAATCAGATCCTCCAGTGCAATACGTAATCCCAAGGTGCACCGCTCAATGAATAAGCGCATTACCTAATCCCATGAAGCATTGCGGTGGGCGGGGGTGCGTTTGGAGCGCTGGGGTGGTTTTCGGAGGGCTGAAGCCCCGCCCACCGCGGTCGTGTGGACCAGTGAGTGTTGTTTGACATGACATCATCTTTATTTTCAGTGCGCGAGCTGAGCCGTGCCTCCGGGAAAGAAAGAAAGAAAGAAAGAAAGAAGAAGAAGAAAAAACAAAAAACAAACAAAAAAAAAACAACCCACCAAGAAAGTTTGTTTCTAAAGGATGTTCCGGGATCTTGCTCGAGACGAAGGAGAACTTTCCCTGAAAAGTTGCTGCTGTTGTTGTTTTTAATGAACACACTGATCGGCTGGAACTTTTTGAAGGTGCGCGGGTTTGGGGGTTTTTTTTTTTTTTTTTGGTTTTGGTTTTACGCGCACGTCTTTCTGCAGAAATCTTCGATATTTGTTTGTGGATTGTTTTTAAAAATGGACGGATTGTTTTATAATGAAGCTCTAGATGGTGTGTTAAACCAGCACCACCACCATCATCATCATCCTCCTCACCATCACCAGCACCACCACGGCGAGGCTGGAGGAGGGACCGGGTACGGAGCCCTGACGCGCAACATGACCCTGAACCTCGCCGACGCTCACGACGCGCTCACGCTCACGTCCCCCGACCTCAACTTACTCAAGCTCACCTCCCCGGAGTTGGAGCGACTCATCATCCAGTCCTGCAACGGCTCAGCTCCGACGACTCCGGCTTCCGGTCCGGCGCGCGCTTTCCCCGCTCCAAAAGCCGCGGCGGACGAGCACGATGCCTTCGCCGCCCTGGCGGAGTTTCAGTGCCACCAGAGGATGTCCGGTAACCCCGACGATGTCGGACCTGTCGCTCCGGGATCGTCTCACGCCTGCGCCGGGTTTGCGGAGCATCTGAGCCACACGTGGGACGCGTACACCGACGCGCCGCCGCCGTGCGTTCCTGCGCAGTTCGGCGCGTTCAAGGACGAGCCGCAGAAAGTCCCCGAGACGCCGCCGCTGTCTCCCATCGACATGGAGGACCAGGAGAGGATCAAAGCCGAGAGGAAGCGCATGAGAAACCGCGTGGCCGCCTCCAAGTGCCGGAAGCGGAAGCTGGAGCGGCTCGCGCGGCTGGAGGAGAGAGTGAGCCGGTTATCGGGAGAGAACGGAGAGCTGCGCGGCGCCGCCGAAACGCTCAGAGACCAAGTCACGCAACTCCGACACCAGCTCCTGGATCACATCAAGAGCGGCTGCAAACTCCTCAGCCAGCAGCTGCAGACTGTTAAAGAGTTTTAAAGGTGCGGTTCGCCTTCTTTTTTTTTTTTTTAAACTGTGCTTCAACACTTATAACGATGTCAAACAGCCTATTTTAGAAAGACTGCGATTCAAAATGCAATTTCCCCTTTTGTTTCAGGCTTTTTTTTTCTTTTAAACATTTCTTTCTGGCCCAGAAATTAGCTCCACCCCCAGCTGGATCAGAGGTCCGTCCCCCCTTAAAATGCACCTTACTCTGCACACGTACTGTAGTTTCTCCACAGCGTGTCGGGTTAGACGTCACTCGGACATCAGAGGCGTCCAGAATGACATACGGCTCCTTTAATACTTTAATCGGACTGCACTGTCACTGTAAACCTTGTCTTCCATCTTCCTTGTCTAAAGGAAGTCGTTTGTGCTAGACGGCTTCGTGGACATTTTCACGCGTGGCACGGAGGGTACCGTCGCCACCTCGCAGGATCCGGGGGTCGGATCCTGAGCTCGGGGTTTCCCGGTTTCCTCACAAAAAAAATATGCTGATGACTTTTAAAATGTTCCAAACTGGGGCCTCAGTCCTGGTATTCGCAGAATAATCTCCAGCTCCACCTGACCTCTATAAAGCACTTCCTGAATATAAATGAATGAATTTCATATTAACACGTGATGTCAACTTCCCCCTCCCCATTTATCTTTTTTTTTTTTTTTTACTAATACAGATTTGCACTGTTTTTAAGTTTTCTAAATTGTAAAAAAAAAAAATTATAGCGTAAACATTTTATATCATCCATCAACCTGTATATGGGGCTGTTTCCCCCCCCACAGCGACATGATGGTCCACGTACAGTACAAAAGCAACTGTTACACACTTCCAGTGCAACGTACATGAATAAACAAAAACAAATAAACAGCGCTTCTCAAAAACGAATGCAAACGGACTTGTGTGTAGAACATTTTTAAACGATTGTGAACATGCACACGCTGTAGAATTTTAAGAGACGTGTTAAAACAAAACAAAAAAAAACAAAAAAACAAACACGTTTTCTTCGTTTGCTCTGAAAGCAAGATTACGCGACACTTTGGGAATTGTCTTTAAAGTTTAACTATAGAGTCAGAATGGCCGATTTGTCATCGGTATCACACGTACATCGTTTATATGAGCGACGGGACGTGCGGGTCGGTCACGAGACCATTTTGAACGTAAAAGAAAGCTTTAAACGATAGGGCCGTCATTAAACAAGCATTTAACGAGAGATTATATATATATATATATATATATATATATATATATATATATATATATATACACACACACACATACACACACACACACACATCGCTTACTAATGACTAATTAATGAGAACTAAAAGCGAGACAGAGCGATGCGAGTGCGTTCTGACAGGATGTGAGCTTTCGCAGCTCCTTTCTCGTCACAGCCCATGGTGTGTGGTAAACATTCGGACACGTTTCTAGTAGAAAGCGGAGTGAACAGGTGAAGTTGCGGGTTCGTGGGCACGTGGTCTAATACAACCCGCCTGTCTGTTTACAGGATCATGATTATATCAGGTACAGGTCATGACCAGATCTATCCAACAATCATAGTGCGGACATTCTGCTAATTCTTATTCCTTTGAACGTATAAAAATGGGAGGTACAACCACTAAACATGACCGCACACACACACACACACACACACACACACACACAGCAAGACGGCGTGTGAAACCAGATGCAGTTTTGCACTTGCTCAGGCGCAGAGTCCGAGAGAGAGAGAGCAGGAAAGCCGTCATTTCTGTTTCTGTGGTTTGGGGTAAAAGGAGAACTGACACGAAGAATTTGAAGCGTCTTTTTGCTTAAGACTCGATTCTTACCGGCGATTTCCCTGGAAACGACGTGACCTGGACGTCATAAAGAAATTCGGACCGCCTTGAAATCGGCCAGGAGAAAGAACTCGAGTGCAATCGAACGACAGAACCCGGCTGCTTACCTCCGTCGCAGATAAACGGATCACAGATCATGACGCGAGACTATCTTATATTGTTGAATATCTGAACATTCTGGCTTCGTGAAACACACCTCAAACAAATTGAATTATTTTAATGAATGAAAAAAAAAAACGTACAAATCAAGTACAGGAACAACAAAAATAATAATAATATTGATGACGATCACCTTGGAAATGGCATCTCTAAAACAAACCAGCACGACTTGAAAAAAACGCTCATTAGTCTGCGGTTAGTAGAGCGCGCTTACAGACCTTCGCCAAAGAGACACGACCTCAACAAGAGCGGCGTCCATTCAGACAACGGAAAGGATTTCGGAAAAAAAAAAGATGATTGTCGGTTGCTCCCGGTCAGCCGTGTCTGAAATTAGGTGCGAATAGAAACGGTTCTAAAAGCGGAAAACGTACGGGCCGACCCGAGGAACAAGCGCCGGGGTGGAAACCTCGAAGCGATACGCGTTGAACTCGGTGTTTGGTGACAGAACTGGAAGACGTGATCCGAACGAAGTGGGATTTCCGTATATAGAACGGAAAAGTCAGAGGCGGACCAAAGACCAAAGAGAAGGAAACAAGGTTCCAGTGGGACAGTGATATTCAGTGACGAATCTGCGTCGCCACGGAGATGATGCGGGAACGCTTGCTGGTGCAGCTCTAACTAGACATATAAAGACGACCACATTCCCACCGTCATTGACGATAAGGGCTTGCATGTCAGGTAAAGGTAAATGGTCTGCTTCCATCCAAAGCGCTATACACTGGTTCTCATTCACACACCAATGGTAGGTAGCTTGTCATCAGGAGCGACTTGGGGTTCAGTGTCTCGCCCAAGGACACTTCGGTATGTGGAGTCACGTGGGCCGGGATTCGAACCGCCAACCCTACGATTAGTGGACAACCCGCTCTACCACCCGAGTCATAGCCGCCCAACCTGACCCAAAATACCAGGAGACCTCAACAGTCGGGTGTACATGCGTACGGTGAAATGTTGCACACGTTTCTCACGATAGAACAAAGGGAAAGGTTTTGTCGATGACGTCGGAAGAATCGTTCAGGATGATCGCTACAGAGGAAAGAGCGCTCGAGCTTTTCTTCAAGAAAGGCAGATCGGCCCGGTGACACGGCCAGCGAACAGTCCGGATCTCGATCCGAGTCGAATTTATGGTGGAAATGTTCAAAAAAATTGGCTCCCTCGCGCAAAGCGAGAACGCTGGAACCGGCTCGACGGAGAAGATTGTTTTGCATTAGTGGAAAAAGCCAGAGAAGGAGCAACAAAGTACTAATTGGGATTTTTTCCCCCCTCTTTGTTGACGACTCCATAATTTCTCCCCGCTAAGAAAATATGGCATTAATTAAAATCATTTCGTTTAACGTCCGTGGTTGTGAGGTATGTTTCACAAAGCCAGAGTGATCGCTATTACGCAGAAACTGTCGTGCGTCAGATCTGTGATTTGTTACCAAGTTAAAATAAATAAATAAATAAATATCAATCCTCCAAGTGTGGTGATTCCATGTTTTTTTTTTTTTTTTTACCAGGAGTGGTATTCCGTCTTGCGCAGACAAGATTAAATGTTCCCGAGTGGCGCGTCTGCGAGGTCACGTACGGATTACGCTTTCCTCCGAGCGCGTTACACCGCCACGTAACGCAGCATGAGCTCTCTCGGAGGAAGAGCGTCTCGTCTTAGCCTTCACCTTCGCGGGTGGGCGGGATTAAATCGGGAAGAAGCAATGAGCACCAGACGGGCTTTATTTCCTGTATTTACAAACCTTTATAGTGAGAAAGAAAAAAAAATAAAAGGAGGGGGGGTAACGTGTGTAAAAACGTTACTTCAGAAACATTTACAAAAGTGCCAAAAGGATCAAAACTACAGATACAGATATTATAAATTGTCCAGAATGTTAGCATGGACGCTAGCTATGTAAAACCATAACTGGACCATGAGTAACAATTCCGAGTACGGAAGGCTTACTGTGAGAACTAACTCGTTATAATAATAATAATAATAATAATAATAATTAATCAGTGTCGATGGACGTGATTATTCCGTTAGGTGCAACCCAGACGAGCCAATTCCGATCGATATACCTACAAACCATTTAAATAGAGTGTATCATTCTAACAGAAGGATCTGGAAGTCCACAGTGTCCATGATGACGATCATACGCGGTCCAGGTGTGTCCCCTCGTGTCTCAGCAGAGTGACAGGCCCTCCTTGGCGGCCAGCCGCTGCCTGTGGATGTTGTCCTGCTCTAGCTCCTCGTGACTCGGGTGCCAGAGCCGGGCGAGGATGCGCTCCATGTTCAGAGCGTACACGGTGTGAGACGGCATCGCGCTGCGGTGCACCTGATCACAACACACACACACACACACCACATCAGTGTCCACGACATCGTACACTTCATAATGTTTCGTCTCTTCTCCAACAGAGCTTTCAGAGGAATCTACCTAAAATTTGCAAAAGGCCAGCGTTAAGTAAACGAACCCGACCTGTGCGCTTCATTTGTTTAGACGTTCTACAGAGAGGAGGCTGAGAGTGCTTTAGTCATCATATGCTGAAACTCCTGATATGAAATTCAATTCAATTCAATTGTATTCGTATGGCGCTTTTAACAACGGACGTTGTCTCAAAGCAGCTTTACAGAAACAAACACAGGATAGAGATTTTAAGCGTGTGAGTTTATCTGTATTGGGCGAGACGGTGGTGAGGAAAAACTTCCTAAGATGATACGAGGAAGAAACCTTGAGAACCGGACTCAGAAGGGAACCCGTCCTCATCTGGGTCACGATGGATCGTGTGAAAGTGAAAGAACGTTCAGTATGGTTTTAACATGAAGTCTGTTTGTTGAACTAGTCCACTGTTCACTGAAGGAGACCCGAGTGTAAAACGGTGGTACTTGCATTGCAGTCCCAAGGACATCGCTGCAACCGCAGCGCTAATGTCCTACCTAATACACAGTACCTAAACATTAGGACGCACTAGTGACGTCGCTTGTCAGGTAGGCGGCTAAGATTAAGGCTACGTAAAACAAACTGACACGCATTTACAGTTTACCTGTAGAGCCTCCAGTAGATCGTACATGCTGATGGGAGGCAGGGGGGCGGGGGCACTGGAACCAGAGCAGGCCAATAGGAAAGCAGCTTGCTGTTCTGCATCGTCTGGAGACACCTGAGGGGGCGGAGCAGCCGTCAGCGAGGCACTGGGAGGGGGGCTGCGGGTAAACAGGCACACGACGATCAACTCGCTGCACAACCAAGTAAACTTACTCCACTAATATTGGCACCCTTTGGTAAATATGAGCAAAGGCGGCTATGAAAAGTTGTCTTATACATGTATATATACATATACAAGCCCACTACATGGTGTAGAAAATAATCGCTCTTCTGGAGCTTCACACACACACACACAACAGACTGAGGTTCATAAGTATGCGGACAGCGACAGTTTCTGTAACTTTGCCTCTGTACACCACCACAATGGATTTGAAATGAAATCGTACGTATAAAAACTATGCGAAAATAAAAGGAATGCACAAACTGTAACCATGACAACAATACTGAAGTAAATAAAAAAATTGCACTGCTTTGTATCTGATAATGAGGAGATCCACGGTGTGGCCAAAAGTATGTGGACACCTAAAAGCACCATATAAAACATAATATATTTATGGATGTGAGTTAGAGGTCGAGCGATAGCGGATTTTACCGATCGCGATAACTCTGTCGGGCGGTACCCACCTGCCGAGATCAGATTAATTCAGCGATAGTTTTTAACATCGACACTGAATAAAAACCACAATGCTCAAAATAAAATAAATGCAGAAATATTAATGCGCACTGCCAGTCAAAAGTTTGTGGACACTCGACTGAGACGTTGCTCATGATCTTAAAAAGCTTTTGATCTGAAGGTGTACGATGTTGTAAAGTGTAAATGTTTGAAATCGGTGTCGTGGACAAAGATATAATCGTACCGACGTATTCATTTCTTCCCCGATAGGAAACTAAGATTTGATTCACAAACAAATATATTCTTAAACGGACGACTCGGAGCAAAATATTCAGAAAAGTAGCCCATAAGTTTATATAAAAAAAAAAAAAAAAAAAAAAAAAAAAAAAGCATCTCAGTGAAATTCCTCGAGAAATAGGTCGAGAAAATGCCAAGAATACATTTCTGGAAATTCTCGGCGAAAAGGGCGGCGACTTTCAGGATGCTAAAATACCAAATAATAAAGATGACTTTATTTTTATTTTAAAATGTGGAAAATAAAAATAAAGAATGAGCGTGTCTAAACTTGACCGGTAGTGTATATTAACCAGTAATAAATATTAAAATAAATAAGAGATCCAAAATGAACCAAAAAGTAACACTACACAAATAACAACTAAAAATATAGACATCCAAAATTAATTAAAAAAACAAACAAACAAACAAACAAACAAACAAACAAAAAACACTTTAAATAACAAAAAATTAGTAAGCGATAGATTTGATTTCGCCTCTAGAGGCCGCTCTCGTACTGTATAAAGACGCTCCTGGGGATTTTTGCTGAAAACCGATAGTTCTGGCAAACAGTTATCGGTGCCGTTTAATTGGCAGAACCGGTGAATCGGGCGACCTCTAGTGTGAATAGGCAGAATGTAAAAATCTGACCGTCTCAGGACACTAAAAGCGAAAGACGGTGAAGTGACTCACTATTCGGTGACGGTGTGGTACGCAGCCAGGCTGTTCTTGAGGTACGGCTGCGGTGCGACGTCACTGCCGAAGGCGTACTGGAAATGTCCCTCTCTCAGACGGTAGGCTCTTCTCCGAGACACCACCGCAGTGATGAGGTCTTTTAAGTGCACCTGAACAACAGGATGGATAGTTAAGACAAATAATAATAACAATAATAATAAACCTTAAGATACTACCGTATGATACTACTGCTACTGTACATTTATTTTTGAGCACATACAGAAACGTATCATAGCTGGCTGGATTGTTCCAACCAGAACTTACTGATGATCAAACACACACACACACACACCTCGAGAGCGTACACGACAGTGCTCACGGCGTCCTCGGTGACGTTGTCGAGGCCCATCTCGAAGGCGGTCACCATCATGCGGGCCTCCAGCTGCCCCCGCGTGGGCAGTAAGAGCGTGTGAGCGCTGAGCTTCATCTCCTCCTCCTCCGCTCCGGCCTCGCGAGGGCTGAACGTCTGAGCTCCACTCAGCGGGTTCTGGGGCTGGAAGCGATGCTGGACAGAGACAAGCTGAGGAGATCAGTGATACAAACATTTTATTTTTTTAATTAAATGAAATAAAATCTTGGCAAAGGGACTTACGTCGAATTTCTGGCGCACGGAGGAAAACTTCTTTTTGCCCTTTGGCTTGGTGGGCTTCGAGGCAGATCCACTGGACCACTGCAGCGAACCGGGACCGTCTGCTGGAGAGAACAAAAGACTTACACACGCCTGTTGAATTTTCTCTTACGTGGACCGTAAACACAAAGCTAAGAGGAAAAGAAACGTCTCCATTTGAATATTTACTTCATAGTCGCTTTAGGCTGACGTGCAGCGCGTTTTGAATCATACCTGGTGTGGAGACGATAATCTGGCAGCGTGTGAGAATGGCCAGCAGGAAGTCATTGTGGATGTGAACTGCGAAAGGGAAAAAACAAGATCGTGTCCAAAATGGCCGCAATAATAAATAAATAAATAAATAAATTCTACGACGTTCACCTACCACAAGGGCGTACAAGTTAGGTTTCTTTTGATCCATCATATAAACAGCTCATCCGGTCCAATTCTAAACTCTGATTGGTCAGAAGGTGATTCATTTTCCATAACCGCAGCTCACAGGTTTATATTAAAAAGGTGCAGTACGTGAATTGTTTTTTTTATTCCATTGTGGACTTAGCAGAAGTTTATTAAGTCAGTGAGGAAACTTGTCTGTGTTTGGATGAGCCTCCTGTCAGTCATTTTATAGACATGGTGCTCTATGGACCAGCTAAGATCCTGGAGGCGGAGCTTCGTGGCCAGGAGTGGCGGTGGTGGCGGGGTCTCAAGGAGTAAAGTAAATCATTCAAATGTCAAACCCACCTAAGCATTAGAGACTGTTTGTGCGTCTCAGTCCGCCCCCTAGGTGAGGAATCGGTGTATGGCGTACACGAGTTGTGGCTCGATGACTCGGTTTCCGGCGAGACGACTACGTACTCGCGTTGTAAAACCTCACTGCCGGCGTTTATCACCAACAGGCAGGACCGAGATCTCTCTACATTATCTTAATCATACATCTTAATCACACGGTACTTCAAGCAGGATCGTAGGCTCGCTAGAGGATTTAAAAAAAAAAAGAAGAAACATTTAAAAGTCGTGAGTCTCAAACAAACCGTATACAGAACGGCAAATAAAGTTAGAAATCGCTAGCGTGCTGTAAATAATCACGCGAGAGCCACAACAACGAGAACCAGCTCTTGTACGCGACGTTGGCCGAGAGCTCGTCCGGCTTTTTATTGTCCTCGAGACGAGAGTCGTCACAAAACGTGACGTCATTTCCCGTAAGGGAACGTGGTGAGCATCGACACTCCCTGGTTTCTGCGGTGCATCGTGGGATTCTGCGATTGACACGATACAGCTCTCAAAATGGCCGACTCCATGATCAGCGCCCTGACTACTGAACTACTCGCAGCTGAATCCTGAGGGGAAGGGAGGAAGAAAAAAAAAACATACAAAAGACTAATCTTACCTAATGCACCTCGGTCTAATACCTTGTCGTTTCTATAGCAACAACTTGTTCACACGGACTTGTACGGCGGATGCTGGTCATAAAGCAAGCCAAATATATAAATAAATAAATAAATAAATAAATACACGCGATATAATAGTAATATCACACCTCGCTTCGGCACGAAAAGGCTTCAGTATGGTGCGGTAGAGCGGGTAGGTCAGGGTGTGAAAACGTCGGGCCGTTTCCGTAACGACACACCCAAACAACGAAGAACTCTTCATGGCGCTGTAGCAGCTAAACCCCATACAAGCCTAGTTAGAAAAGTTTTCGATTCGAATCAGTCTGGTAATCCTACAGACAGTGACAACGCTACATCCCACTTCTTCCTACACTGGCGTGCGCTGAAATCGCCGACACGACGCAGTTTCACGATGTGGTGTATTTCTGTAGGTTCGGTAGTAACGTGAAAGTAAAGTCATTAGTCATCTGACGACTTTTTACACGCAGTAATCATTCAGGACGTTTACACGGACAACAATAATCCGATATGAACCCGATTAAGACGATACTCTGATTACGAAACTATCATGTAAACAGAGATTATTGATGACCTTAATCCGATTAAAGTCATACTCGAAGTAAACACAGATGGAATTAAGACGTGTGGAGTATTCCTGTTTTAGTCACGTTACAGACACGTACACACCTTAATCACAACTATTAACGTCGTGTGAGAGTTTTCACCGCATTGTGCGATAGGACACGTACACACACGGCAGCGCTCAACCGTTTAACGCCAAACAAGAGAGCACGGCTGCGTCCCAAACCGCGTACTTACCTACTGTATAGTAGGAGAAATACATGTCTCTCAGCTACTATACAGACGGTAAGTACGCGGTTTGGGACGCAGCCCACGGCTTCAAGCAGTCGACTGTTTGCACGTACAGCACGACCAATAATTAACCGCACTTAAAGCTTCCGTAAAATTATGAATAAAAACCCACAAAACTGTATACGGTATCATGACGAAGACCAACTGTACGTCGATACGTGAAATTCTGGAGGGACGTCGGATGGTGTGGCGCGGGGACGTACTGACGTGTGACCTTAATCCATCTACGTTCTATAACATGACAGGAGTATTCTAAAAGCGACTCATGTAAACACCTTAATCAGAATACTGTCTTACTCAGAATAAGGTCAATAATTAGATCACTGCTGTCCATGTACACACCTTAATCAGAATACTGTCTTACTCAGAATAAGGTCAATAATTAGATCACTGCGGTCCATGTAAACTGACGCGAGTACTGTAATCCAATTACAATATTAAAGCAGGAATTAGTCATCCGCACCGGATTATTTATTCGAGAGTCATTTACCCGACACTGCTACGTGCTTTATTCGATCAGTGGCGTGAGACGGTGTTAAAACGACGGCGAAGCGCTTCATGGCGGTGGTTACGTTGGGGGGTGGATACAGGGCGCAGTAGGAGTGTTCACGGGGCAGGGGTAGTCGCGGTAGACGACCCGAGTTTATTCACTGAAAGAAACCTCACCGTGATCGTGTCCCAGGAGGCGGCGCGCCTCGACGTCAAACTCCTCCTTACTGATTTTCTGCTTGAACCACAGCTTCAGGTTCGCCCAGTAACTAACAAACAAACAAACAAACAAACAAGTAAACAACAGAATACCTGTATATAAATGGTGCATTGGAGATTGATACAAATCACATTCATAAACTACAAGCGTCTTCACGGGGTCATCTGATGTCGACGTCACATCCTGTAGGGCATTTATGATCATTCTGGAGAAGAAGAAGTTATTTGTGTTTTATTGTGGCTGATTGTCTTGGCTAAAGGTGCAACTGAGCTAGCTATCTATCTCCCTCAGAGTTAATGCTCCTCTCTCTCTCATTAAGAAACATGCTGATGATGATGATGATGATGATGAAGATGGTGAAACGCTCACTGCTTTATATTGTCCCCGATGGCGTCCGTTAAGTTCTTCTTCGCCAGCTCCAGTTCGCTCGCGTGAGCTGCCATAGCGACATCGGCGCCTACCATCGAGCCTCGGGGTAACGCTGAGGTTCGAACCGCTCCGCTGTCCCGGAAATACCGCGGCGGGTGAGCTGAGAAGCGCGAGCGCGAGGTCACCGTGCCGAGTCTGTAGCGTTGTCGTGCCGAGCTGAAGAGATTTAGACTGCGTTTACGTCTCTGGAGGAGCAAGGGGGGAAAAGATCCACCGCCCCCTGCTGTTCAGGAGGGGTACAGCTCAACACTTCTCACACCGGCAGCTCGCAGGTGCTACCGTCGTAAACCAAAATGGCGGAAGCGACTCATGATTCATTTGGAAAAGAATATTCAAATAATGTTATCCCTATACATATATATATCCTTAATCAAACAAAAACAGTTAAAATGCACACACACACACACACACACACACACACATATATATATATATATATATATATATATATATATATATATATATATATATATATATATGACCATAAGCATTGAGAGCCTCCATATACATTAATAGCTAATCTATTCTTCTTCTTCCTTCTCTTATTATTATTATTATGAGTAGTAGTAGTAGTAGAATTATTATTATTATTATTATTGTAGTAGTAGTAGTAGTGGACACCACCAGGGTTGGGGGTTCGATTCCCACCACTGCCGGGGTTTCCTCAGCATATTCCAGTTTCATCCCCCAGTCCAAGGACATGAAGGGTATGCTGACTGGCGTGTCCGAAATGCCGTTAGTGTGTGATTGTACCCTGTGATGGATTGGCACCTCGTCCAGGGTGTACACCGCCTAGTGCCCCATGCTCCCTGGGATAAGCTCCAGGTTCCCCATGACCCTGAAGTGGTAGCTATAGAAAATGGATGGTTGGATTATTATTATTATTATTATTATTATTATTATTATTATTATTATTATTTATTAATTTCAGTTTGTTTTCCCTCTCCATGACTACATTTCATAAAGTAATTTAAATAGTTTTAGTTATTTGCTTTGTCATGAGAAATATTTAAAAAATGTTTTAGAGCATGTAAACATCTTCGGTATAATGAATTTTCCTATTCTTCTGCTTCTTCTTCTACTTCTTCTTCATCTTCTTATTATTAGTAGTAGTATTATTACGGACTGTCTGCTAGCTAAGTGTAGATAAATCTAGCATTATGGTCAACAAATACTTCTCCCTATGGGATGTCTATGCAGTAAAATGAATGTGAGTTTGGGGGGGCACAAACATTTTTGACAACAGCATTCAGGGGTGAAGTGATCTGTGATTTCATTTTTAAAAATACCAAAAAAAAAAAAAACCCAACTAATAAAAGAACAGCCTAAAACTACTCGAAGCAACTGACCATTTAAAACAGCAAATGAAGAAAAGAGTTCAAATGTCCCCAGACTCCGAATATGATATTTATACAACCTCAGTATCTTTATATTAAACCATGTGTCATCAAGATTTGCATCAGTGCTACATGATCTTGAAAATGGATAGTATTTGGAAATATATTTGGCATAATAGATTTGGCAAACATTCAACTGTAGTAAATTTATCTGTATACAATGTTCTTGTTTGTTTGTTTATTTATTTATTTATTTATTACCATTTCGAGATGAGCTTTTTCACAAAGCAGGATTTCTCTGTTAACCTTCTTCTACATAATTTCTAATCAAATCTTTAACTGAGTGGTACAATGCATGGACTCTCTCTCTCTTTCTCTCTATCTCTATCTATCTAGTGTATCTCTCCATCCATCCATCCATCCATCCATCTCTCTGTTTCTCTGTCTCTCTGCCTCCCCCCCCCATCAGCAATAGATGTGGTCAAGCTCTCTCTCTATCTATCTATCTATCTATCTATCTATCTATCTATCTATCTATCTATCTATCTATCTATCTATCTATCTATCTCATTCTATACTTATCTATCTATCTCTCTTTCTGTCTGTCTGTCTCTATCTATCTATCTATCTATCTATCTATCTATCTATCTATCTATCTATCTATCTATCTGTCTCTCTCTCTCTCTCTCTCTCTCTTTCTCTCTCTCTCTCTATCTCTCTATCTATCTCTCTCTCTTTCTCTCTCTCTTTCTGTCTGTCTCTCTCTCTCTCTCTTCTCTCTCTCTCTCTCTCTCTCTCTCTATCTATCTATCTATCTATCTATCTATCTATCTATCTATCTATCTATTATCTATCTCTCTCTCTCTCTCTCTCTCTCTCTCTCTCTCTCTTCTCTCTCTCTCTCTCTCTCTCTCTCTCTCTCTCTCTCTCTCTCTCTCTCTCTCTCTCTCTGCCAGCAGAGGGCACAATAAGTTTGTGTAATTTTCCAATTACAATTTGGGTATGTGTGGGTTTCTACACGTTCTCGAGTTCGTTCACAGGGATCCCAAACATGTTCTTTTTTTTAAAGGAAGACATCACAATAAACAAGTAAATATACAGTTTTTTATTATTTTTTTTTGTAATTTGATCATTAATTTGTAAATTATCCCAGTGAACACTGAGTGACCTCAAATGTCTTTGGACATCCATTACTGATATAGATTGTGTGTATAAAAAAAAAATTGTTATTGGTACTTAAATATACATATATTTGGATATGTATATCTATATTCGGTTTAATATCTTGTACATAACAGCGACAATCATATTTTCCCTGTCCTTTCTATTCAAATCAACACATTAAAAACTCCTCAACAAGGTCGTCTCTTTGTCGTTTTTTCTATACTTTTGTGCTTTATGTCCTTTGGGATTTTATTAACAAAATTTACAGCAGTAGTCCTAGTCCTTTTCGGATCTATTTTGTCATACAGAATACTAAACTAAGCAGATTTTCCCCGTTTTCATCAAGCCAGACAGTAAACAAAGTCAATTCATTCCCCATATTCCAGCGCACAAACAGGTTCAAAACATACGCAGTGGCTTTTTTTTTGGTGGTATCCTATGTTCCAAAACAGCATTAATCCCTCGCAGCACTTTTAAGAGTGACCCAGATGTTTGGCAGTTCATTCTTCTTAAATGGTTGAGTGAAAAAGAAATCCATAAAAGCTCCAAATGGAAGGCAGATGCTCACCAGGAACATTTGCACCACAGAAGTTGATGAACAGGACAGCCAGGTTTATTTATTACTCAGCAAGTCTGTTTTGTTTATGACGAGAGACCCGCTATTTGGAATTAGCAAACAGCACAAATACAGTTTCAAGGATTACGGCAGAATGACTTGATTTGGGGATTTAAAGTTAATAAATGGTGTGTGTGTGTGTATATATTTTCCAGACCGAATGAATAGGATAAATGAAGGACGGAGACACACAGACGGATAATTAATCAATTCTGCCATGTTGCTTTCCTGGGTTTATGTTTGTTCCAGCCAGCCACCAGCATTCTATGAGCACGGAGTGAATATACAGTATAAGGAGGAACGAGTAATTTGGGCCATACGCATGCGACAGCTGGGGTCCCTCAGGATCACTGGCCCTGGTTCTCCTCATTATATCCCTTTTTTTGGATGGCAGCATGGCAAAGATGATTTAAATCAGATCTCATTCCAAGGCACTGAGATTGTACGGGGTGAATAATATTGACCCCAGTACATGGCTCTAACTGCGTAACTTTTATAAGCAATATCTGGAACTTCAAAAGTATCACGCTCCCTATTCACAAGTTTCTAACCGATTAGTCAGACTTGGACCGGAGGTTGAACAGGAGAAACAAACAAGCTGTGGCACACAGAGCTCATTCTTCTGTGGGAGAACTGCAGAGAACAGCAAAGAAGATAAAAACTGGGAGAAAACAGAAGAGCTGTAAAAAAAATAATAAAAAAAAAGAATTAATTTACAGAACAGTAAAAAGCAGCAGACAAGAATACAGAAGAGTAGAGAACAGTGAAGAACAGCAGAGGAAGGTAGATTACAGTTATACATCTAAGTAATTAACAGTAAAGATTAGTAGAAAACAGTACAGAACAGTAAAGATTAGTAGAGAACAGTACAGAACAGTAAAGATTAGTAGAGAACATACAGAAAGATTTAGAATAAGACAGTAAAGATTAGTAGAGAAGATATAGCAGTAAAGATTAGTAGAGAGTACAGGACAGTAAAGATTAGTAGAGAACAGTACAGGACAGTAAAGATTAGTAGAGAACAGTACACAGAAAAGATTAGTAGAGAACAGTACAGACAGTAAAGATTAGTAGAGAACAGTACAGGACATAAAGATTAGTAGAGAAACAGTACAGGACAGTAAAGATTAGTAGAGAACAGTAAGGACAGTAAAGATTAGTAGAGAACAGTACAGGACAGTAAAGATTAGTAGTAGAACAGTACAGCACAGTAAAGATTAGTAGAGAAATACAGAACAGTAAAGATTAGTAGAGACAGTACAGACAGTAAAGATTAGTAGAGAAAAGTACAGGACAGTAAAGATTAGTAGAGAACAGTACAGACAGAAAGGTTAGTAGAGAACAGTACAGAACAGTAAAGATTAGTAGAGAACAGTACAGGACAGTAGTGGTTAGTAGAGAACAGTACAGGACAGTAAAGATTAGTAGAGAACAGTACAGAACAGTAAAGATTAGTAGAAAGACAGTACAGAACAGTAAAGATTAGTAGAGAACAGTACAGGACAGTAGAGAGGAGAGAACAGTACAGGACAGTAAAGATTAGTAGAGAACAGTACAGAACAGTAAAGATTAGAACAGTACAGGACAGTAAAGATTAGTAGAGAACAGTACAGGACAGTAAAGATTAGTAGAGAACAGTGCAGCACAGTAAAGATTAGTAGAGAACAGTACAGAACAGTAAAGATTAGTAGAGAACAGTACAGGAGAGTAAAGATTAGTAGAAAACAGTACAGGACAGTAAAGGATTAGTAGAGAACAGTACAGACAGTAAAGATTAGTAAGAACAGTACAGGACAGTAAAGATTAGTAGAGAACAGTACAGGACAGTAAAGATTAGTAGAGAACAGTACAGGACATAAAGATTAGTAGAGAACAGTAACAGAAAGATTAGTAGAGAACAGTACAGAACAGTAAAGATTAGTAGAGAACAGTACAGGACAGTAAAGATTAGTAGAGAACAGTACAGAACAGTAAAGATTAGTAGAGAACAGTACAGGACAGTAAAGGTTAGTAGAGAACAGTACAGAACAGTAAAGATTAGTAGAGAACAGTACAGGACAGTAAAGGTTAGTAGAGAACAGTACAGGACAGTAAAGATTAGTAGAGAACAGTACAGAACAGTAAAGATTAGTAGAAAACAGTACAGAACAGTAAAGATTAGTAGAGAACAGTACAGGA
Organism: Ameiurus melas; assembly: GCA_012411365.1. Lineage (NCBI taxonomy): Eukaryota > Metazoa > Chordata > Actinopteri > Siluriformes > Ictaluridae > Ameiurus > Ameiurus melas. Next base: position 6,519,673 of record CM022756.1, read on the forward strand.
CAGTAAAGATTAGTAGAGAACAGTACAGGACAGTAAAGATTAGTAGAGAACAGTACAGAACAGTAAAGATTAGTAGAGAACAGTACAGGACAGTAAAGATTAGTAGAGAACAGTACAGGACAGTAAAGATTAGTAGAGAACAGTACAGGACAGTAAAGATTAGTAGAGAACAGTACAGGACAGTAAAGATTAGTAGAGAACAGTACAGAACAGTAAAGATTAGTAGAGAACAGTACAGGACAGTAAAGATTAGTAGAGAACAGTACAGAACAGTAAAGATTAGTAGAGAACAGTACAGGACAGTAAAGGTTAGTAGAGAACAGTACAGAACAGTAAAGATTAGTAGAGAACAGTACAGGACAGTAAAGGTTAGTAGAGAACAGTACAGGACAGTAAAGATTAGTAGAGAACAGTACAGAACAGTAAAGATTAGTAGAGAACAGTACAGGACAGTAAAGATTAGTAGAGAACAGTACAGAACAGTAAAGATTAGTAGAGAACAGTACAGGACAGTAAAGGTTAGTAGAGAACAGTACAGAACAGTAAAGATTAGTAGAGAACAGTACAGGACAGTAAAGATTAGTAGAGAACAGTACAGAACAGTAAAGATTAGTAGAGAACAGTACAGGACAGTAAAGATTAGTAGAGAACAGTACAGAACAGTAAAGATTAGTAGAGAACAGTAAAGACAGTAAAGGTTAGTAGAGAACAGTATAGAATGTGAGATTAGTAGAGAAACAGGAAGTAAAGATTATAGAGAACAGTACAGAACAGTAAAGATTAGTAGAGAACAGTACAAAACAGTAAAGATTAGTAGAGAACAGTACAGGACATAAAGATTAGTAGAGAACAGTACAGGACAGTAAAGATTAGTAAGAATACAGAAACAGTAAAGATTAGTAGAGAACAGTACAGAACAGTAAAGATTAGTAGAGAACAGTAAAGAACAGTAAAGATTGGTAGAGAACAGTACAGGACAGTAAAGATGAGTAGAAACAGTACAAGACAGTAAAGATTAGTAGAGAACAGTACAGAACAGTAAAGATTAGTAGAGAACAGTAGAGGACAGTAAAGATTAGTAGAGAACAGTACAGGACAGTAAAGATTAGTAGAGAAATATAAGACAGTAAAGATTAGAGAAGTACAGGACAGTAAAGATAGTAGAGAACAGTACAGAACAGTAAATATTAGTAGAGAACAGTACAGAACAGTAAAGATTAGAAGAGTACAGACAGTAAAGATTAGTAGAGAACAGTACAGGACAGTAAAGATTAGTAGAGAAACAGACATAAAATTAGTAGAAAAACAAACATAAAATTAGTAGAGAAATAAAATAGTAAAAAAGTAAAATAAAGATATAGAGAAATAAAATAAATTAGTAGAGAAAGTAAAGTAAAGATTAGTAGAAAAACAGTAAAGATTAGTAGAGAACAGTACAGGACAGTAAAGATTAGTAGAGAACAGTACAGGACAGTAAAGATTAGTAGAGAACAGTACAGAACAGTAAATATTAGTAGAGAACAGTAACAAATAGTAGGTGGAGGTCTGTTTTTTTCTCATGCAGCAATAAAAATGAACTTCTAGCTGCTTTTATGTTGTGAATGCACAGTGGAAAACCCAGAGCTTAGCTTGATGACGGGGTTCTGTCATCAAGGAGGTCTTTGAGTATTCTCTCTCTCTCTCTCTCTTCTCTCTCTCTCACACACACACACACACACAACACACACACACACACAACACACACACAAATGCAGAAGCATAAAACCTGTAGGAGGCTCTCATCAGCAGCACTGAGTGGTTGGGAGTGTGTGTGTGTGTGTGTGTGTGAAGAGAGAGAGAGAGAGAGAGAGAGAGAGAGAGAGCAGTCAGTGAGCAGAGAGACTGGATGTGTGAAGCTGAACACAGGCTCAAGACTCTCAGAGGTAAGAGACCTTTTCTCTTCTACCATATAGCATGTATTTAGAGGAAAAATATTATTCTATAGTTCCTTAATATGTTAAACTGCTTTAGTAAAAGATGCAGAATGTGCATGAATATTGCAGTCCATTATTGCTATTTTTTAAATACTTTTTAAAGAACGTATGACCGAATGAAATCACAAATCAGTGCCGACAGAAAGATTTTAGCCTGTACATTTCTGATAATAATTTAATTCATTCAGGTCAGTTCACTTTGTATTCAAGTGTATTGCCATTATGCACATTCTTGTTGAACAGTCCACTGACATTCACTATGGCGTGGCGTGAAAAAGACGTAAGCAGTATAAGCGGTGACCACATTGGAAAATAAATAAATAAATAAATAAATAAATAAATAAATAAATAAAAACGGTGGTTTCAATCAATCAGTAATTGACCAAAAATCTAGCTTATAAAGCACAATAGACTTATTAATGACATAGTGAAATGAAATAAAAATACACTCAATATTAAATGATTAAATGGCAAGTTATCTTATATACAACGTATATTAATTGATATTAATTATATTAAACATGAATTAAATCAATTAAATATTAAGACAATCCTGTGAGATTGTAAACCCAAATGTACTGCCTTATTAACTCTTAATCCCCCCATCCCTCTGTTACTCATGAATGAATGTCCTCTGTGCGTTAATCCTAAATGGAAAGAAACAACGTATCATAGCACTTTTAAGTGCTATAACGACTTTAATCTGATGGAGACGTGCAGTCCGCAGACGGAGGCTGAGACGGATCTGGTTAGAGACAGAGCTGCGTCTGTGCGACTCGGGTTTCAGACTGAAGCCAGAAAGCCTCTGGTCACTGTGGTTGTAATTGAGAAAGTGTTTGCATGTGCTGCACCTGAGGAAGTCAGATACTTTGTTTTATTACATGTGATATGAAAACCAGAAGACTCCGCTTCTTCTGTGAAGAACTCAATCAGCTTCTGGGTAACAGCACGTTATAAATAGTTGTTCATCAGGATTATTAGACATGCCCTTTTGTTTGCCACACTGGTAGGAATTTGTATTCAACAGATTTATTATAACATCTGGGAAAAGGAAGAAAGATACAGAACAGATCACATTACTGCTTTCAGAGTTGAGGAGTGCAGATTAGATGATGGAGGTGGGTGTAAATTATTCAGCAGTCGCTTAAAAGTGTTTTGTTTTGTCAGAGAGGGCTCGAAATAAAACCTTTTATAAGGCTAGAAATGATCCAATGAACCCTCCAATATAAAATAGTAGATCAAGTACCAATATTAACTCGATTGAGAACACCTGATGGGTTCTAAGTGTTAGGAAGGAAATAATTACCAATCAATTCTAAGAAGCAGTTAATACATACACTCATAAAAACCCTGAGGGAACCCTCGAAGAACCATTTTTTCTACCAGTGTATGTATTAACTCTAGAGGCGTGCAGAACAAACACAAATGACTTGTAATTATTTTCATCGTAATGCCTAGAACCTGTGTAACTGTTTAAACTGTTATGATATTTGGGGGAAAAGGGTTCTTCAATGGTTCATTTGATAATTAAGGGTTCTAAACTTCCAAATAAGGGAACAATTCAACTTGGTACCATTTCTGATAGGAAAACACTGTAGGGTTGTGGGGTTCTACAAAGAACATTTAAGGGTTCCCCCAAAGGGACACCTGAAGAACTTTTAAATGGTCTTTGAAGAGCCTAATTGGGAGATGCAATACCAGTTTGTGATATCCTTGTGGTACCAGTTTGGTACCCTTTCTGATAGGAAAACACTGTAGGGTTGTGGGGTTCTACAAAGAACCTTTAAGGGTTCCCCCAGAGGGACACCTGAAGAACCTTTAAGGGTTCCCCCAGAGGGACAACTGAAGAACCTTTAAGGGTTCCCCCAGAGGGACAATTGAAGAACCTTTAAGGGTTCCCCCAGAGGGACAACTTAAGAACCTTTAAGGGTTCCCCCTGAGGGACAAATGAAGAACCTTTAAGGGTTCCCCTAGAGGGACAACTGAAGAACCTTTAAGGGTTCCCCCAGAATGGACAACTGAAGAACCCTTAAGGGTTCCCCCAGTGGGACAACTGAAGAACCTTTAAAGGGTCTTGGTACCATTTCTGATAGGAAAACACTGTAGGGTTGTGGGGTTCTACAAAGAACATTTAAGGGTTCCCCCAAAGGGACACCTGAAGAACTTTTAAATGGTCTTTGAAGACCCTAATTGGGAGATGCAAGACCAGTTTGTGATATCATTAAAGAGACCTTACGAATCTGAGCCAATCACAGCCCAAGACGTCATGAATTAACATGAAAGTGATATTCTGTAACATTTCGCTACTGCATGCTATGTAAGCTAAATAGCTAAGATCAAGTAATGAACAATCTGTACCTGTGACAGATATTTGTCTATTTGTGAGAAAAGCGAGCCAGTTAAATAGCCGGCTAGCTAAGTGTGATGGCACAAATTCATGCGGTCACTTACACGTTGCATATAGATGTTCAGTTGTTCATAGATCCTTGCGTTCTTACAGAATGGTGCAGGGAATGGGCCATTTTAGTAGCTCCTTGGGCATTAATTAAGAAATAAAATAGTCTGAAGTTGATTAATTCCCTATCACAACATGCCCTGACACTGGAGACTCCTTACATTTTTCTCTCTTTTTTTTTTTTTTTTTTATGTCAGCTTATTGTTAGGCTTAGTTCACATGGCATGCTATACAAGTCCCTGTGAAATTTGTTTCCATAGAAACGATAACGTATCAGAACGAGTGCATGAATGAGTTATAGAAAATTCATCAGCACATCCTGACCAATCAGAATGCAGAATCCGATCTTCACCAATGCTGTGGTGTAAGAAAGGAAAAAAAAACCCCCAACATTGATCATTTTTCTGTTGGTGAAGTAAAGGAAATGATAAACAGTGATAACAGACCTTTGGGTGGCCATGGTGGAAGTGAGGATTGAGTCTAAATTCCTCATTTGACAATCAAATAACTCCCTGAGATTCTCTTTTTCTTTTTCTTCTTTTTTTTTTTTAGACACTAAAGTCCAACACTGTAATCGGGATTTATAACACTCTCTGTGACTTCAGCCAACAGTGTAGAGTTTCGCCTTCCAAGTACAACTTTAACTGCTCTCATTTGAGCTCGGAGCCAAACATTTTCTTTCTGCCAGACTTCAAATCAAAGCTTTGAACTTTTTGATGTGCCCTTGTTTCCATTGAGCCCAAGCCTTGGCATTTATTTATTTGGGAATTATGCGGGAATGTCCCATGACTGCCAACATTCAATCTGATTTCAGGAAAAGTTCAAAAATATGAGGGTCACTAACTTATGCGTGCTTCCCATATAACTGGCCAAACTGCTTAAACTACTACATATATATTTTTTTAAATTTCAGTATGTGCTACAGCTAATAGTGTTTAAAATGTGTAAGAAGTTTGATGGTTCCTTTACAGAGTAGCTGTGAAGGATGTGCTGGAGAATCTTGGCTGGTAACACACAGCTTCTAAGTGTACTTCCATAGAGATTAGTTTTAGGAACACTTTTAACAGACATCACATTTCCCCAACATGGACATGTGGAGCTCCTGGAAGGAAACTCCTGCTCCCTCTGATTAAGGCTGAAACGCGACAGCCAAGTGATAAAGTGTTTAGAAAAGTGCGAGCTGTGCTTTCTTTCCAAACTCCCACCCGAACTCTCCGTCCCTGTTATTCCTTCTCTCATTCTTTCCCACCACATATCAATTTAGAGTAATTGAGAGATGGAGAACGATTACAGAGAGAAAACAATGCTCGCTCAACTGGTTGCAGATGAAATCACAAAACAGCTACAACTTCCTATTTAAGCAATCGTTCTTGTTCTCGTAGAGCCTCAGAAGAAAGCATTCCAGAGCCGTTTATCGAATGAGCCCTTAAATAACCCTTTTTCTAAAAATCTAGGACTAAGTATATAAAAATATATGTGATAGATTCTAGTATTATGAAGAAAATACTGTCCAGTGGTAGGGTTTATACCACACACTTACCCAGTCATTACAGACATTTTTAGAAAAATGTGTTCTTCTAGGGTTCCTTATGTTTAATTTTTATTGTATTTGTTGCTAGAAAAGGGTTCATAGCTTCCAAATCAAGCATTCTACATGGAACCCTTTCTGGTAGTGAAATGCTTTTATAGTAAAATAAATGAATAAATAAATAAAAATCAGAAACTAAATATTAAGGGTTTCTCCAGATGGACAACCACTGAACCCTTCAAGAATCTGAGCCTGAATTTATTTATTTATTTATTTATTTATTTTAGCCAACTGCTAAATGATTGACAGGTTCTAGGTATGAAGAAGTAAACAATGACCAGTAATTTGTTGTTTGTACCACACATCGACACAGTTCACAGAAACCTTTTCTGACACTGAAGCATGCTATTGTAGGATTCTACACAGAATCTTTAAGATTTTCTCAAGATGGACATCGAAAGAACCATTAAGAGTTCTTTGAAGAACCCCCCTTTTTTCCTAACTGGGTAAAGCGTGTGGTACAAACTGCAAAATATTGGTTATTATTTTCATCTTAATACCTAGAACCTGTCAAACGTTCTAACTCTCTTGGTACATCTTGGTTCTTGAAGAGTTCTTTAAGGGTTCATTGAGATCAAGAACGGGTGCTTAGCCTCCAAAAATGTTTTACCTGGAACCCTTTCTGACAGTGTAACACGTTATTGTAGGATCCTAGAAATAATTTTTAAGGGATAACTGAAAAAGAACCCTTCGTTCAATTAACGTATGTGTTAACTGGGTAAGTGTGTGGTACAAACTCCAAATCATTGGTCACCATTTTCTTCTTAATACCTAGAACCTGTCTCGGTATTTGTTACACCCTTAGAAAAAAAGGTTGTTAAAGAGTTCTACCTCAAACCTTTCACCTCAAAAGTGTCACCCGAGAGGGATAACTAAAGAGACCTTAAGGGTTAAAGAACATTTAGATGCACAGCAATCCCCTATGATGAATCTCCATCCATTTTATTCTACTCCATTCTATTCTTTCTCTGGTTATTTCCCACCACCAGAGACAGAAATGATTACAGACAGAAAACAATGGTCGCTCAACTGGTTGCAGATGAAACCACAAAACAGCTACAGCTTCTTATTTAAGAAATAGTTCCTGTTGCCGTAAAAGAACACGAAAATAAAGCTTCTTGGAATGCTATGAGTCCTGTACTGACCATTTTCACTGAGTTTCCATTTACAGTTGTTCAGTAAGATACCTGAAAGCTCCAAAAGCAGTTTTTATTACATTACTGCCAATATATAACAATTCGCATTTTTGCTGTACAGTTTGATCTACTTCTATACCCAGCACTGTTGAATTCTGGATTCTGATTGGTCAGAAGGTGCTGATTAATTTTTTCCTAACAGCAGCTCTGACAGTAGTGCAGCTGAAATTTATATTAATGCAACTCGAACTCTAATACACTAGTGCACTAATAACTCTAATATTATGAGTATAATATGAGTATTAATTATGTAAATTAGGATATTTTTGCATTGATACGTGATACCAGTATCTGTATCGATGAATACTAAATGGTTAAAAACTTGCAAGTGTTAGATCACGCTACAACTTTAATGGCAACTGCCACTTTTCTACCGCAAATTTTTCTACTAAATATCTAACTGACGCTTTTAATTTTCTTCCACAGTTTTTAAATTTTTTTTTATTTAATGGTTTATGAAGTTCATCGTAAGTCAACAGAAAAATTCAGCTTGTCTGTAAACGCTCATTTCAAACCCATACACAGGGTTGAAGGTGATCTGTTGGTTCATTTCTTACAAAAACATTAACTGGGAGGCAACATAATAATGATCTGACTTAACTTCCAGTGCTATCAGACTGTGTCTGTTTTTTTCACAACAATGAAGAAGGGAGTTTCATGACCGCAGCACTTTTACGCTGGGAAATAATCCAAGAATCTTTCTCGTTATAACATTTCAGACAGCATGAAAGGCCTGGATACCTTCACAAAAACACTTAAATCATGACTGCTCATATTTTTCTGTCACTTTGTTTATATGCACAAGACATTGGCGTAGTTCTTAATTTACTTGCGGTGAACCCCTTTTTTTTGTGATTTGCTTTTGTGTGAGGGGGGGGGTAAACTAGAGATGGGTCACAGGATACCATTTTAACAGCACACAGCAATACTCTGGCAATATTGAGTCACTCTTAAGTACAATTACAGCACCCCCCCACCCCACCCCGGGAAAAAAAACCAAACAAATCAAAAAATAAAATGCCGAATATGGATTTTTATACGAAGTAACACATTACCTTTTCTCTTGAAAAATTTTAAAATGGAAAAAGTTTTTTTTTTTTTTTTTTTTTATAAAAAAAATTTTTTTTTTTTTTTTTTTTTTTTTTTTTTTTTTTTTTTACATCCAAGGCTCATTATATTGATACATGATCCAGGCCACAAAACAGAATACACTCATAGTTCCTTTTAGGAGGAGGGTTCTCATCCCTTTGTTGGCCAGTGACCCCAGTTTAACAGTTTAACAGATTCTTGTGACATAACACACACACACACACACACACACACACACACACACACACACAAACAACGGACATGAAATTGAATTACATTTTATTTAATTGTTATACATCAAAGAAGGAAAGATAGCACTTATTTATATTTACACATTTAGCGATTTTGAAAGAATCAGTGTGCGTAAGAACTGCAGCCGCTCTATACTCTCCCCTAATGAGAGACTGGGCTTGTGCGTCACACTGCAGCTTATCAAAGTCTGGAGACGGAGTCAAAAGCATGCATCGCATCTTTGATTGTTTCATCCAACTTAGAGCGCTACTGTAATTTGATACACACAAGAGCACTGAACCCTGCACCCCGTAAATACAGTAAGTGCTAGCAAATGGTTGGTGTGTCGGTTTAGCCAAGTTCATATATTGCACTTTGTGTAATATTTTCATCAGAATAAAGCCCATTTTACATCAAATACATTACTGAGTTAGACACACTGGGGCATGGAGCATTCATTTCTGGGCTTTGTTGCCCTAGGTTACTCAATATAACACGAAAATATTTATAAATATTGTAAAGAATACACCAGACAATTCCACAGTCTGTTGTAAAATGGGCTTAAGAGAAGTGTCAAACTGTATGAAGGCTAATATACTGTACGTTTACATTTATAGCATTTAGCAGATGCTAAATGAAGTGAAAGGAATGAAAGTTTTAATTATTGTAAACAGTCCAGAAATCAATTTCATGTGTATTGACCTACATTAAAAATAGGGGTTGGTAAAAATCTCCTGTGACCCCATTTGCATCTCAGGTCAACCTATGCCTTGGTGGTTCTGTGTACAACAGATGCTTTCCTGGAAACAGTTTTTCATCTGGATAATGTTTAGTCTACATTTGTATATTTGATCAATCTTTAAGTGGCTTAAGGTAGACAGTATAGTATGAACTTACTGAAAAGCTCTGCACCTTGTCTGAGAAGATGCTGGGTTCTTATAGCACAGAGACACCAGTCCAAACCACAGTCTCTGTCCTGATATACAATATCCTAAGATGGGTTTTCTTCATTTTGGGAAATCAAATCTTCTTGGCATCCTCTCGTAGGTCACAGCTTTGTAGAAAAATAAATATGGGAAACAAACATTGTAACTGCTCAAAAATGTCAGGGAAGACAATCTGTGACGAGTCTCTTTTTTCTTTAAGGTGACAGTGTTTGTGCAAGAGCTGGAAACAATCACTATGGGACCAAGTTCCTGGAGCCTTTGTGTCCTCTTTTGTGGCTGGACATGGGGACAAAGCATGGGCTTGTCACGGAGACGGAGGGCCTGGGAGGAAAAGGGAGAAGATGGCCCTAAAAAGTGCTCATACACCTTCCTGGTCCCTGAGCAGAAGATCACAGGGCCTATCTGCGCAAGTCGCGGACCCTTGCTTCCAGACAAAGATCGCATAACCAGGATAGACATAGCAGATGTCCGTGAGCTGATGTCCAAGCAACGACGTGAGATAGACACTCTGAGGATGGTGGTGGATGTGGATGGCAACATGGTGAGTGAGATGAAACTGCTGCGGAAGGAGTCTCGTAACATGAATTCCCGCGTCACACAGCTCTACATGCAGCTTCTACACGAGATCATTCGCAAGCGGGATAATTCGCTGGAGCTCGCACAACTTGAAGGCCGCATCCTCAACGCCACAGCAGAAGCATTGCGGCTCTCAGCCCGCTACAGGGATCTTGAGGCCCGATTCTCCACTCTTGCTGCTGTGGTCAATAACCAGTCCGTTCTGATTGGTGCTCTGGAAGAGAGGTGCCTGCAAGTGTACGGGAATCACAGGCAGGAGCCACTTCCCCCGCCGCTTGTTCAGGTGGTTCCAGAGAACATTCCAGTACATGTGCCTCGTTTTTCCAATGAGATCCAGAGGGTCCACAGCCGGGCCCTCGCCAGGGAGAGGGGATCCAGAGCAGGACCAGAACCCACTGAAAGTACCCTGGAACTCAAACGGCCACTGACTGGCAACTTCAGCTCTGAAGGTAAGTGAGATTCAGTCTCTAACAGATAATCAATCATAAGCAGACCAGGTTTTTAGTAAAAATACTGACTCAAGGGTTCTTTGGATGGTTAAGGGTTCTAGCTCCCTCAGGAGGGCCTACTTTGTCTGAAAAGGAAGTAGGGTCCTAACTTTAAAGATTAGTGCAGTGATGCAGAAATGAAAAACGGTTCAAGATGGAACCTTTATTGTAAGACTATACACCAGGTGGATGGGAGCATATTAGATGCAGCACTGCACGATGTGTCACTGTGTTCACTTGTTCATCTTCAGTAAATGCTTCATCCTAGTCAGGGTTGGTGTACTTATTTTTTTATATTTTGGGATATAAAACCATCTATGTTCATAAGAAAATATTGTGGATGCATACAAAAAAATGAACAAAGATAATTGCAAAAGTACATGCAATTCCGTCTGCGGAATTGATCAGCATTGGTCAAAAAGAGGGGGATACTGTTGTTCAGAATTTCCCTGGGATCGGGTGGAAGTGGGATTGCAAAAACCGTCCGGACCTTTTGCACACCTTTGCCGTTCAAGTCATGAAATTAGAGTCTGTCCAAATGTCAGCTTCTTGGCCTGAAAATCAGACTTTGCACATTTTTAGACATATTTCAAGGTCTCTGCTTTCTTTCAGTCCAACAGACCACAAAGTATGTGACAGCCATGCTACTTCAGCTTGTGAGATCTTTTACCAAGCTGTCAGCACAATTTTAAATGCACCGAAACCACGAGTAGGAAGTGTCCATGTTTGTTTTTACTCCCTACCTGTCTTCTGTTCACCCTCTGTTCCAGACGATGAATTTAATTTAAAGAAACGTAATTGCACACGTAGAAAGCCTTACGAGAACCCTCTTCTAAAGCTTTTCAACATTTCCAGAAATCAGCATGCAGATATATATATTTATATTCCTAATGAGCATGTCACAGACAACAGTGGTGAGGAAAAACATCCTGAGACGACATGAAGAAACCTTGAGAGGAACCAGACTCAAATGGGAACTCAAATCCTCTTCTAGGTGACGGGATAGTGTGATTCGAAACTATTAGCCGAGTACAATTGTACACTATTAAGTCAACCAATACTAAGTGTATTGAAAGGATCTTTCTTATGGAGTCTTTATGGTTACAGCAGCAGTTTTGAGGTACAAATCTACAGTATTCTGGTGAGATTATCCACTGAAGCAAGGGTGAACTGTTTTTGGGAAGTGCAATCTTTCGGGTATCTACAGTATGTTGGAACTAATGTATATTGAACTATGTGTTTATTTGTTGTTGTACCCTTCTTGATTTTGAGGTCCTTTCCGTGACTGCCTTCATGCTATGCAGGCTGGACATGCCACTAGTGGGATGTACCTGCTTAAACCAGATGAGAGTGACAGGCTGATGCAGGCGTGGTGTGAGCAAGATGTGGACAACGGAGGCTGGACCATCATCCAGAGAAGGAAAGATGGATCTGTTAACTTTTTCCGAAACTGGGAGAGTTATAAGGTGAAGTGAAGCTCTAAGGCTCATCTCCATCTCCACATTTAGTCATTTCTGTTAAAGTCCATTGAGCTTTTAATGTAACTTTAAGGTTCAAGGTTACAGATTATGCAAAAGTTCTATTCGTTTGCCCCAATTACTAAAAACAATTCTATAAGTACTGAGAAATTAACCTTAAGTGAAAGTAGAGATAATGTGTCAAAATCTTACTCAATTAAAAGTGGAAGTATCCAGCCAAAAATGTGTATTTAAAGGTATTTTAAAAGTAAAACGTTAATGTTTTTAACTGAAGAAGTTAATATCTGTTAATGCCAGGTTTGTATTTTTTAGAAGGTGAGTTTCATTTTACAGCAACTATGGCATTTTACCCGAAAATATCATTCACTCTCTGGACGTTTGCTGGTCATATGCATACATAGTTTGATAATGAATTAATCAGAGGTAAAATATCCTGTAAGGTAGAATTTGGACTTTGGCATCAGTGCTAGTTTGACCGAGCATTAGCAAAGAAATCATGCTAACAGACATAGACAATGAAATGACGGGATTCTTGATAGCTGTGATAAACTTGCTAAACTGAAATAATTGAACACTAAACTGAAGGGATTGGATTGGATGCTAAACTGAAATAATTGGACACTAAACTGAAGGGATTGGATTGGATGCTAAACTGAAATAATTGGACACTAAACTGAAGGGATTGGATTGGATGCTAAACTGAAGTAATTGGACACTAAACTGAAGGGATTGGATTGGATGCTAAACTGAAATAATTGGACACTAAACTGAAGGGATTGGATTGGATGCTAAACTGAAATAATTGGACACTAAACTGAAGTAATTGGACACTAAACTGAAAAGATTGGATTTGATGCTAAACTGAAATAATTGGACACTAAACTGAAGTAATTGGACACTAAACTGAAAAGATTGGATTTGATGCTAAACTGAAATAATTGGACACTAAACTGAAGGGATTGAATTGGATGCTAAACTGAGTCCATTCAGTTGACGAATAGAATACAGTCATTTTATGTATGACTTCATGATTTGTAATAGTTGTATTTGATGGTCTGTGTAAAAAATTTTAAGGTTTTTTTTGTAAGGTTTTTTTTTTCATTTGGAATTGTAATAACGAGTAGGTATTAAATTCAATAATACTCAATAAAGTATAAATATACCAAAATAGTATAGTAGCAAAGTACAATTACTCAAGTATTTTCCACCCTTGGCTTCAACAATTCTTCCACACCCCTGTATCCTAAAGCAAAGTATCTTCACTTTCACAAATTGCCAAGAAACAGAAGGCAGCAAAGCAGGAAGGCACACTGTGTGCCAGACCTCTTTATGTTCTTTCCAGACTGTGGGTTCTTTTGCACGGGAATCTCTAAGGAATAGATGCATGCTCTCTACGCTGTCATGGGTGATTGAGGGTACTATACTGTTCAACTTTGCCAGTAACGTGACGCCCTATTATTTCTACCTAGCACTGACTCTCAGGACACTTCTCTCCTGTCTCCCACACAGCCACACTTGCAAGTGAAAGATGACTCTCGAAACCTCAGGACATTTTGTCATGATTCCAGGTTCTAATGGAAAACCTCGTTGTGAACCAATGGGTTTATGTTACATCTCTCTCTTCAGGAAATACCTTTGGCTGCAAATTGCGCTCACTTGCATAAAACACACACAAATGACATAGTCGCTGTCCAATATTTGTATGTGGTTCAGGGCTATTCAAGTAGACTGAGATATCAGCATTTTTCAAAAGAAATTGTGCTTCAGAGGAATCAAATACATGGCTCATCTGGGAACTCCAGAGGTCTGGTCTTGCATGCATTTGCGTACAAGTAACTCAGGAGTTTACTAATTTCTCCATTTACAGCAGGTTAATAAAAAAGTTACTCAGGCCTCATTGACAGTAACAAGCTTCCCTTTCCATTTTGATCCAATGTAATAAAGCACCACTATTAATAAAATCCCATTTCTTTTCCTTCCACTGCAGCAAGGTTTTGGCAACATAGATGGTGAGCACTGGCTGGGCTTGGAGAATATTTACAACTTAGGCAAGCAGGGAGATTACAAGTTGCTGGTAGAGCTTCAAGACTGGATGGAAAAGAAGGTGTACGCAGCCTATAGCAGCTTCCATCTGGAGCCTGAGAGTGAATCGTACCGCCTGCGTCTGGGCACTTACCAAGGCAATGCTGGGGATTCTTTAACCAGCCATAATGGCAAACAGTTCACCACGCTGGATCGGGACAAGGATGCCTTCTCAGGTTATTATTGTTTCAGGTTATTATGTGCTTCACTGATGGCTGGTTGTGATATTAGATAGGATGCCAAAATCTAATGTTTATCTATAACTATTAGTGTTGAGCAATGTATTGTATCACAAGGTCTCATTAGTGGCATGATAAGACTGAATGTGGAGCAAACTATTGCACACAAACACTTAACAACATTTTAACATTTGCACATAAACACTTAACAACAAGTCTGTAATGCTTCACTGGCTTCATGCCAGGTTTCCTTGGAAAACGCAAATATTTTAAACAGAAAAGACGACATGACCCTGTCTTATCCCAGCCACCTCTGGTGTACCGTATGTCATAGGTTTCTCCTGTCATTGTGCAAAACTGCAATATTCCAGCGCAAAGTAGAAACGGTCTTCATTTTTCCTCTTCTTGTCCTGTCTAACCTCACTACAGGAAACTGCGCTCACTTCCATAAAGGTGGCTGGTGGTACAATGCATGTGGCCAGACCAATCTCAATGGAGTGTGGTACTCTGGCGGCGTGTATCGCAACAAGTTCCAAGACGGCATCTTCTGGGCGGACTACGGCGGAGGGTCTTTACTCCATGAAAGCTGTGCGCATGATGATCAGACCTATTGACTGAAGTACAAACAAAGCTAAATTCTGAACATAGTTTAACACCGACAGTGCTGTGCATATGCAGTGGCAAAACTGGAACTTTCGACGAGCTGGGAGTAAATTCTTAATTCCATTTTCAAGTAGATATAATGGCCAACTTGATCAACTTTATGATCCCAGATCTTTGGAGGTCCCCCTGCATACAAGGCCTTTATATAAACTGCATCATAAATCAAAAGTACATGCAGTTTCATGGTTGCATTCCTCCATGGAGAATGTTGTTAAAATGCCATTGTGGTTAGCTTAGAGCTTATTTGTAAAAAAAAAAAAAAAAAAAAAAAATTATTCATTTTATTTCTTTACGTATCCTTCCACTTTCCTCCTGAGGGTTGCGGTCACAATAGCCAGAGAAGGTCAGCCCAGATTTCGAAATTCAATTAAATTTGATTTGTGTAGCACTTTAAACAATAGGCATTGTCACAAAGCTTTTGATTTAGATTAAGAACTGAATGCCTGGTCACAGATTCCAGCTGCTCCATGGTGATCCACAGATGTTCCCATCCAACTGTGAGACAATATTTCCAGCAGGTCTTGGGTCTGCCTGGAGGTCTCTGTCAAGTGGGACATGCCTGTTACAGTTCTTACGGGAGCCTTGTGGGGTGCCAAAACCTCCTGAATGGGCTCCTCAGACTCTTTCCCCACCAGCAAAGTGACATTCCAAATTACCAAAGCCAGTTTCCATTGCAACGGTCTGGACCATCTGACCATCTAAGGGTGCTTTCACAGAGGCAGTAGTTAGTCAGTTTGAATTGAACCCTGATACATATCCCTCCTTGGTGCAGTTCTTTAAGCAGGTGAGTTCACAGCAATCAAACGTGCGTGTGTCCCAAAACAACTGGTCTGGGGCGTCTGATGAAGGTGGTCTCAGTCTGCATCTCAAGCATGGCTTGATCGTAGTGGGAAAGTGATTCATCTCTGAATCGACCCAAGTGCAGGAAGTGAATCAAACATGATATGTGTTTTGGACTGGTATTGTAGCTGACCCCCATCCTTCATCCTTCGTGTATTTGTGAAATCTAAAGACTGAAAGAACAGACTGTACCATGCAGGAGTATTCAGTGAACCAAAATACATAAAATCTGACAAAGAACATCTATAGGGATGCCATTAAACCAAATTGGTAATGATAGAGTAGACTTCGATTAAACCCGCCTTAAAAGCAGGTGATAAATAAAACAAGTAAATAACAAATTCTTCAGCTTCAGATATGGATTTGGAAGCTGCAAGATAGCAAATAATAATAATAATAATAATAATAATAATAATAAAATATTCAGTTCTGCATGTGAAATTCAACAAAGCAACATAAGAGCTTATCCAGATCTGTGCTCAGTTTAGGCTACTCTGTCTCTGCCGAATAAATGTCACTTTCCGTGATGAGGTGTATAACAGTTTATATATTATTTTGACAAGGTTCTTCTCACATTTGGCAACCCAGCCTGCTTCATGACTGGCTGGCATTGTGCTCTGGACTGCCATGGTTTATTCCGATCCAAATAAGCTCTGATGAAGTCAGAGTACTGTGGAAAAAAAAAACTAAAAAAACAACACCTCTTTGTGCAATTAGTTTAAATCAAATTCAGTGCTGGATGCCTTAAAAAAGGTAACGAAGAAAGAATTATGGCCTAATTTTGGTTGTTTTTTTGAAATTTGACAAAAAAACAAAAAACAAAAAAAAAAACAACTAAAGGAAACTGCAGACCAAGCAAAGGGCCTCAGAAGGGTACGGGCACAGACAATGAGAAACAGATTGCTCAAACCCAAACAGAGCTCGGAGAAAAAAAATAAGGAAAGTGAGGAGAGTTGGTGGAGGTGGGGGAAGAACAGTTAAAAAGGAAGTGAAGTCGAACTGTGCTGAAAGTTATTTTTTTTTTACCCTCTTCTAAAATACAAAGACGTTCACATTCTTTCCAGGAGAAAGCGCAGGGAAGGTTGTTTGATCTCAAGAGTTGCAAATCCCTGTGGGCGGTAATCGCAAGCGAGGTCTAAAGCATCCTGGAGACCGATTCATGGACCGCAAGGACTTAAAGGAGCCTCGAATATCAATGTAGATTGAATGTACCCTGGCGTCAAAATATTATGCATCCCTGACCTCAACTAGGCTGTCAGGAGTATCGTATTGCTAGAACCTTCCTTTCGATAACGAAAAATAAAGTTATCTTGGACACTGATCAGTGTGGTTGGATCGCTATGTCAATATATTTCGGTTATTAATACATGACCTGTACGTCTGTCGAACGCATCACTCACCACCAAGTAGTCAGCTAATATCTGTGTGCTGACAGAATTTGGGACTGGATCCTGACATTTTTTTCGTCTTTATTTAAAGCTCTTCTACCAAGCAGAACGTTCTGTGGTAAAAAAAAAAAAAAAATGTTTCAGCAGTCCTGGATTTTATGGGGTGTTTCCTAGACACTCTTGAAATAACACCGATTTTCTTTACTTTTCAAACGGAAAAGGTTCCATCATTCCTGACAATTTGTCAAGATCACGTATGAGACGCGCTCGTTCTCATTAAAAAGCTTCCGTCGTCATCGTTCATCGTTTATCATAACCAAGGGTTCAATTCGATCAGCTCCGAATAGTGAGAAATGCAATCTCTTCTGGTGAAATGTTACATGATGCTGACCTTATAGTGACCACTCTGACTCCAAACCACACACTCGTCATGTTCAATGAAGCTGGGTTTAACACAAAAACAGCTGGGAACTGAGTCACACACAGCAATTTAAACTTTAAACAGTTTTATAGAGAGGTTTATTGCAATATAAACATGTTTAAAACAGTTCACTGAGAGTTTCAATGAAAAGCAATTACTTTGGATTTAGAAAATTTACTGTGACCTTAACAGGGTTATATAGAATGAAGACGTTATAATTCTTTATTTTAGATGTCCATTGAGTTAAACATGCCCACAGTATGGATGCCATGTTGAAACATGTAAGTTTTAATATGGTGAATGTTTCTGTAAGGAAACATTTATGTCAAATGTATGGAAGGAGTCTCCAGTGTCAGCCCTTTGTCACAGTCTGAGCTGTTAATTCAAGTGTTCCGATACAATGAAGTCCAGAGTTCAGAGAAGTTTCTCTCTACCAATCTATATTTTTGTAATATGTAAGTGAAAACAGGAACAAACTTGCTTCACGGACATTCCACAACATTAAATGTATCTATAAGTGCATAAGACATTCGCCTCACACCTCCAGGGTCGGGGGTTTGATTCCCCGGGTCCTGTGTGTGTGGAGTTTGCATGTTCTCCCGTGCTGCGGGGGTTTCCTCCGGGTACTCCGGTTTCCTCCCCCAGTCCAAAGACATGCATGGTAGGTTGATTGGCGTGTCTAAAGTGTCCGTAGTGTCTGAATGGGTGTGTGAGTGTGTATGTGATTGTGCCCTGCGATGCATTGGCACCGTGTCCAGGATGTACCCCACCTTGTGCCCCATGCTCCCTGGGATAAACTCCAGGTTCCCCGTGACCCTGAAAAGGAGTAAGCGGTAGAAGATGGATGGATATAAGTGCATAAGAAGTACAACATGCTGTTCTAAATTAAAAGATTATTTTTTTTTTACTTTCCATCTAACAAAAGTCATGGTAAGTACCGTCGTGAATCATTCACTCCACCACTCATTGTTCAACACTGAAGCATGAAAAGGTTTTCTCATGGTAATGACACCATTCTGATGTGAATATACTGTCTTTCCTGCTACAATAAAGAAAGAATAGATGTCATGATGACTGAAGATGTTGCTGAGTCAATCCTAACAGTGTGTGGCCTGTCACTGAGGAAGCTGTGTATCCAGTAGATGATTGGTGGATGGATTTTGGAATTGTGAACGGAGGAGGCATGACAGCGTCTTCAGTTCCTATTCTGTATTTATGGCCAAACTGGTTGTGATCCAGCTGTGGTCTGACAGCTGGAAGGATAGATTTCAGCACCAGTTTCTGCAGGTATTGGGATGAACTGGAACACCAACTACAGAACCCCAGGCCTCCTCACAGAACATCAGTGCCTGACCTCAATAATGCACAAATCCCAACAATCATGCTCCAAAATCTAATGGAAAGATTTCCCAGAAGAGTGGGGGTTATTATAACAACAAAGAGGGACTAAATCTGGAATGGGGTGTCCCTAGATAGATTTCAGCACCAGTTCCTGCAGGCATTACTGGCCTGTTTTGGTTTTATTTAGACTGATGTGGTTTCTTAGATACTTTTTGTCAGATTTTTCCAGATGATGGAAAAATCCCCACAGCCATGCTCGAAGCTGTGTATTCACGCTCGAAGCTGTGTATCCAGTAGATGATTGGTGGATGGATTTTGGAATTGTGAATGGAGGAAACACGACAGTGTCTTCAGTTCCTATTCTGGCTTTATGGCCAAATTGGTTGTGATCCAGCTGTGGACTGACAGCTGGACGGATAGATTTCATCAACAGTTTCTGCAGGCATTACTGGCCTGTTTTGGTTTCATTCAAACTGACGCGGTTTCCTAGATACTATTATGACAGATTTTTCCATATGACAGCTTGTGAGGGAAAAGTAAGCCCCCATTCTTGGATATCACCTGAAACAGGTCTTGTCTGACTTCCACTTTCTTAAATAGATAACAGACATCATATTGTGTGCTAAAGAGCTATCAGAACACTACTCCCCCAGTCCCAGTGGTTACACAAGCAAGAATATAAGAAATGAAACACTTGGGCTGGGCCATGTGAAGTGGAGTTAGGGGGAAATGGTGCCAGTGTTGATGACTCTTTTCACTGGAAATTAGTTCCTAGAAGTCACCAGATGATGACATAGACTAAATGGAATTTTTGTTGCTTCTTCATGATAATTTGCACATTACATTGCAAATTAGGATATACACTATGTATGTTCCAGACTATAGGATATACACTATGTATGTTCCTAACCTGTTCCAGCATAACAATACCCCTGTATACAAAGCGAGTTACATAAAAACATGGTATGCCAAGTTTGTAGTGGAAGAACTCGAGTATCCTGCACAGTGACCGGACCTCAACCCCACTGAACACCTTTGGGATGAACTGGAAAACCACCTGAACCCCAGGCCTCCTCACCGAACATCAGTGTCTGACCTCAATAATGCACAAATCCCCACAGCCACGCTACAAAATCTAGTGGAACGCCTACTTAGAAGAGTGGGGGTTAATCAGAAGGTCAGCAAAAATATTCAATAAAAATGAAACGTAGAAATGTAGAAATGTTCTGTAGAAATGTTCAATAAAAATGAAACTATTAAAAGGGAAGAAAAAAAAAAGAAGAGTGGGGGTTAAGCTAAATCTGGAGCATATGACATGAATATACGCTGCTCAAAAAGTTGCTAGATTTGTTTGCGAGGCTCATTTTTTGTTTTTTTTTGGGTCTAAATAGTAACAAATCTTGCAACAGAGTCTTTAAGTTGGCTGCTGGAGGCTTTGCTTGACTGAGCAGAAGGTCATGATTTAAAATCCCAGCATCATTAAGATGCCACTGTTGAGTCTTTAAATAATGCCCTTATCCGTCAGCTGCTCAGCTGTATCTCTCAGTTATAAATTGCTTTGGATATAAGTGTCAGCCAGATAAATCAAATAGAAAAGACCGGAGATCATTGCCCCTGAGATGGTTAAGACCTTCAACAGCTCCACACAGCTGTCAAACATTTGCTGAAAAAAAAAAAAAAATCATGCAGGCCAATCATGTTCTAATTTTAATATCTTACAGATGTTAGACAGATGTTAGAATTTCTCTCTAGTAATATACAGGTTAATTGGATTAATTTAATATGCTGGGAACTCATTCTGTCACTGTGTGGCCTTATTTATGAGAGAACAGGCCAAATGTCAAGAAAAGAGAAGGGGCGTTACTATTAGACATTCGGCTGACATTCTCCAGCTCACTGTGGAATCGTGCTTTGTCAACAAGTTTAACAAGAACCATTAATCTAGAGATGGAGGGATAAAGGGAGGAGATCCAAACACCAAGGAATATTAAGCCTTAGAAACAGATTTGGTCTGGGCAGCTCCTTCTTTTTAATGTCGATTAAGTACCACTGCCTTGCTAAAGACGGCTATTAGGTTGTACATTCTAGAAAAATCCCATCCTCTTATGTCTCTCAGCTCAGATGAATGCAGTCTATTGTGCATGAAGTGCATTGAAAGTCTGCGCAGTCGAGCTATTAGAATTCAGCTAGTTTGAATGGTCAGAGCTAGCATCATGTTCGCTGTCAATGTGAGAACTGAGGAGAAAAGCTGTTGCTAGTTAGCCTTAGTTATTATTGTCTCATGTTCATTGCGTTCTTGAAAGAGGCACTAATTTGACTGATTAATATGAACTAGGTTAAGCATTTTGGTGTCGACGAGTACCAAAAACATGTACTCGTACTCATACGCTGTCTGAAATGTTGTATTTATTTATGGAGCTCTGATTAATATGATGGCCATAGACCATCTCATCTTACAGTAGAGCCAGGATATTCGTTAGAGAACATCAGGATACCATTCAGAAGTACTGGAAGTCCAGTATCAGGCTCACTGGAATTAGAGACGCTTAAAAACCAGAGTTATGTACAGTAATCAAGTAACTTTGGTACTGTAAATTAATCCTGTTAAATAACTACCCATCTTGGGTTTGGGAGGCAGTAACAAAGTTTAAAAAAATATAAATAAATTAAATACCGAAAGAAATAAAACCAGCATATCCAACTTCCTGTCCCAGAATCAACAACACAACCACCAATTCAACAAAAATAACTCTTAATTTAAAGTTGTAAAAAGCAACAATTACCATAATAATACCAACGAGAATAATAATAAGAATAGGGGTCAGTGGCTTCAGTGGAGTGGACGGCCAAAATAACGAACACTTATAACAATAACAATATGATTATTTATAACAATAACAAACATAACAAACGATTGCTTATTATTCATATTAGCAGGTCTCCTTGACATGACTAGTGTAGCCCAGTTTACAGCACAGCATGCACACATCTCAAACATGTTTAAGGATGATTTCGGTGAATAATGAGCAAGAATAAATCGCTGGACCTCCGAAATGGCAAAAATAAATAAATAAATATATATTTTTTTAAATCACCATATGTGAACTCATTAACTATGAAACGGAGAGAAATATCCTGCCGAGATGTGAGAAGCCAAAAAGTACACATTTGGACAGTTCTCAGCATGTGTGTGCAATATAGAATCTCCATGGAGAGTTTTTACTTGGCGGTTCAGCTCTATTTAGGTTGATTTATGTTCCGAACCTTTTGGATGAGTTTTTACTATAGCTGGACACTCCCACTGAGGAAATACACTTAGATGTAGAGCAGCTGACATCTCCATATCTCTATATTCCGTGGCTGTGATTCTAGGTTTTGGTAGATTTTTCTTTTGTCAAGCCCAAATTTGCATGTAGAATCGTTTCACAACCTTGAATACATGTAAACAAACCTTACAGGCCAAGGAGCCAGTGTCCGCTCTTGAACGAGGCAGACTGAAGTATACTCGGACTTCATTGGGGGATTCTCTGTGAGGCTTACGCAAAGCAAGGTTCAACCAAATGTGAAACAGTGAAGAAATCTGTATTTACTAAAACAGAAAGAAGGAGGAAATGATTGATGATGTGAATCACAATGTTATTGGTTGTTTATTCTGGACAAGTAAACAATTCTCTTGTTATCGTCTCAATCTGGAAAAGTTTTCCAATTGGTTCCACCACAGCGCTGTTGATTTCTTGATTCTGATTGGCCCGAAGGTCAGAAGTGCTGGCTGTAATGCAAGTCTCGGGTTTGTGGTCAGGGGTGCGTACGGGGTCAAGCTTAAGGAATAACCAGACAGTCAGCATATGCAAGAAACCTTAAATTAGAATGACTGCATTTCACTACATTAGCATGTCCGTGAACAGGACCCTGTTGCACTGAGACAGACCCTCTATGACTGAAGTCTGTGAAGAAATCCCAGGTGGAAAATTTCCTTTCACTGCTTGGCTAAACATCTCACTGAGGTCACTAAGGCTCAAACAGTGTCATCACATCAGGCCACTTCTACATACAGGACTCGGTGTTGAAGTCCAGCAGCGTTAAATACTAACGTCTCTCAGGAGGAGCTAAAGGAGCAAAGGTGTCATCTTTGGCTTTGCTCTGTTTGGCCTGGAAGACATCTGACTGGTGTGAATGGAGACATTTTGTGGGTTTTAAGAGAGTGAGTTAAGACATGGCATCTGCGGAGTGGAAAAAGAGCACTAACATACGTGAGGTACGAAGCTACAAGCTCTGTGTGGCGGTCACTTCATCCTAAACATACAGAGCCGATTTGATGGGAAATTAGCTCTGGGAAGTCTAGTGAACAATTTCAACCAGGCCTGTCTCCAAGTTCCAAGACCTTATTAAAAATGTGAGATGGAGAGTGTTAAATGTTGCTAGTTGCTAGGTTTAAGACAAAGAGAAAAACAACTCTTAAGACTGGTGTAAATTGTGCTTTACTGTGAAGTTCAGGACAGTTTTCATATCAATAACAGAAATGGAGAAGCACTGTGGAATTGCTTATAGATAGATTATAGAGGGTTTAAAGTGGACTACCCACAGAAAGTGCTGCCTTGGAACGTTCGCAGTTTGAGCGTTATGTTAAGAATCGACCTGGAATTGGACACGTGTCTATATCGTCTCGACGCACTGTGAAGAGGACGGTTCAAGGGGCCAAACAATCTCCAAGGATCACAGCTGGAGAATTGCAGAAGTTAGTTAGGGGTCAGAAAGTCTCCAGAACTACAATCCCATTCTGAAAAAGTTGAGACAGGATGGAAAATGCAAAAAAAAATTAAAAAAAATTGAAAATTCAGTTCACCCAGAACTATATAATGAAAACACATTATTAACACATTATTTGATGTTTTAATTTGTGATTTTCATTTATTTTTGAAAATATACACTAAATTCAAACCTGATGAATGCAACACACTCCAAAAAATTTGGGACAGTCGACTCTTTACCCCTGTGCTACATCAGCTTTTCTTTTGATAACGCTTATTAAGTGTTTGGACGCTGACTGAAAACACCACTTGGTTAAGTTTAGCAAGCGGAATTTTCCCCATTCATCTATTATGTATTTCTTCAGCTGCGCAACTGTCATGGGATTTCGTTGCCTTATTTCACACTTCATAAAGTGCCACACATTCTCAATGGGGGACAGATCAGGACTGCAGCAGGCCATGCTAGCACCTGCGCTTTCTGCTTACGCAACCATGCGCTTGTAGTCCAGGCAGAATGTGGTTTGGCTTTGTCCTGCTCTGGATGGAAGCATATGTTGCTCCAAAATGTGTACATCTTTCTGCATTAATGATGCCCTCACAGTTGTGCAAGTTACCCATGCCATGGGCACTGACACACCCCCATACCATGGGCACTGACACACCTCCATACCATGGGCACTGACACACCCCCATACCATGGGCACTGACACACCCCCATACCATGGGCACTGACACACCCCCATACCATGGGCACTGACACACCCCCATACCATGGGCACTGACACACCCCATACCATGGGCACTGACACACCCCCATACCATGGGCACTGACACACCCCCATACCATGGGCACTGACACACCCCCATACCATGGGCACTGACACACCCCCATACAATGGGCACTGACACACCCGCATACCATGGGCACTGACACACCCCCATACCATGGGCACTGACACGCCTCCATACCATGGGCACTGACACACCCCCATACCATGGGCACTGACACGCCTCCATACCATGGGCACTGACACACCCCCATACCATGGGCACTGACACGCCTCCATACCATGGGCACTGACACACCCCCATACCATGGGCACTGACACGCCTCCATACCATGGGCACTGACACACCCCCATACGATGACAGATGCTGGCTTTTGCACCTGACGCTGAAAACAACTTGGATGGTCCTTTTCCTCTTTGGCCCGGAGAACACAATGGCTGTTTTGACAGACGATGTGTATCATGATATATACTTTAACAATACTTTTCTTTAATGCCTACAAAGACAAATAAACAACTAAATAAAAAAAAGTCAAATCAACGACATCCATTCAATACCATTTAATTTGTAATTATTAAAAACTGTAAATTTTTTTGAATTAAATGCATACAGTCACGCAATACCAACATTCAGGACGTTTACACGGAAAACAATAATCCGATATGAACCCGATTAAGACGATACTCTGATTAAGAAACTATCATGTAAACAGGGATTATTGAGGACCTTAATCCGATTAAAGTCATACTCGAAGTAAACACAGATGGAATTAAGACGTGTGGAGTATTCCTGTTTTAGTCGCGTTACAGACACGTACACACCTTAATCACACTATTAACGTCGTGTGAGAGTTTTCACCGCATTGTGCGACAGGACACATACACACACGGCAGCGCTCAACCGTTTAACGCCAAACAGAGAGCACGGCTGCGTCCCAAACCGCGTACTTACCTACGTTATTTAGAAGAAACTCACTGTTCCTCCACGTTACCATACAGCTCTGCCAAAACGCGATTAATGATGCACATATTTTCCAGGATTTAAAAAAAATTATCTTGCTGATCTGCCTTTGAGACTGTGGTGGATGATTTTTTCCGTCATTTCAGCCATCTTTAGGCCAGATATTGTGCGATTTTGTATCTTAAAAACAGAAGATGGAACATGTTTCTTATATCCCGAATCCCGTATGTTAACTCTCTACTGTATGAAGTCTTACATTTACATCAAACAATGTTTTTTAATTGATTTGTATTACTTGGACTAATTCAAGTAATAAAATATATATTGAAAAAAAATTGGTAAAAAACAATGTGTAATGGAGGAAAGGTTTCTCTAGTTAAAAATAACAGAAAACGTATGAGTTCACAAGTCCAAATACTGCATTTTACATACTACACAGTAAGCTGCAGAGTCTTCTAGAAAGGAATTAAAGTTACAAGTACAGTAAAAAGTATGTGGATGGATTTACTCATTCAAAATACATACAAAAATTACATCCAAACATATTTTGGGCAAAGTGTCTTTTTAAATCTTTCTCTTGAAACATAACATTTAGAAAATAACCTGCAGTTGCAAAACTACGTTTTTTCTTACTTTGAATGTGATAAAATGGAAATATATCATTAAAAAATGCTGATTGTCTATTTTGCTATGTACGCCTGTTTCAATTCATGATTACCCATACTGCACTTCTTTGCACTTCATACTGCACTTCTTCAACAGAATACTCAAAAGATATAAACTTGGTTCAGTGACAAAAAATAAACGTACACAGTAAAACCGGATAAGTTCATTTAACTCCAAAAATGTGAAAAAATCTATTTCTTTAAGCCAAATACACTTAAATAGCATTAACTGGGTTCATTTTTTATTATATTTAAGTGTATTTGGCATAAGTTTTTTTTTAGTTAAATGAAGTATCTGGATTTACAGTGTGAACTTGTCTCAGATAATGTTTACATTTTTTCCTTTATTTAGTTTTGCCTAAATATCGAAAAAATTGATAAAATTTTGAGAGCCCTCCAATGATGACCTTCACTATGCCATGTGGTTCAATTCAATTCAGTTCAGTTTTATTTGTATAGCGCTTTTTACAATAGACATTGTCTCAAAGCAGCTTTACATATAAACAGGATAGGTTAGGGTTAGGGGTTAGGGTTAAGGTTTAGGGGTCAGGGTTAGATTTAGGGTTAGGGTTAGGTTTAGGGTTAGGGTTAGGGTGTGTATATATATTCCAGAAATGGAAATAAAAACAGCACTTCCTGGTCATGAGACATGGCATTTTTTTATATTTTATATTTTTTATAAACACCATGCAGTAAATAGTTTAATAAAAACAACTGAAAAAGCAACACTTGTTTTGTTTTCCTGCACATTTGATACCAGACCCGACATTTAAATCAACAAACATTGTACAATTAATTTATTGTTTTTACTTAATTCGCTATAATTCCACATGTATTGAGGTTTATGTTGAAAAAATATATATTTTTTAATAAAAACAGTGACTCGCCAGAATAGACTGATGAAAGCAAAAACAAACAAACAAACAAACAAACAAAAAACACAGAAACCTACAAAAACAGGGCAGACAAACCAAAGGGCTTCGTTCGGT
Source organism: Ameiurus melas (assembly GCA_012411365.1). Classification (NCBI taxonomy): domain Eukaryota; kingdom Metazoa; phylum Chordata; class Actinopteri; order Siluriformes; family Ictaluridae; genus Ameiurus; species Ameiurus melas. The sequence continues at coordinate 6,546,759 of CM022756.1, forward strand.
TTAAAAAAAGAAAACGCAAATACGTGGTTTAGAAGCTGAAAGAGTCGACTCTTATTGGTGAACAGATACGCACTAAAAAGGGACCGAATTTCCATCACTAATTTAAAAGAGTGTGATTGTGAACAGAAGCGAATGGGAATACGTGTTTGCTTCAGTATCGTGTGATGTGACATGGTCGCTGTATAAGAATCACCGTAACCCTGCCCATTCATGCCATTATCCAATTAGCCAATCACGTGGCAATAGCACAAGGCATAACATACCGCTCACACAGGTCCAGAGCTTCATTTCAAACATCAGAATGGAAAATAAAAGTCATGTGATCTCAGTGTCTTTTATTGTGGTAAGGTTATTGGTGCCAATTTGAGTATTTCAGAAACTGGCATTCTCCTTTCACACAAACAAACAAACAAACAAACCAACAACTATTCAGGCCAGAGGAGAATGGCTATAATAACTAAAATAAGCACTCATGGGGAGTAGAAAAGCATCTCAGAATGCACAACACGTCAAACCTTAAGGGAGGTGAGTCTACAACAGATGAAGAGCAGAGCAGTCAAGAATCTGAGGCTACGGTGGGCACAGACTCACCCTAATTGGACAGTTGAAGATTGGTATATTTGTACCATGGTGGTGAAGGGTTCCTCTTTTACGGCATGGAGACGCTTTCACCAGTGCCTTTAATTCCACTCAGCTCCCATTCCTGACCATGCAGCAGCCATTTTAAAAACACAAATAAAATATATTGAGTTCCTTTTTAAAATCAAATATCACACCAAGCTGAGAGGCCCTGCCTCTACAAATCGTCAGTAACAACCTTTCTTCATTTCTTTCTTTCTTTCTTTCTTTCTTTCTTTCTTTCTTTCTTTCTTCTTTCTTTCTTTCTTTCTTTCTTTCTTTTGTCTGAAATGTCCTATTCCTCTGGTGATTGGTGAACTATGTAGCAACGTAGTATAAAAATGTACATTCTTTGAGTCACACTTGCTTTTACAGTGTATTGGCTGCGATATAATCCATAAAGAAAGGTGTAATATGTTAGACATGTAAGTTTGCAACGCCTTCTTGTGGTGAAAGTCGATTATGACAGGAACATTGAGAAAAACAAATCTCAGATAAATGACCTAATGAGAAGGGTTGAATAATTACGGGATGCAAACGGCATAAAATCAGGTCTTTCATCAGAGTTGGAAGTTCATCGAGGAGCTGTCGTGTAAGAACGTGCAGGGATTTAGCATTATTGATTGACTTTTGCACATTGGGAGCCAGGGAAACGGAAAATGTGAGCTAAATCAGATGTTAACGTTTAATAACCAGTTAAACATCCAACATCAGGATCTACTAATGTTCCTAAAATTCCTCACATTTACTTAGTGTAACATGATCTGATCATTGGTGTCTACACATCTACAGTAGGTTACACTCCATTTAGGAGGAGTATGTTTAAAAGACAGTAGATGGCGCTGTTAGACAGGACGTGTATCTGAGGTCTGAAAAGCTGCTCCAAATTCACTTTCCGACTGTTTAGGTGGTAATGAGCGTCATTATGGTCTAATCACATTTAATCAGGTGTGTTAGAGTAAATATTACTCTGTGCAGGTTCAGGGCCTTCCAGATACATTTGTTTAGATGTGTTTTTTTATAAGTTTCCCAGTGGAGTTGATGGAATGTGACTTGAAAGACAAACTGGGGGTAAAATCAAACAAAGAAAAAAAAAATCAGATTTATAAAGAGTAACTCTTTGGTTATAATATGCTTGATATGTAGGAGCATGCAGATATTTTTCAAACTGATTTATAACCACCCATCACTCACCCATCCATCCATCCATCCATCCAACTATTCATCTGTCATCTATTTATCAATTCCTCAATTCATCCACCCAACATTCATCAATCTATCATAATTATTTCATTTATCTATCCATCCATCACTCACTCACCCATCCATCCATTATTTATTTACCCATCGATTCTCCTGTTTATCCATCTATCTGTCTGTTCATCCACCCCATCTATTCATCTGTCCATCTACGTATACATTCCTCATCTCATCTATCCATCAATCACCCATCCATCCATCCACAATTCATTCACCCATCCATTCTCCTGTTTATTCATCAAGCCATCCATCCGTTCATCCATCCATCTGTTCATCCACCCATCGATTCATCTGTCCATCTACTTATACAATCTTCAATTCATCTATCCATCCCCCACACAACCTTCTCCTCCACTCACCCAATCATCCATCCATCCATCCATCCTCCTATCGTCCTTACCCCACCCCCCCCACCCATCCATTCTGTTTATCACCCCCCCACTACTCCATCTACTTATGCAATCTTCAATTCATCTATCCATCACTCACCCAATCATCCATCCCTCCATTTATCTGTCCCTCTATTTATCCATTCCACAATCCATCCATCCATCATTCATCCACCCATCAGCATTCATTCATTCATCCCCATTTATCTGTCCATCTGTCTGCCCATACATCTATCCTATCTTTCTATCCATTTATCCACGTTTCAACCGGTCCATCTATTTTTCATCCTTCCATCCATCCACTCATCTGTCCACTCTGCCATCCATTATTCCTCCATCACTCCACTCATCCATCCATCTGGTTAACACTTTCACATCACTTGTTAAAAAGTTTCCGCAGCAGTGTAATGTCAGATACCTTCTATATGAACTTCATCTCTTGTTCCAGTCATGCATTCCTATCCAAAAAAAAACTTTACCTGCATTTTTCAGCAAGTCTGCTCCTGTTCTTCTGAAATGTCTGTTGTGTTAGGGCTTTTTGAAACCTGCTGGTGTGTGTGTGTGTTAGATCTGATCTCTGACTAAAACATTGGATCATTGCTATGTATGTCGACATCTCAGCCTGGCTTTCTTACTATCTACTGTTTAAACGGATTTAATCAGTGCATTGTACCTTACACGCTCTGATCCTGACACAACCTGTCAAAGCAGCAAGTATACCCTCAGGCGGTGTTAAAATCCATGCCCAAACTACAAGATCTTATGCCTGAGGTCATATGTACTGTATACTGCTGCTCCTATACAAGTACTGAACCTTGTGTTTTCCTCATAAATATATCTTGACACGCTTAGCTTGTGCTTCAAAAAGGATGCACTTCTTCTAGTGTTGTTTTGCTGGAATTTGACGTAGACGATGTGCCTGCACAGGTTCTTCGGTGGTCTGATTGTAGAACATGTTCCGGCAGATCTGCTCGAGTTATGCAGTCTATGGGGGGCTTGGAGGAATGTGCAGGAACAGGACGTAGTGAAGAACAGCTCATGGAAGTGAAGTGAAGTAAGTTAGAGATTTCCCCATTTATAAACCGTTTTAAAATTGTATATATGCATAAGAAGTGCATGATTTCTGAATTCATCACCGTCCCATTCAGAACTTCTTTTTTCCCCATTGATTCTGCATTATCCCTTGGATTAAGGTCTGGTTGTCGGATACATCCACATTACATTCTTGAAAATGTAAATAATTGCAATTAGAGGGACATTTTCTTTTTCTTAAATCCAGAAACCCAGGGGGATGCAAACTTATTCACTATATCGAATAGTAATTTTAACAGACACGGAAGGAGGTGTCACAACCATTTCAAATACCAATACTGCGAACAAAAGGCTTGAAAGAAAAGTGTTATGTCATAAACTATAAGAGCCAATCATGCTCGATATGCAAATACATTCTTAATATCTAACACTAACTAAAGAAAAGTACATGATGGTTTTCTGGCATTTTCTTTGGCTGACTTTTTTTTTTATAATTCAACTTTTAATATTTAACCGCTGTCGACGAGCAGCCGATGAAGACCAGAGGGGGGGCTTTTTGTTACAAACGTAGGTTAGTACAGGAAGTAAAGTCTGGAATCACTAACGACTCGATTCAGCGATTCAGAATCAGTTCCTTCTTTCGGGAGTCGATAACTCCGTTCGTCGTGCGCTTTGATTTTTGAAACTTTGCAGACTTTTTACATGCGCAAACAGCTACGTGTACAACGCACTACACGAAAGGTCATACATGAAAAAAACATAATAGGTGCACTTTCAATCGTCACGAAACATTCAACTACATTTCCTGAGGTGTTCGTATCACACATCGTAAAAGACAACGTTAGCATCCATTCATTTCAATTGTAGGAGAAAACTGTGAGCTTTTTCCCGCTATTTTCGTCTACCACAATCAGGGACGTGGCGATGTTCTATAATACTTCGAAGACGCGTCGGTGTCTCATCATTTTTCACGAGACTGCGTGTTCTTATCCTATGAGAAGACGCTGTCCCTTAAGATGACAGTTGCTCACCCTCCTCTTCCTCCCCTTGCCTAGCCCTGCCACACCCACTCCCCTCTCTACTTCTCAAAGCTATCCACGCCCATTTAAGTTGCATTTTTCAAAAAGACTGTGAGGTAGACTAGAGCTGAAAGAGGGGGTGGGGGGTTCATGACGCTTTAAATGTAAACTGTACATACTATTTTAGTCATTATTGTTGTCCTGACACGCAGCACTCGCGCAGGTTTTCCATGTACGTGTGCAACACGGAGTTGCAATTTCTGAACATTTTTTGTTTTTGCTTTGACAATTTCTCACTTAAGCTGCCAATCAGCTGTAATGCGGTCAAGTGACAAATCGAAAAGATCGAATCGAATGATTCCTCAACGTTTCATCAGTTACACACTCACAACCTCACAACTTCTGACCTGCAACTAGTTCCCATGTAAGCTGTCCCTACACGCCCAAACAAGAAAAACTATGCGCAACATGAGCGACTTCTTGCTAGCTGCCGTAAATGCAGGGTCAGTTAATGCGTTAGGTTTTGCAGATGCTCCTTCATTAGTCGTAAGAAAACTGATCAAACAGTGTATATTAAAGTATCAGTCAGATTTGTTATACTTCTGCCTTCATCAGATTGCATTTTACGACCAAAAGAGTCATGGCATTAGATTTTTTTAGACCTCTTTGTTGTAGATCCATCATAATGTGTGTGTGTGGTTTTTATGTTTATTGTTGGATATTGTAAGATACACGCGCATTTCATTTGCGAATTGTTGAAATTGTAAACAAATTTGCACATCGAAGAACATTTCTCTCCTTTTGTTTTTATTTTTCAGAAACTGTGGGGGATACAAACTTTTGCACAAGTAATAGTTTTAACAGCCAAGAAACAACGTGTACTGATTACAACCTTCAACCACAGCAGACACCAACGTTACGAATAAAAATACACGGAAGAAAAGTGTGGTTAGGTCATAAACTATAAGAGCCAATCATGTTCGATATGCAAATGAAGGCAGGACATGATGTGTAAAAAAAAAAATTAAGATTTTTTATTTTTTTTAAATTTGAAAACGAATTTAAATACCGATCTGGTCACATTTTATTCATCAATATGGATAAAACACAACCAAGAGATTTATTTAATAATTACTAATGAATAATTAATAATCAACTCATTGACTTTTTCTTTCTTCTTGTTGGATTATCTAGTGGATGATTTTTAGCTAGTTGCTTTATGCAATTCTAGCTTACTTCAGATTCAATATTTTTGTTTAAAGTCGAATTATAAAGAATGTATCTACAACTCTGTTCCTGAATATTATGACCTTCAACATGTTTTTTTTTGTGTGTATTATAGCAGTTTTAAAATCCCTCTCAGCCATGTTTTCTGTCCTCGTTTCTACCTGGGATTGTTCTGGATTGTGCTCCCGGGAACGTGTCTTCACGGGTTCTCCCGTGACCACAGAACACACCCAGCTCATTCCAGTGAAGAAGGAAGGTGTTGTTGAGAAAATAAACCACACAGTCAAAAGCCGTGTGTGCCACTGGTGCTTTAACACACTTGCACCCACACACACACACACACACACACACACACACATAGACCTATAATTACCATTTAAAAAGCAAGCAGTGTTGTGTATAAACATGTTTACATTGACACACCCCACCACAACACAGTAAACATGCAATACAACTTCCGTGCATCATTTTGTTAAAAACAACGGGTAATCGCAGGTCTCGTACAAAAGCAAGATTTTATTCTGTAAATTATTGACAGATAAATGTCTTCAGCATTCAGTAACAAAACCGTATACCTTACAAAGCAATTCACAAAACAAAAAAACAACAACATTTGGACGCATACGTTATGGGTCACACTGACGAAACAAGATTACACCACAGCGCTGCTGAGTTCTGGATTCTGATTGGTCAGGAAGAATCGATTTATCCACTCGTTCATTTCCGGCAAATCACCTTGTCGGAAAGGTTAGGAAGAGTTCAAATTAGTGTGAAAAGTGAATGATTGTTCACTGGTCTGGTTTCTTGAGTAAAATGAATCAGGGATTTAGTGGCTAAAGGTTGCCAGGTTGGTAAGACTAACGCAAATCGTTCCTTGGTTTTGCAAACAAAAGCTGATTCTAGAGATTATATCATTTTGAACAAACAGTTATAACAGGGATTTCTGACAAAACAGGTCACATGTAAACAAAGAATTCACCTCAAATCACGCCGCATTATTAAATTATTAAGTGGAAGTGAGTGAGAAATATGACATATTTTGCAGTACGTTAGAGAAAAGCGAATGTGACGGGTTCGATGTTTTGTTCTGTAACTGTGTGCTTTATGTAAACCTGGACCTGGATTATCCTGAGAGTTCCTGAGTGTTAGACGTAGCCGGGCTGTGAGGGCTGCTTCGGGCGGGGCGCTGGGTAACGGGCTGGTGTAGCTCCGGAGCTATTCTGGCCACAGTTACAGCACAGCAAGCTGCCTCCGATCACAGTGAGAGCGCACGCTCCCCATCCAATATACAGAGCTTTACCAAACTCGTACCTGCAAGCAACAAGAACATCAACATCTGTACAGTCCTGCTGCGATTATCTGGGAACATATTTTTTTTACTGTGATAAACGATGCAAAGATTTGATCAAGATTTATCCTCCCAGCTCCACTTTACTTTCATCCAGGTCCACTACTGACCTGATCGATTTTAAAGCCACCCTAATCCATAGGCTGTCAATAAAAATCTTAATTTGTACCATGATTAAATCCGTTTACAGTGAACTAATTTGATACACTGAGTAGTCTGTGTGGAAATTGTCACTGTAGTAGTTTTGGAATTTTCTATTAAAAAGTACAAGAAGTTGAAAACTCATATTGGTAAACGTGAATTAGTGCTAAACTTGTGAAAGAAAAGTGTTCTCGTGTCATAACCCATAAGAGCCAATCATGTTCGATATGCAAACGAAAGCAGGTGATGGGCGGGACGTTCAAAAGTGTTTTGACTCTGTTACGTGATAAAATCTCGATGGCTACATGAGAGCGAAAATAAAGTGAAAATAAACTCATCCAAAAATGAAATAAGATTAAAGACTAACCCTAGAATCAAAAAGATCCAAAAAGAGTAAAGAGAAATTAATTCCTGTATTAGTCCATTATGCGCAACTCAGATTTAAACAAGCAACAACAATGTATCTTAAATGATGTATCTCTAATGAAGAAAATAAAATGGTGATAAAAGTCTGCTCACCTTCCATTCGTCGGGGTGAACGGGTCGAAGAACTTCCGTCTGATGTTATCTCCGTACCAGATAGTAGCAACGAAAGCGAAGACACCTGAAGGACCAAACAACCCAACAAGCTTTAAACAGAATAAAAAAGGATTCCTGTAAAGAATTAATATCATGCGGAATTGGTGGTGTTTATTACTGGACGACAGGACATCCTTATATTGGATATAATGAGAAGCAGTGGCGAGTGTTGACTTCTATAACCCGGTATACTGTGACGCAACCCACCAGATTTTCTACGCATGGTGTAACCAAACACAGTAGGTAAATGGTATGGCACATCGGTTTAGGACACACTCCAAGGCACGGAACAAAATCAGAAACGACAAATAAGAAACACCATGGCAGCTCTGACCCATCGAGGCATGGACTCCACAAGACCTCTGAAGGTGTGCTGTGGGATCTGGCACCAAGATGTTAGCAGCAGATCCTTTAAGTCCTGTAAGTTGCGAGGTGGGGCCTCCATGGATCGGACTTTTTTTGTCCAGCACATCTCACAGACGCTCAATTGGACGGAGATCTGGGGAATTTGGAGGCCGAGTCAACACCTTGAACTCTTTATCATGTTCCTCAAACCGTTCCTGAACAATTTCTGCAGTGTGGTAGGGAGCATTATCCTGCTGAAAGAGGCCACTACTGTTAGGGAATACCACTGACATGAAGGGGTGTACTTGCTCTGCAACATCGTTTAGGTAGGTGGTACGTGTCAAAGTAACATCCAAATAAATGCCAGGATTTTGGTGGTGGACAGGAGTCAGCATGGGCGCTTTGACCGGTCTGCAGCTAAACAACCCCATACGCATCAAGCTGTGATGCACTGTGTGTTCTGACTCCTGTCTATCAGAGCCAGCTTGAACCTTTTCTGCAGTTTGTGCTACAGTAGCTCTTCTGTAGGATCGGACCAGACGGTCTAGTCTTTGCTCCACATGCACATGAAGAAGCCTTGGGCACCTATGATCCTGTCGCTGGTTCAGCGATTGTCCTTCCTAGAACCACTTTTGGTAGGTACTAACCTGTGCATACTAGGAACACCCCACAAGACCTGCCATTTTGGAAATGCTCTGACCGAGTCGTCTAGCCGTCACAGTTAGGTCCTTGTCACAATAGATCAGATCCTTACACTTGGCCATTTTTCCTGCTTCCAACACATCAACTTCAAGAACTGACTGTTCACATGTTGCTTAATATATCCCACCCCTTGACAGGTGCCTTTGTAACAAGATAATCAATGTTATTCACTTCACCTCTCAGTAGCTTTAATGTTATAGCTGATTGGTGCGTATAGGATTCAATTCAGAAATTTGCATAATCAATGACAAACAAGTTACCATGACAACTCATTAGTTACTGAAGGGATCGCAATCGGTTATCATAATTCTTTTACTAAATATAATAATATCATTGTAATATCATTACAACTTGTTTTTACACATCATCCAGTTCTTGTGCTTCTCTACCTGTAATAATTATATGTTATAACGAGAAGTGATAACAGGAACTAACTAGTTTTGTGGATGTTCCACAACATTTTTTTGAGTGCTGCCAGCATTGCTGCAGAGGTTGAAGTAGTGGGGGGTCAGCCTGTCAGTGCTCAGACCATACGCGGCACACTGCATCAAATTGGTCTGCATGACTGTCATCCCAGAAGGAAGCCTATTATACATGATGCACAAGAAAGTCCGCAAACAGTTTGCTGAAGACAAGCAGACTAAGGACATGGATTACTGGAACCATGTCCTGTGGTCTGATGAGACTAAGATAAACTTATTTGGTTCAGATGGTGTCAAGCGTGTGTGGCAGCAAGCAGGTGAGGAGTACAAAGACAAGTGTGTCTTGCCTACAGTCAATAATGGTGGTGGGAGTGTCATGGTTTGGGGCTGCATGAGTGCTGCTGGCACTGAGGAGCTACAGTTCATTGAGGGAACCATGAATGCCAACTGTGACATACTGAAGTCTTCCCTTCGGAGACTGGGCCGCAGGGCAGTATTCCAGCATGATAACGACCACTGCCTTGCTTAAGAAGCTGAGGGTGAAGCTGATGGACTGGGCAAGCATGTCTCCAGACCTATACCCTATTGAGCATCTGTGGGGCATCCTCAAATGGAAGTTGTTGGAGCACAAAGTATCTAACATCCACCAGCTCCAGGATGTTGTCATGAAGGAGTGGAAGAGGACTCCAGTGGCAACCTGTGAAGCTCTGGTGAACTCCATGCCCAAGAGGGTTAAGGCAGTGCTGGAAAATAATGGTGGCCACACAAAATATTGACACTTTGGGCCCAATTTGGAAATTTTCACTTAGGGGTGTACTCACTTTTGTTGCCAGTGGTTTAGACATTAATGGCTGTGTGTTGAGTTATTTTTAGGGGACAGCAAATTTACACTGTTACACAAGCTGATATATCATATCTCCACACCTGCGATGATGAAGACCACGCCTCCAGCCACAGCCACTTTGTTTTTGAGGTCCACATTGTCCTCCATGCACTTGGTGCACTTCATGCCCACCGAGGCCACCAGGATGGCGATTCCACACAACAGGATCCCAGACAGGATGAACCCTCGAGCCGCCTGGACCTCCACTGCAGCGGGAGAGACACAAACACATCCATATCAGACAGACGTGATAGCGCACGGAGCTCATAACTGCGATAAAATATTTAAGCTTTTCAGGAATAATCGGTACTTTCATAGCGCTAATAATAAGAATGAACTGATCAGCTGATTGCATTCACACTGATACAATTTTGTAAAATGTAAGTAAAATATAAGTCCTTATATAAGGTTAACTCTAGTTTCATGAGACAAAAGTGAAAGGAAAAATAATATATATATATATATATATATATATATATATATATATATATTATATCATTTTTTTTTGCTATATAATCTGGTGTAAGTTCTCTTCCGTAACAATTTAGAAATAATTGTTTTGTTAAAAAGGCGATGTTCAGCGGACATGTAGACGTGTTCAGTAGAAATGTTCAGCAGAAACGTTCAGTAGAAATGATCAGCAGAAACATTCAGTAGAAATGATTAGCAGAAACATTCAGTAGAAATGATCAGCAGAAATTTTCAGTAGAAACATTCAGCAGAAACATTCAGTAGAAATGATCAGTAGAAATTTTCAGTAGAAATGATCAGCAGAAATTTTCAGTAGAAATCTTAAATAAGCATGAAAAAAAAATTGTTTTGTGCCATGCCTGTACTCAGTACAAGACCAAGTTATGATAGAGTTTTGGGGAACTCATCCTCTATTTTGTATTGGTATATAGTTATATTGCAGTTACAGTTGAGGTCAGAACTGTACATAAGCCTTGCAGGAACTGCAATATGTTATTAATGAAAAAAATAATCAATCATTAATTAACATTAATAAATCATTTATGATCCATCTTCTTCTTCTTCTTCTTCTTCTTCTTCTTCTTCTTATTATTATTATTATTATTATTTATTTATTTATTTATTTATTTTTAGATTATCAGCATTTTGCAGATTCTGCAAGGCGTATGTAAACTTAAGACCTCAACTGTATGTACAAACAACACAGTCTCTACAGTTATTCCTGAGAACTTATATTTCTTTAAATTTAAGTTGATTAATGTCAGTTTGTGTTTAATTCTAGCCTGGAGTTGACAGTGTAAACCAGTTATGATGCTGTAAATGTGTAAGACGATAGTATTTCTGTCCAAAACACTTGGATGTTTGATGAGAATAATGAATCTGCTGTGATACGATATGATTTGATTGAGGACCTGGGTTTAGTTTCTGAATAATGATGATAACGTTGTTTGTTTTTTATCTATATTGATTGATTCATTATTGATTTCGATCTTTGTCTTTTAAATCAATACATCGATCCAAATCGTCAGGTTTGTACACCATGGTGTTGTGTGTAGTGAAACAGTAAAAGCAGTTCAGGAACAGTTATGGAATCTGAGGCACTTATCCAACCTGTCTGAACTGGCAGGTAAATACATGCAGATAAGACAGATGAGGAGGACTATGTGGAAGAGAAGGATGAGGAGAAGGACAGGGAGGAGGATGAGGGATGAGAAGGAAGCTTAAGTTGTGGGGAAAAATGAGGAGGCTTAGGATGATGATGATGAGGAGGCTTAGGATGAGGAGGAGTTGGAGAAGGATGAGGAGATGGAGGAGGAAGAGGAGGATGAGGAGATGGAGGAGGAGAAGAATGTGGAGACAGAGGAGAAGGATGAGGGGGAGAAGGAGGAGGATTATGACAAGGAGGATGAAAAGGAGAAGAACGATAAGGAGGAAAAGCAGAAGGACAAGGATGAGAAGAATCAGGAGGAGTAGGATGATGAGGTGTAAAAAAGGACAAGGAGGAGAAGGAAGTGGAAGAGGAGGAGGTGGAGGAGGAGAAGGAGAAGGATGAGGGGAAGGAGAGAAGGATGAGTAGGAAGGGAAGGAGGAGAAGGACAAGGATGAGGGGAGGAGGAGAAAGACAAAATGGAGGAGGAAGAGCAGGACCAGAACGAGGATGAGGATGAGAAGAATGAGGAGGAGATGTCAAGCTTTTGTGAAAGATGGAAGAGGGGACTCGTCGTTTTATAGTGCTGCTCTTTCCGCACTTATCTTCAACACAATAAAACGTATCCTCATCACTTTAAAAACGCTTTGCTCACGGGAATGAAATGAAAATATTTATTACTACATTTATTGAACTAGTGAATTACCTTCAACTTGACTGGCAACAACATTATAGCGTTACAATTCTCGATGATTTCCAGTATTTCTGTAGATTTTACATAGAATTGTCTAACGAGCTCATTCTGAACCTCTCTACATGAGCTCTGTTTGAAAGCCCGAGCTAAGAGCAGTACCTAAAGTACTGACAGGAATGTACTGACAGGCATGCACTGACAGGAGCGCCGTAAAGGCAGGAAGGTGGAGATTCTTATCTTTATTTTTTACAAATCTGAGTAGAGAGATAACAAGAAAAGAAACAAAAACAAATGTAAATAAGAGACTATAACTGTAAATAAGAGACTATAACTGTAAATAAGATCTAATAATGTAAATAAGAGACTATAACTGTAAATAAGAGACTATAACTGTAAATAAGAGACTATAACTGTAAATAAGATCTAATAATGTAAATAAGAGACTATAACTGTAAATAAGAGACTATAACTGTAAATAAGAGACTATAACTGTAAATAAGAGACTATAACTGTAAATAAGAGACTATAACTGTAAATAAGATCTAATAATGTAAATAAGAGACTATAACTGTAAATAAGAGACTATAACTGTAAATAAGAGACTATAACTGTAAATAAGATCTAATAATGTAAATAAGAGACTATAACTGTAAATAAGAGACTATAACTGTAAATAAGAGACTATAACTGTAAATAAGATCTAATAATGTAAATAAGAGACTATAACTGTAAATAAGACTAATAATGTAAATAAGAGACTATAACTGTAAATAAGAGACTATAACTGTAAATAAGATCTAATAATGTAAATAAGACTATAACTGTAAATAAGAGACTATAACTGTAAATAAGATCTAATAATGTAAATAAGAGACTATAACTGTAAATAAGAGACTATAACTGTAAATAAGGTGTAAATGTAAATAAGAGACTATAACTGTAAATAAGAGACTATAACTGTAAATAAGATCTAATAATGTAAATAAGAGACTATAACTGTAAATAAGAGACTATAACTGTAAATAAGATCTAATAATGTAAATAAGACTATAACTGTAAATAAGAGACTATAACTGTAAATAAGAGACTATAACTGTAAATAAGGTGTAAATGTAAATAAGAACTATAACTGTAAATAATTAATAATGTAAATAAGAGAATACTGTAAAAGAGACTATAACTGTAAATAAGATCTAATAATGTAAATAAGGACTATAACTGTAAAAGATCTAATAAGTAAATAAGAACTATAACTGTAAATAAGAGACTATAACTGTAAATAAGATCTAATAATGTAATAAGACTATAACTGTATAAAAGACTATAACTGTAAATAAGATCTAATAATGTAAATAAGAGACTATAACTGTAAATAAGATCTAATAATGTAAATAAGAGACTATAACTGTAAATAAGATCTAATAATGTAAATAAGAGACTATAACTGTAAATAAGAGACTATAACTGTAAATAAGATCTAATAATGTAAATAAGAGACTATAACTGTAAATAAGAGACTATAACTGTAAATAAGGGGAAAAAGTAAATAAGAGACTATAATAAGAGACTATAACTGTAAATAAGGTGTAAATGTAAATAAGAGACTATAACTGTAAATAAGAGACTATAACTGTAAATAAGATCTAATAATGTAAATAAAACACTATAACTGTAAATAAGAGACTATAACTGTAAATAAGAGACTATAACTGTAAATAAGATCTAATAATGTAAATAAAAGATTATAACTGTAAATAAGAGACTATAACTGTAAATAAAAAAGTGTAAATAATAAGAGACTATAACTGTAAATAAGAGACTATAACTGTAAATAAGGTGTAAATGTAAATAAGAGACTATAACTGTAAATAAGAGATTATAACTGTAAATAAGGTGTAAATAAAAAGAGACTATAACTGTAAATAAGATCTAATAATGTAAATAAAAGACTATAACTGTAAATAAGATCTAATAATGTAAATAAGAGACTATAACTGTAAATAAGGTGTAAATGTAAATAAGAGACTATAACTGTAAATTAGAGACTATAACTGTAAATAAGGGGTGTAAATGTAAATAAGAGACTATAACTGTAAATAAGAGACTATAACTGTAAATAAGAGACTATAACTGTAAATAAGGTGTAAATAGAAATAAAACTAGCATAAATAAGAGATTATAACTGTAAATAAGGTGTAAATGTAAATAAGAGACTATAACTGTAAATAAGAGACTATAACTGTAAATAAGAGACTATAACTGTAAATAAGATCTAATAATGTAAATAAGAGACTATAACTGTAAATAAGAGACTATAACTGTAAATAAGATCTAATAATGTAAATAAGAGACTATAACTGTAAATAAGGTGTAAATGTAAATAAGAGACTATAACTGTAAATAAGAGACTATAACTGTAAATAAGATCTAATAATGTAAATAAGAGACTATAACTGTAAATAAGGTGTAAATGTAAATAAGAGACTATAACTGTAAATAAGAGACTATAACTGTAAATAAGATCTAATAATGTAAATAAGAGACTATAACTGTAAATAAGAGACTATAACTGTAAATAAGATCTAATAATGTAAATAAGAGACTATAACTGTAAATAAGGTGTAAATGTAAATAAGAGACTATAACTGTAAATAAGATCTAATAATGTAAATAAGAGACTATAACTGTAAATAAGAGACTATAACTGTAAATAAGATCTAATAATGTAAATAAGAGACTATAACTGTAAATAAGATCTAATAATGTAAATAAGAGACTATAACTGTAAATAAGAGACTATAACTGTAAATAAGATCTAATAATGTAAATAAGACTATAACTGTAAATAAGAGACTATAACTGTAAATAAGATCTAATAATGTAAATAAGAGACTATAACTGTAAATAAGATCTAATAATGTAAATAAGAGACTATAACTGTAAATAAGATCTAATAATGTAAATAAGAGACTATAACTGTAAATAAGAGACTATAACTGTAAATAAGATCTAATAATGTAAATAAGAGACTATAACTGTAAATAAGAGACTATAACTGTAAATAAGGTGTAAATGTAAATAAGAGACTATAACTGTAAATAAGAGACTATAACTGTAAATAAGGTGTAAATGTAAATAAGAGACTATAACTGTAAATAAGAGACTATAACTGTAAATAAGATCTAATAATGTAAATAAAACACTATAACTGTAAATAAGAGACTATAACTGTAAATAAGAGACTATAACTGTAAATAAGATCTAATAATGTAAATAAAAGATTATAACTGTAAATAAGAGACTATAACTGTAAATAAGGTGTAAATGTAAATAAGAGACTATAACTGTAAATAAGAGACTATAACTGTAAATAAGGTGTAAATGTAAATAAGAGACTATAACTGTAAATAAGAGATTATAACTGTAAATAAGGTGTAAATGTAAATAAGAGACTATAACTGTAAATAAGATCTAATAATGTAAATAAAAGACTATAACTGTAAATAAGATCTAATAATGTAAATAAGAGACTATAACTGTAAATAAGGTGTAAATGTAAATAAGAGACTATAACTGTAAATAAGAGACTATAACTGTAAATAAGGTGTAAATGTAAATAAGAGACTATAACTGTAAATAAGAGACTATAACTGTAAATAAGAGACTATAACTGTAAATAAGGTGTAAATGTAAATAAGAGACTATAACTGTAAATAAGAGATTATAACTGTAAATAAGGTGTAAATGTAAATAAGAGACTATAACTGTAAATAAGAGACTATAACTGTAAATAAGAGACTATAACTGTAAATAAGGTGTAAATGTAAATAAGAGACTATAACTGTAAATAAGAGATTATAACTGTAAATAAGGTGTAAATGTAAATAAGAGACTATAACTGTAAATAAGATCTAATAATGTAAATAAAAGACTATAACTGTATAACTTTGTAAAATGTAAGTAAAATATAAGTCCTTATATAAGGTTAACTCTAGTTTCATGAGACAAAAGTGAAAGGAAAAATAATATATATATATATATATATATATATATATATATATATATATATATATTGTAGATATCATGCTTTTTTTTTGCTATATAATCTGGTGTAAGTTCTCTTCCGTAACAATTTAGAAATAATTGTTTTGTTAAAAAGGCGATGTTCAGCGGACATGTAGACGTGTTCAGTAGAAATGTTCAGCAGAAACGTTCAGTAGAAATGATCAGCAGAAACATTCAGTAGAAATGATTAGCAGAAACATTCAGTAGAAATGATCAGCAGAAATTTTCAGTAGAAACATTCAGCAGAAACATTCAGTAGAAATGATCAGTAGAAATTTTCAGTAGAAATGATCAGCAGAAATTTTCAGTAGAAATCTTAAATAAGCATGAAAAAAAAATTGTTTTGTGCCATGCCTGTACTCAGTACAAGACCAAGTTATGATAGAGTTTTGGGGAACTCATCCTCTATTTTGTATTGGTATATAGTTATATTGCAGTTACAGTTGAGGTCAGAACTGTACATAAGCCTTGCAGGAACTGCAATATGTTATTAATGAAAAAAATAATCAATCATTAATTAACATTAATAAATCATTTATGATCCATCTTCTTCTTCTTCTTCTTCTTCTTCTTTTCTTTTATTATTATTATTATTATTTATTTATTTATTTATTATTTATTTTAGATTATCAGCATTTTGCAGATTCTGCAAGGCGTATGTAAACTTAAGACCTCAACTGTATGTACAAACAACACAGTCTCTACAGTTATTCCTGAGAACTTATATTTCTTTAAATTTAAGTTGATTAATGTCAGTTTGTGTTTAATTCTAGCCTGGAGTTGACAGTGTAAACCAGTTATGATGCTGTAAATGTGTAAGACGATAGTATTTCTGTCCAAAACACTTGGATGTTTGATGAGAATAATGAATCTGCTGTGATACGATATGATTTGATTGAGGACCTGGGTTTAGTTTACGAATGATGATAACGTTGTTTGTTTTTTATCTATATTGATTGATTCATTATTGATTTCGATCTTTGTCTTTTAAATCAATACATCGATCCAAATCGTCAGGTTTGTACACCATGGTGTTGTGTGTAGTGAAACAGTAAAAGCAGTTCAGGAACAGTTATGGAATCTGAGGCACTTATCCAACCTGTCTGAACTCGCAGGTAAATACATGCAGATAAGACAGATGAGGAGGACTATGTGGAAGAGAAGGATGAGGAGAAGGACAGGGAGGAGGATGAGGATGAGAAGGAGAAGGAAGCTTAAGTTGTGGAGAAAAATGAGGAGGCTTAGGATGATGATGATGAGGAGGCTTAGGATGAGGAGGAGTTGGAGAAGGATGAGGAGATGGAGGAGGAAGAGGAGGATGAGGAGATGGAGGAGGAGAAGAATGTGGAGACAGAGGAGAAGGATGAGGGGGAGAAGGAGGAGGATTATGACAAGGAGGATGAAAAGGAGAAGAACGATAAGGAGGAAAAGCAGAAGGACAAGGATGAGAAGAATCAGGAGGAGTAGGATGATGAGGTAGAAAAGGACAAGGAGGAGAAGGAAGTGGAAGAGGAGGAGGTGGAGGAGGAGAAGGAGAAGGATGAGGGGAAGGAGAGAAGGATGAGTAGGAAGGGAAGGAGGAGAAGGACAAGGATGAGGGGAGGAGGAGAAAGACAAAATGGAGGAGGAAGAGCAGGACCAGAACGAGGATGAGGATGAGAAGAATGAGGAGGAGATGTCAAGCTTTTGTGAAAGATGGAAGAGGGGACTCGTCGTTTTATAGTGCTGCTCTTTCTGCGCATTTCATCTTCAACACAATAAAACGTATCCTCATCACTTTAAAACGCTTTGCTCATGGGAATGAAATGAAAATATTTATTACTACATTTATTGAACTAGTGAATTACCTTCAACTTGACTGGCAACAACATTATAGCGTTACAATTCTCGATGATTTCCAGTATTTCTGTAGATTTTACATAGAATTGTCTAACGAGCTCATTCTGAACCTCTCTACATGAGCTCTGTTTGAAAGCCCGAGCTAAGAGCAGTACCTAAAGTACTGACAGGAATGTACTGACAGGCATGCACTGACAGGAGCGCCGTAAAGGCAGGAAGGTGGAGATTCTTATCTTTATTTTTTACAAATCTGAGTAGAGAGATAACAAGAAAAGAAACAAAAACAAATGTAAATAAGAGACTATAACTGTAAATAAGAGACTATAACTGTAAATAAGATCTAATAATGTAAATAAGAGACTATAACTGTAAATAAGAGACTATAACTGTAAATAAGATCTAATAATGTAAATAAAGAGACTATAACTGTAAATAAGAGACTATAACTGTAAATAAGAGACTATAACTGTAAATAAGATCTAATAATGTAAATAAGACTATAACTGTAAATAAGAGACTATAACTGTAAATAAGATCTAATAATGTAAATAAGAGACTATAACTGTAAATAAGAGACTATAACTGTAAATAAGGTGTAAATGTAAATAAGAGACTATAACTGTAAATAAGAGACTATAACTGTAAATAAGATCTAATAAGTAAATAAGAGACTATAACTGTAAATAAGAGACTATAACTGTAAATAAGATCTAATAATGTAAATAAGAGACTATAACTGTAAATAAGAGACTATAACTGTAAATAAGAGACTATAACTGTAAATAAGGTGTAAATGTAAATAAGAGACTATAACTGTAAATAAGATCTAATAATGTAAATAAGAGACTATAACTGTAAATAAGAGACTATAACTGTAAATAAGATCTAATAATGTAAATAAGAGACTATAACTGTAAATAAGATCTAATAATGTAAATAAGAGACTATAACTGTAAATAAGAGACTATAACTGTAAATAAGATCTAATAATGTAAATAAGAGACTATAACTGTAAAATAAGAGACTATAACTGTAAATAAGATCTAATAATGTAAATAAGAGACTATAACTGTAAATAAAATCTAACTGTAAATAAGAGACTATAACTGTAAATAAGAGCTATAACTGTAAATAAGATTAATAATGTAAATAAAGACTATAACTTGTAAATAAGGTGTAAATGTAAATAAGACTATAACTGTAAATAAGAGACTATAACTGTAAATAAGATCTAATAATGTAAATAAGAGACTATAACTGTAAATAAGAGACTATAACTGTAAATAAGATCTAATAATGTAAATAAGAGACTATAACTGTAAATAAGATCTAATAATGTAAATAAGAGACTATAACTGTAAATAAGAGACTATAACTGTAAATAAGGTGTAAATGTAAATAAGAGACTATAACTGTAAATAAGGTGTAAATGTAAATAAGAGACTATAACTGTAAATAAGGTGTAAATGTAAATAAGAGACTATAACTGTAAATAAGGTGTAAATGTAAATAAGAGACTATAACTGTAAATAAGGTGTAAATGTAAATAAGAGACTATAACTGTAAATAAGATCTAATAATGTAAATAAGAGACTATAACTGTAAATAAGATCTAATAATGTAAATAAGAGACTATAACTGTAAATAAGAGACTATAACTGTAAATAAGGTGTAAATGTAAATAAGAGACTATAACTGTAAATAAGAGACTATAACTGTAAATAAGGTGTAAATGTAAATAAGAGACTATAACTGTAAATAAGAGACTATAACTGTAAATAAGAGACTATAACTGTAAATAAGAGACTATAACTGTAAATAAGGTGTAAATGTAAATAAGAGACTATAACTGTAAATAAGGTGTAAATGTAAATAAGAGACTATAACTGTAAATAAAGGTGTAAATGTAAATAAGAGACTATAACTGTAAATAAGGTGTAAATGTAAATAAGAGACTATAACTGTAAATAAGGTGTATAATGTAAATAAGAGACTATAACTGTAAATAAGGTGTAAATGTAAATAAGAGACTATAACTGTAAATAAGAGGTGTTAATAAGTAAATAAGACTATAACTGTAAATAAGATCTAATAATGTAAATAAGAGACTATAACTGTAAATAAGATCTAATAATGTAAATAAGAGACTATAACTGTAAATAAGAGACTATAACTGTAAATAAGGTGTAAATGTAAATAAGACTATAATGTAAATAAGAGACTATAACTGTAAATAAGGTTAAGTAAAAAAGACTAAACTGTAAATAAGAGACTATAACTGTAAATAAGAGAACATATAATAATAAGAACTATAACTGTAAATAAGGTGTAAATGTAAATAAGAGACTATAACTGTAAATAAAGGTGTAAATGTAAATAAAGACTATAACTGTAAATAAGGTGTAAATGTAAATAAGAGACTATAACTGTAAATAAGATCTAATAATGTAAATAAGAGACTAAACTGTAAATAAGATCTAATAAATGTAAATAAGAGACTATAACTGTAAATAAGAGACTATAACTGTAAATAAGATCTAATAATGTAAATAAGAGACTATAACTGTAAATAAGAGACTATAACTGTAAATAAGATCTAATAATGTAAATAAGATTGACTATAACTGTAAATAAGATCTAATAATGTAAATAAGAGACTATAACTGTAAATAAGATCTAATAATGTAAATAAGAGACTATAAACGTAAATAAGAGACTATAACTGTAAATAAAGATGTAATGTAAATAAGAACTATAACTGTAAATAAGAGTACTATAACTGTAAATAAGATCTAATAATGTAAATAAAAGACTATAACTGTAAATAAGAGACTATAACTGTAAATAAGATTATAACTAACAATAAGGTGTAAATGTAAATAAGATTATAATGTAATAAGAGACTATAACTTAAATAAATAATAATGTAAATAGAGACTATAACGTAAATAAGATCTAATAATGTAAATAAGAGACTATAACTGTAAATAAAGTAATAATGTAAATAAGAGACTATAACTGTAAATAAGGAGACTATGTAAATGTAAATAAGAGACTATAACTGTAAATAAGAGACTATAACTGTAAATAAGATCTAATAATGTAAATAAGAGACTATAACTGTAAATAAGATCTAATAATGTAAATAAGAGACTATAACTGTAAATAAGGTGTAAATGTAAATAAGAGACTATAACTGTAAATAAGAGACTATAACTGTAAATAAGATCTAATAATGTAAATAAGAGACTAAAACTGTAAATAAGATCTAATAATGTAAATAAAGAGACTATAACTGTAAATAAGAGACTATAACTGTAAATAAAGAGTGTAAATGTAAATAGAGACTATAACTGTAAATAAGATAGACTATAACTGTAAATAAGGTTGTAAATGTAAATAAGAGACTATAACTGTAAATAAGAGACTATAACTGTAAATAAGATCTAATAATGTAAATAAAAGACTATAACTGTAAATAAGAGACTATAACTGTAAATAAAATCTATAACTGTAAATAAGATGCATAACTGTAAATAAGATATAATAACTGTAAATAAGAGACTATAACTGTAAATAAGAACTATAACTGTAAATAAGGTGTAAAGTGAAATAAGAGACTATAACTGTAAATAAGGTGTAAATGTAAATAAGAGACTATAACTGTAAATAAGAGACTATAACTGTAAATAAGATCTAATAATGTAAATAAGAGACTATAACTGTAAATAAGAGACTTAATAACTGTAAATAAGAGTGTAAATGTAAATAAGAGACTATAACTGTAAATAAGAGACTATAACTGTAAATAAGATCTAATTAATGTAAATAAGACTATAACTGTAAATAAGAGACTATAACTGTAAATAAGATCTAATAATGTAAATAAGAGACTATAACTGTAATATAGAATCTAATAAGGTATAAAGAAAAAACTGTAAATAAGAGACTATAACTGTAAATAAGGTGTAAATGTAAATAAGAGACTATAACTGTAAATAAGATGTAAAATGTAAATAAGAGACTATAACTGTAAATAAGAGACTATAACTGTAAATAAGATCTAATAATGTAAATAAGAGACTATAACTGTAAATAAGATCTAATAATGTAAATAGAGACTATAACTGTAAATAAGGTGTAAATGTAAATAAGAGACTATAACTGTAAATAAGAGACTATAACTGTAAATAAGATCTAATAATGTAAATAAGAGACTATAAACTTTGTAATAAGAGACTAT